>CM062815.1:853180227-853679751 GCA_031772625.1 Pinus tabuliformis | reverse complement strand
ACAAAAATGATCTCAATTTTCAAAAAATCAATCTCATATCTTTATTGCCATGCTACATTATTTTGCAATTTATTCAATGTCACTTGTGACATTACAAAAATGGGTTTAATATATTATTTCTGTTGGGTTTATAAATCCCTTGGATTTGAATGGTGCATAAATCTATCCAACGTCACATTGTGACAAACATTGTCGCAATGGGTATAAACAATTGACAATCATTGTTGGGATATTAATTACATTGCAATTTTTTCAACGTCACATTATGACTGCATAGGGCTTCGTATTGTGACATTTACATGGTACAAAAATCAATCCAACATTTCATTTATGACAAACATTGTCACGATATGACAATAAATATGTTACTCAATATTTCAATGTTACATTTACATTATAATGTATTCAATGTCACCTATCAACATTACGAAATTAGGGTTTATTTATCCCTTGGGTTTTGTTGATAGTGTTGGACTTACCAACATTCAACGGGTTCTACCAATATGCAGTCCTAATTAGACCTCACTACCGCTTGGGATGGGAGCCCAATCTGGAATATGATATGACTGCTTTCTACTTAAAGATCTACCTTGGATTTAGCTAGCACCAAGACAGAGAATCACATATGTACCTTTGTAAATCAAGCTAGTGTGCCTAGTGAATGTTCAATTGTAGGTGCATCAAGGTTCTCTACTGCAAAGGGGAAAGAGGGTGAGCTTCTAAGAGAGAGGTAATAGTACCATCCTAATAAAGACACACATAAACAAGATTTTCGTATAAAATCTTGCGGAATAGTCCACATAGACACGACGATCGTTATAACCTTACAACACATTCTCAACAAGATAAGCACTAAAATAACTGAAATAGTTCAAATACCTTAGTATTGGTGAAATCAAACGTGAACCATAAACATTCACAAAATAATTTTACAAACATTCATAATCCATGTATGAAAATATGCTGGCCACCAAGCTTCAATATTTTAAGTAAAATTCTTAAGATGCATGAATACAACATCATCGCTTCTCAATAGTGGACCGTTGGAGCCACTACTTTCTCTCCAAAAGAACTAATTATCTCTTTTATGCCTTATGGGAGAAGCCAAGGATAAAATTCCTTTACATGAGAAATGAGGATCTATTTATAACTTGAAGAGTGACCTTTCATCTCCTCATGAATCTTGAATTTCTAACTTCTAGTGACCTTTGGACTTCTACAACCTTTGAAGTTCCAAATGAATTTTTGAATTACATGTGACTTTTGGTATTACATGGCCTTTGAAATTTTTGTGACCCTTGAGTTCACTTATGAATCTTTAACTTCTATTCATTTGTCTTATACAATGATTACAATGATACATTATGTCTTCCACATCTATGTGATAAAACCTTTCACGACACTATCTTGGATGATTGGGAATACATCAAAGATGACATGGACTTACTTTAATAGTGACATGGCTACCACTATGTTTTTTTTTTTCATCATTTTCTCTTGATTATTCCTCCCTCAGAAGGGTCTTCAATCTTAGAGTCTTAATGGTGCTTTGATCGTCAAGTTTTGGACGTGTTCTTGGTTCTTCTTGGGCTTCCTTTGGGCATCCTCTTTGCCGATATTCCTTGCATGTGCTTTCCATCAGATCCTTGGAATACCTATTTCTGCAATCACTCATGACGAGCAGCTATCAATTTAAAAATATCCTACTCTACCATGTTTTATGCATATTTTCTTGTTTGTTCCCTTTCAGTGCGCTTAAAATGGTGAATGGAGCTTTAGGGCGCACTTTGAATGGTCGAGGGATGGAGGAGGAGCTTCGAGCCTTCGACATGCACTCATGCTCACTAAGGAAGAAATCAATCAAGTCAGGGCGCATGTCATGAGTGTGAAGGGAAGAAGGGGAAAGCTTGGGCTTCCCAAGTGTGCTATGCACCAGAAGGAGAGGGTGAGAAGGAGTGGTGAAAGGTGCAATTCCCCAAATGCTGAAGGCTAAGGATTCATGCCTTCAAGGTGTGCTCATTTGCCTAAGAGGCATTAGGAAGGGTGCAAGGTGCACTCTTGAAGGTTGAAGGTTGAGGCTTTTGTCTTTAGGGCGCGACAGTGCGCTCAATTCAATTTGAAGGGTGTATGGTGCATCGAGGAAGGTTGAGGGTTGGGCTTTTGGTCTTTAGAATTCGGTGTTGTGCTCAAGGAGGGTGTACATATTTGAGTTGAAGGATTGAACTCAAGGAAGACTTAGTCAGTTTTTTTGAGTGCAATTCAGAACACATAGGGGGTTTCATGCTTTTGGAGTGCGCTTAGCTCTTTAGGAGGGCGTAGGTTGCATTTTTAACAGTGAAAGGTCATGCTTCAAGGCTTTGGAGTGCGCTCATGGGCTCTTAGCCTTAATGGGGTCATTTTACAACTGAAATTTGTCTATCTGGATGATTGGTCAAGGGATGAGCAAGATGATTAATAGACATAAACCATGAGTGAAAAATACTAACTCGTCAACAAAACTGATACAAGCTTTTTCAACAATTGATATGCATCAAAACACCACTTTATGTACATTCCCCAAGTACAAATGGTGAAGTGTGTGGACTTCGACCCAAATGTGCGTTTTACAACAAGAAAGGTGTCATGGCCATGAAATGAAAATAAGGATATTCAAATAAATGTGATGACACTTAAGAACATCAAAAGATATGAAACAACACAAAACGACACTTGACAACGAAGGCAACACTTGACATGGCAATGAGGTAGGCTCCAAAATTAAAATGTGGTGAATTTTTGGAGGGTGTTGTAGCAGAAACAATAGGTTTATAATATTAATCCCCTCGATTTATTAATTCCTTGGGTTTATAATCCTTAGGGTTTATAACATTAATCCCTTGGGTTTCTAATCCCTAGGGTTTATAATATTAATCCTTTGGCTTTATAATATTAATTCATTGAGTTATTAATCCCTTGGGTTTATAATATTAATAATTCATTCAATTCAATATAATTTTAATCCATTAAGGTTTATTAATATATTAGGTTTCTAATATTAATCCTTTGGTTTTAAATCCCTTTGGTTTTTAATATGAATAACCCCTTGTGTTTATTAATCCCTTCGATTTATTAGTACCTATCCTATGGGTTTATTTATTCCTTCGGTTTATAATCCCTTGGGTTTATAAAATTAATTTGTTGGGTTTATTGCAATATTAATATTTCGTTGGGTTCATTAATCCATGGGTTTTGTTAATCTCTTGGGTTTATAATATTAATCACTTGGGTTTTCATCCCTAGGGTTTATTAGATTAATCCCTTGGGTTATTGATCACTTGTGTTATTAATCCTGAGGGTTTATAATATTAATCCCTTAGGTTTATAATATTATTTATTTCTTGGGTTTATTAATCCTTTGTGTTTGTATTATTAATCCTTAGGTTTGAATTTTATCCCTTGGTTTTTTTAATATGAATAATCCTTATGTTTTTTTAATCACTTGGATTTTAATATTCATCCCTTAGGTTTATAGTATCAATCCATTTGGCTTATATATTTGATCCATTTACGAACATTAATCACTAGGTTTTATAATCCCTGGATTTATAATATTAATCTCAAGGGTTTATAATGTTAGGCCTTAGGTTTATTGACATATTAGAATGTCACATTATATTGCAATTTATTCAATGTCACATTGCGACATTGCGAATTGGGGTTCATTATTACAGTTTATAATATTCGGGTTTATAATATTAGGATTTAATATTGGGTTTATAATTATAATAATGAGGTTTAATATTAGGGTTTATAACAATAATCTTAGGGTTTATTATATTGGGTTTTATAATATTAAGGTTTTATATTTACGGTTTCATACTATGACATTGGAATGGTACAAGCTTTTATCCAATGTCGCATTGTGACAAACTTTGTCTCAATACAACATTCAATTAACAATCATTATTGCAATGTTGAATTGCATTGCAATTTATTCAACGTTGCATTGTTATATTACAAAACTCGGGTTTAATATTATGTTTATAATATTAGGGATTTTTAATATTAGGTTTTTAATATTAATTCTCTGGGGTTTAATATTAGTCCCTTGGGTTTATAACATCAATAATCATTTGTGTTTATTAACCCCTTGAGTTTATCATATTATTAATCCCTTGGGTTTATTAATCACTTTGGTTTTAATATTAATCTTAGCATTTATATCCCTTAGTCTTATAATCTTAATCCTAAGATTTAATAATAATCCCTTAGGTTTATAATCCCTTGTGATTATAATATTATTTTTGGAATTATATTCCTAGGTTTTAATATTAATCCTAGGGTTGGTAGCATTAAAGCTATGGTATAATATCAATCCTTGGGTTTACTATTAATCCCTTCTGTTTACCATACATACCTCGAGAATGATAATCTATCTATAAAAACCTATAGTGAACCAAATCGATTCCCATGGTTGAACATAGAGCCTTATAGTGGATGTTTAGGGATAACAATATTAGTCTTAGGTTTATAGTATTAATTCTAGTGTTTATAATCCTAGGGTTTATGTTATAAAAACATCTCACAAAAAATATAGAAAAGATAGAAAACGTCTTAGAAATAAGCCTCTTCGAGGGGGCAACCTCCTTTACATTACACAAATGAACAATTATTGGATGATACAAATGACAATACCTCCTTCCTATATATAGGAGTCTAAGGGGTCATAATATAATCAAAGCTGACATAATAATAATAATGTAAGGGCACAATAATAACAATAGTGTGCTTCTATGGGGCGCAATAATAACATTATGGGGACTACATGGGCACAACAATATAAGAAGGGGATTGTAATAATAAAAATAAGAGGTTGTGCTAGTGGTATAGGGACCTAACATGCCCCTTTCCTTCAAAAAGTGTTGTCCTCAACGCTTGAGTAGTTCTTGATGAATTTGTTTAAATTCTTGTCCTCCCTGTGGAATATTCAGCAGGTAAGTTATTCTACTTGATGAGATACTCTGAAATTGATCGATTTCATAGTTGTCGGGTTCTGTGACTGCTTCAGGTTCCAATATGATGTTTCCTTCCTTGTCAAGTTCTGGCGATATTGTTTGAACTGGGATCTTCTACAACTTTTGAATGAATTCCCGTCATGCTTCGTCATTCCTCCATTCATCCCTTGCTTCATTTATTGAAATTTGGTTGGATAATTATACCAACCTCTAGCTTTTGGCAACCATACGTTCAATTTCACTCCTTTGGGCATATGGATATCTGTAAGGCCTGATGTTTGGAGGAACACTTCCTGGAATCAAATGAATAGCATGATCATGATCACAAATAGGTAGGAGGCCTTTGGGAGTCTCAAATACCTTCGAATGATTTTCCAAGACATTTTGGAGATCTCGAGAAATAGATGCTTTTGCTGTGGGAACCTCTAGCGAACATAATTGTGCACTTATGCCTTTGTTCTTTCTTTAGAAGATTTGTCATTCCATTAGAGTTGATTTATCTTTCCTGGTTTCCCTATGATACCCTTAATTAAACTTCCTTTCCTTCCGAAGAAAATTTCATGAAAGTTCTTGAAAATTAAAGCTATTGTACCAAGGATTGTAGCTATTGGACTCCTAGTACAACATCAACACCACTTGTTGGAATGGAAAGAATTAGGCTATTCAATATACATAGTCTCCATGGATAGCTTGATATTATGGCACTTTCCAGGAAATTTATGGTTCCTCCACTTGCAACCATCACTTGACACTCTGGTGCTCGATATAGGAAGTAATTCAGTTCTTAGCTATCTTATATGAATAAGATTATGGGTACTTCCTGAATCAATCAAAATTGTTACCTTTGTTCTTCTTGATATGTCCTTCTATCTTGGTTTTTGAAGTGTGATAATTTCGGCCAGTACATTACAAGATATGGCCGAATTCATTCCTCTTTCACGATGTGATCTTTCACTTCTTGAACCTTTTTCTTCTTGATATGTCCTTTTATCTTAAGAGTTTGAGGAGTGGTAATTCTTGCCAATGATTTACAAGATAGGTCTGATTCACTTCTTCTTTCTCAAGGGTTGTTTCCTGGTGTATGTCCTCTTATTTTGATATTCTTGATCATTTTCTTCCTCCTCTTCACAATCTTTGTAAACTAATTTCTTCTCAGCACACTTATGATCTTTAGTGTATTTTCTATCACAAATGTAACAAAGCCATTTTTTTCTTTCTTCTTCCAATTGTTGTGGCGTAAACCTTGTAGGTTGTGGAAGGCTAGGAGAAAAAAACACTTCCATATTTATAGTTGTGAGTTGGTGGGATTCCTTGTTTCCATAATTTCGCTTTCAATTTTTCTAACAACCTGAACGCATTTTCCAATGAATCAGTTTCCCAAAGACGAACCTGATGTTGAATGTTATCCTTTAAAGTCCCTATGAATACATTAATCCTTTGCTTCTCTGGAATATAATTTACCCTTATATTCAATTTTTGAAAGTCCTCAATGTGCTCTACCATTGAACCCTTTCGTTGGAGATTTATCAATTGGCTAAAGAAGGTGTTTCTCTTTTTATCCTCATAATGTGCTATCATTTTCTCCATGAAAATTGACAATGTGAAAAGTAGTTTATGAGAATAAATCCCTTCATACCAAAAAAATTGATTCGGTTCTAAATATAAAGATGCAATACGTACCTTTTGTAATAGTTGCACCTCATGTAGATCAAACTATTTTCCATCTTTAGTATCCATGTTACAGGATCCTTGCCATCAGACTTCCTCATGTCTATCTTTGGAATATGTTGTATCTTCAATCCAATGTTAGATTCTATGAAATCATGATCAACATTAATTTTTTTCTCATCATGAGTTTCCTCTACTACCTTTTCGCCATTAGGAGGCCTTTCTTGTAGCATCTTTGTCCCACCTTCCTTCCAACTTCCGTGTATTTCTTCAAATCTTCCATGCCTTTCTTCCAATATTATTTTATACCATCAATATTAACTAACATGGCATATTAAAAAGTATTTATCTTAGCATTGATCACATTCTTCAAATCATCATCAAATTTTGATTACTAGTTGTTTCTATTTTATTGATTCGAGTCATTCTTTTTTTTTCTTTTTTTAGGATCTTGACCTTCAACCTATTGTATCTTTGAAAGTTCAGATTTTCGAGGTCTATAATTTTGACCTACGGTATCCCTATACGTCCTCCTTCCAATGCCACAATTCTGATCAATATTGGATTCTCCAAGAAAGAGTTATGCCCAATCTCCCAAGATGACTTTATTATATACTTTTTTAGTAGATCAAATTTGTACAAAGTGACATGTGTCCCTGTTTCGACCTTCAGACTTGAAAAAGATACACCGAGGAGTGCAGTCCATCCTTTGTCTATAACATCTTGTGAAATTTCAATCTGATGCTCAGAGAGAAGGTTATGACGATTTTCCAAGGTTGCCTATTTGGGATGTAATTCAGGATCCTGCAAAAACCCTAAATGTTTTGGACGTCATCTCCGAAATTGTAGTGCAACAAGATCTAAAATTCAAGCCCGAATTTCACACTATTGCCGCTCGAATGGGTTTTACTTTTTGAGTCTGAAACTTTGTAGAAACAAAACTATAGCGTAAATTCTATGATGACCTGTTTGAGATGGGATTATGAAGCTTGCCAAAACCCTAATTTCCTCAGATGATATCTCTGAAAATATAGTGAGACGAGATCTAAAATTCAGGCCGAGGATCATCTCGATTTCGACTCAAATGGGTAATTTTTTGTAGCTTCTGGAACGTCGCAAAAAAAAAAATATAGTGAAAATTCCACGTTGACCTGTTTTGGAGCAGCGAAACCCTCGAATCAATGCTCTGATACCAAATGTTATTAAACCAACTCACAAAAAGATAGAAAAGATAGATAAACGCCTTAAAATAAGCCTCTTCGAGGGGGCAACCTCCTTCACATTACACAAATGAAAAATTCTTGGATGATACAAATGAAAAATACCTCATTTCTATATATAGGAGTCTAAGGGGTCATAATATAATCAGAGTCGACATAACAATACTAATGTAAGGGCACAACAATAACAATTGTGGGCTTCTATGGGGCACAATAATAACTATATGGGGACTACATGGGCACAACAATATAATAAGGGGGTTGTACTAATAACAATAAGGGGTTACACTAGTAGTATAGAGACCTAACAGTTTAATATATTAAACTTAGGGTTTATAATCTTAGTGTTTATAATAAAATCTTGGGATTTATTTTATAGGGTTTCATAGTGTTAGGGTTTTGTATTATGGTTTAATTTTGTGAAATCACAATGGTTCAAAAATCTATCCAACATCACATTACGACAAATATTGTCTCAATGCAACAATCAACCTCACAATCATTATCACAATGTTACATTATATTGCAATTTATTCAATGTCACATTGTGAAATTACAAAATCAGGGTTTAATATATTATTACCTTGGGTTTATAATCCCTTAGGTTTATAATACCTTAGGTTTGAATGGTGCATAAATTTATCCAATGTCGCAATCAAATAAGAAATATGACAATCATTGTTGGAAGCTTACATTACATTGCAATTTTTTCAACGTCACATTGCGACACTACAATTGGGCTTCATATTGTGACATTTCCATGGTACAAAAATCAATCCAACACCGGATTGTGACAAACATTGTCACAAGATGACAATTAATCTATTACTCAATGTTGTAGTGTTACATTACATTGCAATTTATTCAATTTGACCTCTCAACATTATGAAATTAAGGTTTATTTATCCTTGGGTTTATAATATTAATCCCTAGGGTTCATAATATTAATCCTTTGGGTTTTTAATCCCTACGGTTTATTATATTAATCCCTAAGGTTTCTAATCCCTTGGTCTTAAATATTAATCCATTGTGTTTATTAATCCCTTGGGTTTATAATATTAATAATTTGTTTGGTTCGTTAATTTCTTAGGTTTATAATATTAATCTATTGGGTTTCTAATATAAATCTCTTGGGTTTTGAACCTCTTTAGTTTTTAGTATGAATAATCCCTTGGATTTTGAATCTCTTTGTTTTTTAATATGAATGATCCCTTGGGTTTATAGTACTCATCCATTAGGTTTATTGATCCTTTCGGTTTACTAATCCCTTGGGTTTATAATATTAATATGTAGGGTTATTTTTTAAGCCCTTCAGTCTATAATATTAATAATTCTTGGATTCATTAATCCCTTGGGTTTATTGATCATTTTTGTTAATAATCCCATCATTTATAATATTAATCCCTTAGGTTTATAATATTAATAATTCCTTGGGCTTATTTACCCTTTGGGTTTGTAATATCAATCCGTTGAATTTTTAATTTTAATCCAAAAGTTTTTTAATATGAATAATCCCTTGGTTTTTTCATCACTTGAGCTTATAATATTCATCCTTTCGGTTTAATTATCCCTTGGGTTTATACTATCAATCCATTTGGTTTATAATATTGATTCATTTTTGAACAATACAATCGCGAGGGTTTATAAATCCCTTGGGCTTATAATATTAATCTCAAGGGTTTATAATGTTAGTCCCTTAGGTTTATATATCCATTGAACTTATGATATTGAGAATCCAATGGGTTTATTAATCCCTTGGGTTTATAATATTAATCCCCTCAATTTAATAATAATAATATTAATAAATGTGGATTTAGCATACCCTTCCAATTCTCCATCTGTTTCGAATATTAATCCCTTGTGTTTCTAATATTAAACGAAATTTAATCCCTTGGTTTTAAAATATTAGTCCCTTAAATTTTTAATCATTCGGGTTTATAATATTGATCCCATGGGTTTATTAACCCCTTTGATTTATAGTATTAATCTATTTGGTTTATTATTATTATTATTATTATTTTTTGTAAGCTTGGTAGGACTCTCTGATTTTTGAGTTTACATGTCCATTATTCACCCCACTAACGGGGGAGGGTAGCACAAGATTCGAACCCAAGATCTCTGGTTCAATGAGACTTCATTCCATAGCCATCACCACTTGAGCTACCGAAGCGGACATTATTATTATTGTTGCTATTATTATTATAAATTAATAAGATTATTATTATCAATATTATTATTATTATTATTATTATTATTATTATTATTATTATTATTAAGTAATTAATTACTATTATTATTATTAATGTGGATTTAATATACCTTTCCAATTCTCCATTTGTTTTTAATATTAATCTCTTGGGTTTTTAATCCTTGGGATTTATAATATTGATATTTTGGGTTAAAAATATTAATCCCCTCTTCTTGATTTATTATTATTATTAATTAATTAATTAATTTGAGTTAATAATCATTCATATATATATATATATTTATATATATATATATTATATTTATTATATATTATTAGAATGGTTCACGGACATTCTGGTCAACGGGTGGTGCTACGTCCACAGAATAATCTGGGTTGATGCTCGGCCTACTGTAAGACCTGAACCCAAGGGCTTAAGGGAGAATGGACCTTATGACCTCCGATGGTGAGGCACTGATTATGACCAAGTGAGCTAACCCTGAGAGCTTTTGAATTAATAATAATTATAATATAATAATTATTTTTATAATATTATTATATATTTATCAATATTAATATTGATATCAATGTTAAATCTATACTATTAACTATTCGTGTAATTCAACTACATTTACTACTATAATTATAATGTAATTGATATATGCATATCAATATATATTAACCATATTGTTAATATAATTATGCTAGTTATCTTTTATGAATATTCTTTATATCTCTTCACAAATTACGCTAATTTCTCAAAAAAAAATATTAATTAATACAAATTCCAAATACAATCATTAAAGTTCACAATTTTTTACGTAAGTGGTATGAAACTTTATACTTCCCGTTTTGCTAAGATCCTTCCACACTCTTGTTTTTCTCTAATCTTTATATTCCATTTCTCTTCTTGCTCACAACAATTCTCTCTTCTTGCTCACAACAATTTTGTAAATAAAGTTTAGTGTTCAAATTTTATTCTCTAATTTTTATATTCCACTTCTCTTCTGGCTCATAACAATTTTGTAAATAAAATATTATCTGTGATAAAGTTTAGTGTTCAAATTTCTTTGATTTATCTTAAGTATTGAAAGGGCATATATACTTAATACTAAACTAACTCAATTATCAATTCATATATATATATATATAAATTGTTTTCAGATATTAAATTTTATTTATTTAAAAATGTAATTATATATTTTTTGAGATTTTGTGAATAAAAACCGAATTAATAACTTAAAATATATAATTTTCTCTTCATTATTTAAATATAAAAAACAAAAACGACCCCAAAAAAAAAGAAAGAGAAAAGAAAAAAAAGAAAAAGCAGCAGCAGCATATCTAATGCTCTTAATCATACTCTTAAAAAATTAATAAAATGTTTATCTTTTACGCTAAGATTTGCACCATGTGTTCACTCTAAAAGCCCTTGTGGTGGCAATTCATTTGCAATTATCATACCTTCATTTTTCTTTCCACAAATCAGACTTTTCAAAACTTGCATGAACCTTCCTGACCCATTCAGCCTTCATCCATTTCCACCTGCATATGCGTCTCCACGCCAGCACTCACCAACAAATTCGCTTCTGTCCTTTCTAGTAGGTGGGGTCATACAATAAGGTCCATCAGCCACCTCTCCAACGTTGTTATGAGTACCCTCCAACGTTGTCACGATCCCTAAAGTAGACTTAGCCAGGATCCACAATGTAAATCTAGGGTCAACGACCACTTACCACATTTCTGAATCTTAATTTAATGTTCATAAATTAAGGTTAATCACCGACTTGCACCACGCTGTCAATCTTATCGAGAGCAGAATTAGCGAGAATCCACAATATTCAAATAGTGTCAACGTTTGGAAACCTTAACTCGTGGCCCATATTCCTCACTATATTATTAATAAATGCATAAGCTCCATCAACCTGCAAAACCTATGTGGGTCACGACCACCAACCTGCAAAATTCTCTCAAATATCAGAGAGGCGCTTCTTGATATCCCCGCCTCCGTCTCCTCGGTTTGCGGCATCCCGTAGCAAGCTTCTCCAGACTGGCAACAAAACCACCATCGTTTACAGTACGTGAATTTTATATAGAGTCTAATATCAACCGTTCCTTCTCATATATACTTTTACTTTTGATATTAGGAATTTTTTATTAGATTACACTTGTCTGTGGAAACCAACCTAAACGATGTAGTCTTCCATGATTCAGGCCTCCAACTGACTAACAAAGAATCCAAATTGAGCAATTGCATTGCTGTCAAACTGCAAAGTAAAAGCTTACTCATATACACTTATACGATTTTTTTAATGTAATTAAATGTTCTACATAGCCCGTTATTACGAGGTTTGTAATTAAATACTTTTGAAAGTTAAAAAGAACGGGTAAAGTCTATCCATTATACACTATACACATTAGTTTTAAATGGCCGTCCAGTATTAATGTTTTATACAATGCTCATGTTTATGGAACTTTGATATATTTTTACTGGAACCGTAAGCAGTGGAACTGTGAGCTAACAGCTGTATTCAAGGCTCGTTTGTATTGTCATGTGTGATTATTTAGTAATTACAATACAGATTTATTTTTAATGGAATTGTTTAGTGACCATTTTTCATTAAATCTGGTTTTTTTTTTTTTTTCAAAAAATCAGATTAGGGGAGTATTTGAATCAATTTTTTTATGGTGGAAATGCATTCCACACCATCAAAAACCCCTGTAGCACCCAAAATCTTGAAGCATAACATCCATAACCCGAATTTCCAAAAATTCCTGTGAATTTTGTCAAAATCATACTCGAAATTATGGAAATTGCACAGGAAAAATGCCACCTGTTAGACTATGCACTTTTTAATTATGAATAGAAAATGTTTTAAGATGAAAAGGATGAGAAATATATTTTTTGTAAGACAATGTTTTTTATTACTTCACTACAGATTTATGTTGTGAGGAGCATACCTTCAAACACCATTGGCCTCACTCTTACGAGATTTGTTGGCCAATTGGTAAAGACAAAAATATATAGAGAATAACAAGAAGAAACTAGATGACCATAGGTTGATCTCCAAAGTGGACCAAAACTGACCGAGAAGCATAATCCATCCCAAATCCATCTTTAAAAACCATATTATTCAAAGTCAAGTCTTCGAGGCCATCACCCCTAGGCTGGAAAAACGCTTCATGTGCATGTGCCTCCATGTGGGCCATTCTCCCTTAAATTTGTCCAACCTCTTATGACCTTTGTGAAGAGAAATTGGCCATCCATCATATGACATTGATTATGTTGGAGATCATTCATGAATCCAATGATCTCGTTGTGGTCATCATGTCTATCCCTAGCTAGTTGTTCTACTACAACTATCACATAATGAATTTTCACTTTGAGCGAGTCAAAAGGCAGAGGCAAGTCAACATGCCCAGGGGAGAAGGAATTCAACAACTCCATCTCCTCCCCTTCATCTGGTTGGTCTACCTAACATACCATACCTTGGCCACAGTGAGTCACTCCTCTCTGGGCTCAGCCACATTGACAGTTCATAGTATCCATGTTGTAAACCTTGCGCAACCCACACCACAGGCTTCAGGCCACACTCTGAGTGCCAAAATATATGAGATCCACTCTGCGGCCAAGAGTCCCCAGGGCTTCGCACACCGCACACCACTCAAACAACCTACAACCACTTCTTGACCCAACACCACAACAACGTACACACCGTATATTAACATCGTCCGACTGTCAGCCCCTCATTGCAAGGTTGACCCACCAATGATAAAAACCACCCTCCCACACTCCTACAAGCACTCCAGTCCTGTTTACAACTGCCAACCTCAAACAGCAGGAGAATTATGGCTCCTGCCTTCAACCCTTCATTGCTTCGAACCCACTCAAACCAAAAACCACCCTAGGACCAATTACTCATCACCCAAGGGTAATTAACATGTGAACCAGCACCCCCAGCCTGACCCCAAGACACTCCACTCTCCCCTTCAGAAACATTACGGCTCACCAACCAAAACACAAAAACTAAGGAACAAGAAACTAAGACAACCTTCAATAGGAGAATCACTTAACCTCTAGACAAAGGTTCCCTTGACAAACTCCCCTCAAACTGCCAACCAAACACTACAAGATGTTGACCACACACTGAAACACACCCCGCACCCACAAAAAAGCTTCCACTTGAGCCAAATCCAAATAAAGTGTATTAAATACTAAAATCAACAATGAAATGACCAAAGAGAATTACCTGCACGCAATCCATGGATGCAGACTTGAGACCCTGGCAGAGGACAAACCTAATTGTCGAAACCTCTATCCACCAAGCTCACACAAAATTCTTTCTAGCCATTGTAACATTGCGTGTCCCAAGATCCCAAATGGCACTTTGGGTCACCACTTGAGCAGGAGTTGCCCCATACTTCCACCTCACATAACCCTCAATAAAAAACTTCACACTAGGAACGAGGAATGGCTTAATAGAAAATCCAGCCTTCGCACGAATAATTGTCACCCCCTGCAATCCACATGAAATGACCAAAGAGAATTACCTGCACACAATCCATGGATGCAGACTTGAGACCCTGGCAGAGGACAAACCTAATTGTCGAAACCTCTATCCACCAAGCTCACACAAAATTCTTTCTAGCCATTGTAACATTGCGTGTCCCAAGATCCCAAATGGCACTTTGGGTCACCACTTGAGCAGGAGTTGCCCCATACTTCACCTCACATAACCCTCAATAAAAAAACTTCACACTAGGAACGAGGAATGGCTTTATAGAAAATCCAGCCTTCGCACGAATAATTGTCACCCCCTGCAATCCTAACACTCATTGCCCACAACCTGTAAATGGACACCATAGCCATGCCAAGGCCAATTATACACATTGCCTTCTCTAAAATTTCACTTGCAAATCGCCAAATGAAGTGTCCCTTACAGGTTTTGAGATCATTTATGATGCGTGGGTTTTGAATTATCACCTGTCTCTTGATCCACCAGATGTGCCTTAACCACCCCATGGGAGAGAAAAAGATTATAAATATATATTTATATTTATTATAAATATTAAATTTATATAAATTTTAGTATTTATTAATTATGGAGAAGGATTTAATTTTGAGATATAAATTTCAAGAGATATGATATTTTTCATTTTTTTTTACATATGGAATAAAATAATTTTATATTATCTTTTTAATATAAAAAGAAACTAAATATAAATATATAAAAATGAATTAAATAATATTAAAAAATAAAATATATTGTTAAAATAAGGAAAAAATCTTATGAGCTTTATAGTGAAATTGAGGTTGGTGAGTTCCCAAAACACCATAAAAATAATGCAACTATATAAATTCAATAGTTAGTAAACGCCTTGTAAACATTAATCCATAATGACCATCAAATCACACACTATCATACATCTCACATTGTTAAAATTTATATATATTATATATATATATAGATAATAATTAAATTATATTTTAGTTTAATTTATTTTTATTATTATCAAAGGATCTTAGCTTGAGTGTTTTAGAGAACAATTTGTTTCCTCAAGTGTGTGGGTTTAAGTCTTCGGAGACATGTTGTACATGGTCCTTCAATGGCATTTATGAAATAGTTGTATCTAATGCACATTTTTTTAAACATGTATGTAACAAAGTTCGTAGAAATTTTGAATAATAAACACATATTCAACAGAGATTATCCTGATCATGCACTATTGCGGAATACATGCACAATACATAAGCTCCTCTACGTTGATCATCAATTTAGCAGCATCAAAAACAATGAAACATCAATAGCATGCACACATTAACACAGTATGTATCCCGGGGAAAGCTTACAGTTGAAAACCCCACACTATCTGTATATTAATGATTGAGAACATGTAACATTACATAGTACAATACTCCTCACAAGTATCCAGCACTATCTCCACCTGTTACACACAAACCAGCTCAGACCCAAACAAATCACATGTTCAAACCTTCTCGACTGCTTTGCCTGCCTCTATTGCACATACCTGCTGAGAATCACTCACACTGGAAATCACGTGAGCACAGGCTATTCTACTGGGCAAATCTACGCAATACTCATTGGCATACTCAATACATTGCTTGTGCAAATCCTCATGCACAACTATAGTCACAACTGATAGCAATCTCAACCTCTAACACCTGTCCCTATTGAACTGTACATGCACTGACATGCAACTGAGTTAACTGATGTATTCTTTAGTTGCTTTATGAGTTAATAATTAGTTTAACAACTCATCATTAGTCTATTTGCAGTTAGACTAATTACAACTAGTTTAACCAAGTCAAACTGAACACAACTCCATCAACTCCACAATCAACTCCACCAAACTCAACTGCTTGAGTTCTAACTGAAGTCCTGCATGCAACAACTCAACTGACCCACAAAGAAGCATATTTTCTTCTGACAGTTGCATGTGCCACATCTGTAGCTCAAACTGAAGTGCTCCAAGAGGATAAGATAATGTTTATAGTCTAAATATTATTATGAGACAATATTTTGACTTTTCTATTTTTAGCATGGCATCTAAAAATAGACTTTGATCACTCCTACTGTGAACCAGAAAATAGAAGTCCATCTATTTTTCCCAACATGACCAATCATCCATAAACAACATTCTATAGCTCATAGACCATGATCCATATGTCTAAAGATAGACATAGTCTAAAAATAGACTTTGCGCCATAATTTGCCTGCGGGCCCACTTAGTGAAGGCGACTCCTTTCCACTAAGCTCCATCATCTTGTTGCATTCTCAACACTCCCTCTCACCAAGATATGGATTATCAGCAGTTCCCCTACCCTGCCTCGGTGGTATTCGAATTTTCTCCTGGTGAGCGCCTTCGTCAAGATATCAGCATCCTGATTCTCCGCTGCACACAATCTCTGATATGATGGTACCTGATGTCAATATGCTTAGATCTATCATGAAATACAGGATTAGCCGAGAGTTTAATGCAACTCTGTTTATCACAATAAATCACAGTAGGCTCCAAGTGAGAACCGAACAAACCGACCCGAATCTTCCTCATCCATATAGCCTCGCATGCAGCCAAACTTGCTGCCATATACTCGGCCTCTGCTGAACTGAGTGTCACGGATCTCTGCTTCCTGTTGTACAAAGAAACTGCTGTCGACCCGATACTAAAGACCCCTCCTGATGTGCTCTTTCTGTCCGTTGGGCTCCCTGCCCAATCTGCATCCGTGAAGCCACATAGCTTCACCTCATCCTCCTATTTGTACCACAAACCATATCCCGATGTGCCTCTCAAATAATGCAATACATGCTTTCCCGCCTTCCAGAAGAGCTTGGTAGGCTTAACCATAGCTTGTGAAAGCTGGTTAACAACATAGCATATATCGGGTCGTGTATTGACCAGATACATAAGCGACCCCACCAACTGTCTATAAACAGTGGAATCCACTTCTTCTGCCGAAGTGGCATCCTCCTTCCTCCAACCTCTAGGAAGAGGAGTATTAATAGGCTTGCAGCCATGCATGTTGAACTTCTCCAGGATCTCCCAAGCATACTTACTCTGAGAAACAAATAGTCCATCACTGCGCTGCCAAATTTCCAATCCCAGGGAATAATGAAGGAGGCCCAAGTCCTTCATTTCAAACTCCTTAGCAAGATCATCCTTGCATTAAAGTATCAACAACTCATCACCCGTTAGAATCAAATCATCTACATACAGTACAATGATAAGCAACTTACCCTCCACCACAATCTAGTATAGGTTAGGATCCACCTCACTCTTGGAAAATCCAAGTCCGGTGAAATAGTTGTCTATCTGCATGTACCAAGCACATGGTGCTTGTTTCAACCCAAACAACGCTCTCTTGAGCCTGCACACATGCGACTCGCTGCTGAAGATCTCAAAACCTTCGGTCTACTCACTGTAAACCTCCTCATCAATGACTCCATTGAGGAACGTAGTCTTCACATCCATCTGATGAATGTGCCACCCCATCTCCGCTGAGAGAGCAAGAATCGTCCGTATGGAAGAATACCTTGCGACAGGTGCAAAGGTCTCCTCATAATCGATCCTTCTATCTGTGAAAAGCCTCAGGCAAAAAATCTTGCCTTGTACTTCTCCACACTCTCGTCAGCTGCCTGCTTAAATTTATAGATCCATCTCGAACCCACCACTAATTTCCCTTCCAGTCTTGGAACAATCTCCCATGTACTATTTCTGACAATCGAATCATACTCTTCCACCATGGCGTCTACCCATGCGGGATCTTCCATAGCTTCCTCGAAAGAGGATGGCTTAGTCACAACACATTTGCGCACAAGAGCCATGTATCCAGTGTACCGATCAGGTGACTGTCTCTGCCTGCGTTGGGCTGTAGGTGGTCCTACAACTTTCTCTGCATCTTGAGCCAGTCGCTCAGCTTCTGTCAAGCGCTTTCGCCCTCTGATGGTTGGCGCTGCATGAGTGGTCTCTTCCACTCCATGAACCTCGTCCTGTGGTTGATCCATGTCCTGAAGCTCATCCTTAAGAACTAATAGCTCCTCATCTGCATGCAAGTGTAGCTCCCTCTCAAGCGAACACTTCATGGCTTTCTCCTCCTGAAATTTTATATCTCGTTGCACAACAGTAGTGCCACTATCTGGAAAATACACACAATAGTTGTGGGGCGTATCAGTGTACCCCACAAATATCCCAACCTCTGCGGTCGCTCCAACTTCTTCCTGGCATCCTTCGTCACATGCATGTAAACGTTAGCACCAAAAATCCTCAAATGAGAAAGATCATGCTTCTTACCAGAATAAGCCTCCTCAGGTGTACTCATGCCAAGTATCCTGTGGGGACAATGTTTCTGCACATAAACTGCAGTATTGCATGCTTCCGCCCACAAGTGAAGGGGTAGGCCCTGATCATGCAACATCGCCCGTGAAGCACCCACGATCGTTCTGTTCTTCCGCTCAGCAACCACGTTCTGCTGTGGGTTATGGGGAGCTATGAGCTCTCTTCGAATCCCTTCTGCCTTGCAGAAATCCTTGAACTCGTCAGAGATGTATTCAACACCATTGTCGCTCCTAAGAGCCTTCACCTTCTTCCCCGACTCCTTCTCGACCAGTGCTTTGAACTCACAAAACTTTGAGTATGTTTCGCTCTTCTGCTGCATGAAGAAGATCCAACACTTACGAGAGAAATCATCAACAAAAATCACATAATACCTGTGTTTTGCTGTCAAAGCTACTAAGAAAGGTCCACACGCGTTTGTGTGAATTCTCTCAAGGATCGTCGTGGCGCGACTATCCTTCTCATGAAAGGTGGCTTTCACAAAGTCTCCCAAAGTACCCCTTGCACTAATCTAACTGCGCAAGAGTGCCTTTAGGAAGCCCTGTAGTGATCTGCTGCAGTATCTTCAAGGCTCCATGGTGAAGGTGACCCAATCTCCTGTGCCACAACTCGCCATCATCCTGGCTCACCAATCCTTCTGCCTTGCATGCCATTGCTACGCATCCATCTACATGCAACTGATAAAGGTTCCTCACCTGAACCCCTATCTTCGGGTTTCTCTAGTTGTCTTGCTGCGTAGGAAGGCCTTTCCCTCACTAAAAACATCATATCCCTTGTCTTCTAACATCGCCACAGAGATAAGATTCTTCTTCAATCCTGGAACATGCATCACTTCCTTTAATACGAAGGGTTTACCAGACTCCCTCTCAAAGGAAATGGTACCGATACCGGTCGCACTGTATCTACCATCATCGCCCATCTCGATGTCCACTCCAATATCTTTGTCCTCCAGATTAGAAAACAAATCTCGATCTCCACTCATGTGAAAAGACGCACCACTGTCCACGAACCACACTGATCCCATCACACTTGAAACCAAGCATGCCATCAATGAAAAATCAAGCTCAAACTGCGAGGCTAGAGCCTCTCCTGCTGTAGATCCAGCAGCTTGCTTGTTCTTCTTCTTCTGTGGACAATTAGTGGCATAGTGTCCATGCTGGTGACAGTGAAAACACTTCACCTTGGACATGTCCTGCTTCTTGCCTTTCGCACCAAACTAAGAAGCTTTCTTGCTCTTCCCCTTCTTTGCTTTGGCAGCCAAAGCGCAATTTTCTTCATCAGTTCCCTTTGATGAAGATCCGTCCCTGGTATTCCGCCTGATCTCCTCCTGCACAAGATCTGACCAAAGTCTCTCCCATCTTGGCAATTTATCAAGACCATTAACAGAGTCCTGATAGGAATGCCCACTCTTCGGAAGACCAAGGAGAGCTAAGCTCACCAAGTCCTCATCATCGACAGTCACCCCCCACACTTCCCAGCTCATCTCGACACTGAGTGAGCTTCGTGAGATACTTGGGCATGCTGTCACCCTTCTCACATTTGATGTTTCTAAGTTTATCCTTGAGCGCCAGCTTCCTCTGATCGCTCTAGCTTTGGAATAGATCTGTTAAAGCCTTCCACATCAAGTATGGAGAAGTCTTCCATGCAGGCTGGACACAATGTGATCCTTCACGCCCTCCAATAGAATCCTTCGACACTTTGCTGTCTTCTTTTAACAAGCATCAGCTTGAGTAGCATCAGTAGGCTTTGGGACATCAGCCTCTATGAACTCCTTCAGCCGTTATCATCCAATACTGCCTCCATCCTGTCCTTCCATGCAATATAGTTTGAGCTGCCCTCAAGAGCATACTCCAATTGCAATCCGTTGAAAGACATTGCAACGTTGACACCAAGAAAAACACTGCTGCAAATTCGAATTCCACCAGCTCCAAACTCAACCGCCTTGACTCTAAGATTCGTGAGAACAAGGTATTTCTCGTACAGATATTGACTGTATGGGATTTTACTGGATATCTCACCTTCCAAGGAATGATGAATCCAGAGGCTACATGGCCCGATTACAGACTCTACCTGAAGAAATAAGATGTAAACACTTCCTGAATAGTAGATCTGATGATCAACAGTTCTGATACCATGTAGAAATTTTGAATATTAACACATATTCAATAGAGATTATCCTCATCATGCACTATTGCAGAATACATGCACAATACATAAGCTCCTCTACGTTGATCATCAATTTAGCAGCATCAAAAACAATGAAACATCAATAGCATGCACACATTAACACAGTATGTATCCCAGGGAAAGCTTACAGCTGAAAACCCCACACTATCTGTATATTAATGATTGAGAACATGTAACATTACATAGTACAATACTCCTCACAAGTATCCAGCACTATCTCCACCTGTTACACACAAACCAGCTCAGACCCGAACAAGTCACAGGTTCAAATCTTCTCCACTGCTTTGCCTGCCTCTATTGCACAAACCTGCTGAGAATCACTCACACTGGAAATCACGTGAGCACAGGCTATTCTACTGGGCAAATCTACACAATACTCATTGGCATACTCAATACATTTCTTGTGCAAATCCTCATGCACAACTATAGTCACAACTGATAGCAATCTCAACCTCTAACACCTGTCCCTGTTGAACTGTACATGCACTGACATGCAACTGAGTTAACTGATGTATTCTTTAGTTGCTTTATGAGTTAATAATTAGTTTAACAACTCATCATTAGTCTATTTGCAGTTAGACTAATTACAACTAATTTAACCAAGTCAAACTGAACACAACTCCATCAACTCCACCAAACTCAACTGCTTGAGTTCTAACTCAAACCCTGCATGCAACAACTCAACTGACTCACAAAGAAAACGTATTTCCTTATGACAGCTGCATGTGCCACATCTGTAGCTCAAACTGAGGTGCTCCAAGAGGATAAGATAATGTTTATAGTCTAAATATTATTATGAGACAATAATATTTGACTTTTCTATTTTTAGCCTGGCGTCTAAAAATAGACTTTGATCCAGAAAATAGAAGTCCATCTATTTTTCCCAACATGACCAATCATCCATAAACAACATTCTGCAGCTCATAGACCATGATCCATATGTCTAAAAATAGATATAGTCTAAAAATAGATTTTGCGCCATAATTTGCCTGCGGACCCACTTAGTGAAGGCGACTCCTTTCCACTAAGCTCCATCATCTTGTTGCATTCTCAACAAGATTCACTCCCACATTATCATGGAGATTTTTAATTCGTAAATAGACTTTGTTACGAATACCATGGGCCAACATCATAGCTTATCAATATTACATGCCCATATGTCATTTTTCTTTAATTAATAAATTTTATTAGAGGACAAAAATTGCATAACTAATTTGAAAATAAATCTCAACTTTTAATTTGTGTATGCTACTATGAATTTTATGAATGATTTATGGAAATTAAATCCCTATCATTCACCAATAATTATTGATATTTAAATTAAAATTGTTCAAACTCTATTTGAAAATAAACCCTTATGAATGTAACGAAAAATTATGCGTGACACTAAAAAAAAATTGAAAATAAAAAGTAATTTTTATTACGTAAATTATATTCATATTAAATTTAAATCCAAAATATTTATCACATACTAAATTTTTTATCATTTAACATGTTAATCTAAAACACTTTTTTAGTATCACTTACCAAAACTATGATGATTTTAAAACATCCTTTTCAATATTTTTCAGCAGTATAAAGAAAATTCTAAAATTTGTTGAGTAATATATTACCGCCTTACAGCCTGGAGTATGCCGTAAAACTGCTTCTGCTTGGCTAAGAGCTCGTCTTCCTCGGACGTAAGGAAACAGGTTAACGGCCCAAGACCCAGAGGCATCTGGCAGGAGTGAAAGCCTGCTCCCTTACAGACCACCAGCGGGTTATTACAGGTGGCGTGGTTTTCCTTGATAAACGGTGATGAGTCAAACTGACATTCGCGGATAGCAGCCAGAGATGGCTGTCCTCACTGTTGGTTTGACACCTGAGTTTGATAGGTTTTGCCACCTTCAAGAAAAAATATATTACCGCCTTTTAATATATGTTTTACGTCATCATAGTAGTAAAAATTAAATATTTAAAATCTTAAAATTTGTATCTATCTTTTTATTAGATCTTTATTAATTTGGAGTCAATCTTTATGAACAAGTCAATATGGCATTCCATGGTAGCTATCAAGTTTCTAATTCTCAACGAGATGACTGCCACTCTCAGATTTTTTTATGAGTTTGTGTTGCATGTATCAAATGAGGATCAAGGAGTCTCTAAAAAGCAAAGAGATCACGAGGAGGAAGAGTGAAAGATATGATCATACCTTAAAGGAAAACATAAATTGCAGTAAAAGATAATCATGAACATTTGTTTTCTTGTTTACTAGTGTTTAATTATATAAAATTCTTGGATATGTAAAACAATGTTCAGAAAGATGTTTATTGCAGAAAAAATCTTTCATTGTGCACAATGCGGATAAGGTTTAAGTCCATTGAAGAAATTCAATAAATTCTTTATTGTGTGAACAACCATTTATTTTTATTGTGTGTATGAAATTTTCATTGTGAATAGTGTGGAAATGCACTTTCATTGTATACAAAATATTGTGGGTACAAAGTTTTCATTGTGTAAAATGAGGAGATAGCAAAAGAAATTGAGATATAGTATTTCTCAGTATTGGCTCGATATGAATCTCAAGACTCTCCACAATATATCAATCTGCACAAGGAAGATTGTGCAGAGAATGATTTCATTATGGGATATAGTATTTAATAGTGTTGGCTTGATATGAATCTCAAGACTCCGTACAATATATCAATCTGCATAAGGAAGATTGTGCAGAGAATGATTTCATTATGGGCACGAAATTTTCTAGGCTTAGAATTCCTCAACATAGGCTCAATATGAATTTTCGGGCTCTACACAATGCATGAACCTGCACCTCCACACACATTCCTGTCTGCACAAATAAACTGCTATATAATATTGCTCAACATTTGTTAAATATGAATTTTCGTATTAATCTACACCTCTACACTTTGAACAATGTACCAAAAAATCTTAATATTTTATTATAATTCAAAGACACATCGTTGACCGGCTATGTGTGCAATGCGGAGGTACAGAATCTTCTTTCATTGTGCAGAGTGCGGAAATGCGGACTCGACAATAACAACATATCGCTGAAATGATTGCCAAAACAAATAATTATCGAATAACAATAAAATGTATATCCCGCATTTTGTACATAATACGAAAATGCGAGTAATGAGAAAACACATACCCCAAATTGCCTTAATCAATTACTAAGTGATGAAAATAAAAACTATATTATGATGTAGCTATTAATCTTATTCAATATACTTTAAAGTCCAAATGATAAACCTTGACATCAAATGATAAAAAAACTCAAAAGCATTGATATTATGAATAATCTTGAATCAATATTAATCTTCAATAATTAACTTTATTGTTTAGCTTTTTGTTGGGTCCCTATAATACTAGTGATCACCCCATTACTATTGTAGTTGTATCCCTTATTAATATTTTTGTGCCCCTATTGTCCCCATATTGTTATTACTGTGCCCTATAGAGTCCCTCTATTGTTATTTTTGTGGCTTTATATTATTATTGTTAGGTTGGTTGGGTTATATTGTGACTCCTTAGACTCCTATATATAGAAAAGAGGTTTTGTCATTTGAATCATTGAAGAATTGCTCATTTATGTAATGTAAAGGAGGTTACCCCCTTGAAGAGGTTGAATTCTAAGGCGTGGATCTCTCTTTTCTATCTTTTTGTGAGCTGGTTTCATAACATTTGGTATCAGAGCTTTGGATTCTAGGGTTTCGCTGCTCCAAACAGGTCATTGTGGCATTTTCGCTATAACTTTTTTTTTGCGACGTTTCAGAAGCTAAAAAAACCCATTTGAAAATAAATCGCGCTGAATCTCAGGTCCAAATTTCAGAGCTTTTTGCGCTATATTTGCGGAGATATGATCTGAGAAAGTTGGTCTTTTTGCAGACTCCTGAATTACATTCCAAACAGATGACCTGGGGAAAATCGTCATAACTTTCTCTCTGAGCATCGGATTGAAATTTCGTAAAAAGGTACAGAAAGAGGAAGGACTGTAGTTTCTTTTATATCTTTTTGAGATCCAAAGGTCGAAACAGTGACTCGTGTCACGTCATACAAGTTCGCTCTACTGAACTAGTCTATAATCAGGTCATCTTGGGAGATTGTGCATAACTCTTCCTTGGAAAATCCCACTTGGATCAGACTGGTGGCATTGGAAAGAGGACACAGAGGGCTACTACAGGTCGCAATTTCAAAACTGGATGATCTGGAATTGCAAAGATACATCAGATTCAATATCAAGCTTCTACAAGGTGAAAAAAGGTGTGTGGTTTTTTTAAATTTTTGCATAAGCTTGGTTTGAAAAATTAGTTTGAATCGGTAATTGATGCCCCGAGGAAAGAAAATGCAAACACTTAGTAATCAACTTGAAAGCTCTAGTACGACTTATGAAGAAGAGGAAGAAATGCAACATGATATATTAAAATTACGAGACCAAGTGCAACAAGTGTCACTTGCACAAAAAGCAACAGAATCTAAGATGGATGGTTTAAGAAAAGAGGTAGAAGCTAAGATGAATGGTTTAAAGAAAGGTGTAGAAGATAAGATGGATTGTTTAAAGAAAGGCGTAGAAGCTAAGATCGATGGCATGGAAGCTAAGATGAATGGCATGGACGCTAAAATTGATGGCATAGATGATAAGATGGAAGAATTGAAGATAAATATGAATAAGTTGCTACAAGAAATGGTCACTAATGGTGAAAGGGTAGTAAAGGAAACTCATGATGAGAACAAAGGAAATGTTAATCATGATTCCATAGACTCTAATGTTGGATCGAAGACCCACCATATTCCAAAAATCGATATGAGGAAGTTTGATGGCAAGGATCCCGCAACATGGATATTACAGATGGAGCAATTTTTCGATCTCAATAATGTGCAAAACACACAAAAGGTACGTATTGCAACTTTATATTTGGAACCAAATCAGTTTGTATGGTATCAATGGCTTTTCTCTCGTAAACAAATTATCACTTGGATAATTTTTACAGAAGAATTGACAACACATTATGAGGATACAAAAAGCAACATTTTTTTTAGCCAATTGATAAGTCTCAAACAAAAGGGTTCAATAATGGAGCAGATTGAGGAGTTCCAAAAATTGAACATAAGGGTAAAAAATATTCCAGAGGAGCATAGAATTGATGTGTTCATACGGACTTTAAAGGATAAAATACAAAATGATGTTCGCCTTTGGGAACCTGACTCATTAAAGAAGGCATTCAGGTTAGCAAGAAAAATGGAAAGCAAAATTATGGCAACCAGGAAGCATACCACTCACAACTATAAAGATGGAAGTGTTGTTGCCCCTAGTCTTCCGAAACCTATAAGGTTGACACCACAACAATTGGAAGAAAAAAGGGCAAAAGGGCTTTGTTACAGTTGTGATAGCAAATACACCAAAGGTCATAAGTGTGCTAAGAAGAAATTATTCTACATAGATTGTGAAAAGGAAGAAGAAAATGAGCAAGAAAGGTCAAAAGAAGAGGATATACTCCAGGAGCAAACCCTATGTAAAGAAGAAATGAATCCAACCATATCTTGTAATGCATTGGCAGGAATTACCACTCCTTAAACCATCAAGATAGAAGGACAAATCAAGAGAAAAAGTTAATAGTGTTGATTGATTCAAGAAGTACCCACAATTTTATTCATTGTAAGGTAGCAAAAGAATTGAATTGCTTCTATATCCAGCACCAGAGTGTCAAGTGATGGTTGCAAATGGAGGAACAATAAATTTCTATGGAAAGTGCCATAATATCAAACTATCCATGGGAGAATATGTATTGACTAGCCCAATGCTTTCCATTCCAATGGGAGGTGTTGATGTTGTACTAGGAGTCCAATGGCTACAATCCTTGGATACAATAGCTTTTAATTTTCAAGAACTTTTCATGAAATTTTTTGTGGACGAAAAAGAAGTGGAATTAAAGAGTATTGCAGGGAAACTGAGAAAGATAATCATCTCTAACGATATGACAAAGCTTCTAAAAAATGAACAAAGAGGTGTAATTGCACAATTATGTTCACTAGATGTTTCCACAATGGAATCATCTATTTCTCCAGATCTCCAAAAATGATTCGACATTCATTCCAAGGTATTTGAGACTCCCAAAGGTCTCCCACCTATTCGTGATCATGATCATGTTATTCATATGATTCCAGGAAGTGTTCCTCCAAACATCAGGCCATACAGATATCCCTATGCCCAAAAGAGTGAAATTGAACGTATGGTTGCAGAAATGCTAGAGGCTGGTATAATTCAACCGAGTCAAAGTTCTTTCTCTACTACAGTAGTATTGGTGCAAAATAAGGATAGATCATGGCGCATGTGTTTGGATTATAGGGAGCTCAACAAGCTCACTATTAAAGATAAGTTTCCCATTCTAGTCATTGGTGAATTACTGGATGAATTTCATGGATCAATTTACTTCACCAAGTTGGATCTTTGTTCAGGATATCATCAAATCAGAATGAAGACTGAAGACATTCCGAAAACAACATTTAAAACTCATGAGGGTCATTATGAATTTTTGGTCATGCCTTTTGGCCTTACCAATGCACCTTCGACATTTCAAGGTTTGATGAATTCCATTTTCAAACCATTCCTTAGAAAATTTGTGTTAGTATTTTTTGATGATATACTAATCTATAGCAAGTCTTGGAAGGATCATGTTGAACATGTTGACAGGGTGCTACAATTATTGGAGGAAAAACAATTATATGCAAAAAGATTCAAATGTTTCTTTGGAATACAAGAGGTGGAATATCTGGGTCATATTGTATCTCGTGAAGGAGTTAAGGTAGACCCTAGCAAAATTAAAGCCATTAAGGAATGGAAAATCCCCACATCCAAAAATCATCTGCAAGGATTTCTTGGGTTGACAGGGTATTATCGCAAGTTTGCTAAGAATTATGGAGAGTAGCAGCACCTCTGACAACATTATTGAAGAAAGATGCACTTTCATGGACTCCAGAAGCAACAAAGGCCTTCAAGCATCTTAAAGAGGCAATGTGCCAAGCACCGGTCTTAACTACACCAGACTTCACAAAAACCTTTATTGTGGAATGTGATGCTTCAGGAAATGGAATTGGTGCTATTTTAATGCAAGATGAAAGATCCATTGCTTTCGAAAGTCGTCCAATCAAGGAAAAGTTTTTACACAAAGCTCTTTATGAGAAGGAAATGTTGGCAATACTCCATGCACTTAAAAAATGGCGACCCTACCTAATGGGAAGACACTTCAAGGTAAAAACGGATCATGATAGCCTTAAATACTTTTTAGAACAAAGGTTGTCCTCTGAAGAGCAACAAAAGTGGGTCACAAAGATGTTGGGTTATGACTTTGAAATCATCTACAAAAAAGGGAAGCAAAATGTGGTGGCAGATGAAATCTCAAGAAAGGATGAGGATGTGGAAGCATTGTTATGTGCCATTTCTATTATCCAACCAGATTGGATAAACGAAGCAAGGGAGGAATGGAAGAATGACGAATAAGTGTGGGCACTTATTCGAAAGTTACAACAAGACTCCAGTACGTCTGATACATTTAGTTGGCAAAATGATTCATTATGGTACAAAGATCGCTTACACCTCTGTAAGAATTCCCAGCTAAAACAAAAGATTCTTATGGAATTACACACTTCTCCCTTAGGAGGGCACTCGGAATTTTTAAAAACTTAGCACAGGGTTAAGAAGGAATTTTTTTGGGAGGGCCTTAAATTAGAAATTAAAAAGTTTGTGGCGGAATGTTTGGTTTGCCAACAAAATAAAGTTGAAACAATTAAGACACCGGGTCTATTACAACCTTTATCCATTCCGAGCCAACGTTGGGAGGAGGTTTCAATGGATTTTATCATAGGTTTACCCAAGTCTGAGGGAAAGAGTGTCATCATGGTGGTAGTTGACAAACTTACCAAGTATGCACACTTTTGTACATTATCACATCCATTTAAAGCCAGTACAGTTTCTACTGCATTTATGGAAACAACTCAAAAGCTACATGGAAACCCAAAGATTATTGTAAGTGACAGAGATCCTATTTTCACTAGAAATTTTTGGACAGAATTGTTTTCTTGTCTTGGTACTCAGTTAGCTCATAACTCATCTTATCATCCTCAATCTGATGGGCAAACTGAGATAGTAAACAAATGTTTTGAAGGATATCTTCATTGCTTTGTATATGATAAACATACACAATGGGTCAAATGGTTTCCTCTGGCTGAATAGTGGTATAATACTTCCTTCCATACAGCAACAAAAATGACCCCATTTATGGCACTTTATGGATAGCAGCCAAATATCTATGCGAAAACCCGGATCTTAAATATCTACAATAGTCAAATATCATTGAATAGAACAACCTCACCTCACCTCACCGCTGCTCTCTCTCTCCAACACTACGTCGTTTATGAAATGTGATAATCAAAAGGAATTCCAGAGGATTTCTATTGCATTGCATGTTTTTTTTTTTTTTCTCCATCTAATTTTTTTCCTCACGAGAACAATAGTATCATTATTCCTCTTTTCCTCATTTCACCTTTGAGTTTTGAATGATCTTTTTTTCCTTAGCGGTAACAATAGTACAACTCTTCTTCTTTTCATCATACCACCTTTGAGTTTTGAATTCTGTTTAGATGGTCCATTATCCTTGCACCTTTCCAGCAATTTTTCATACTTTAAATTGAATACTCTCTTTCCTTATTTTTTTTCAATGGATACGTAAATTGCGGTGATTTCACTTCGTCATGTGATTTAATGTTTGTCTCTTTGTTATAACGGAAAGGTAATTTGAAATAATAAGCTAAATTTATTTATATATTAAAAATATATTTTTAATGAGAAGAATTGATATTTTTCTAAAATAATAATTTTTTTAATAAATAATTAATCTGATGATTTTAAGTTATTTAATATTTTCAAAATAATAATTATATTTAAATTTGATTTTTTTCATTAATTAAAAAAATATTCTTATAACTTAAACTATTCACAAAATCACAATTAAATTTAATTTTAATTCTAATCATAAAATCATAAGTAAATATAACTTTAATTCTTTTTCATCAAACAAAAATTACTTTCTTCCCACTAGAATCTAAACTTTCCATATTTTCAATGCGATAAGAAACTCAAGATCTACTCTTAATTCATGATAAATATAAGAATTGGATTTGCATTTCATTTTCAAATTTCATTTATTTTTTTATTTTACATTTTTTTAATGATATCTAAATTATGATGTCTCATGTCTCGAATATTTTTAATCATTATTCTAATCATAACTAAATATAATTAACGCCAAATTACTTTCTTGTGAATCGAGGTTAAACCTTCCATATTTTCAATGCCAGAGAAACTCAACCCTCTACTCCTAATTTAGAGAAATATAAGAATTGGATTTGCATATTTTTAACCATGGGAGACATTAATATGTTTATAATAAGTGTAATTTTATGGTTATTATTTGTGCCTTTTTTAGATGTAATTGTTATCTATATGATGTTATTTATTAATCTCTTGAGTTTATAATATTATTAATCTCTTGGGTTTATCAATCACTTGGATTTATAATATTAATTCTACGTTTTAATATTAGTCCTAGGGTTTATAATCCCTTGGTATTATAATATTAATCCTAGGATTTAATAGTAATCCCTTAAGTTTATAACCCCTTGTGATTATAATATTAATCGTAGGGTTTATAATATTAAACTTATGGTTGATTATTAATCTCTTAGGTTTATTATTAATCCCTTGGGTTAACCATACATACCTTGGGAATTGTGGTTTATTTATAAGTGACCTATAATGAACCATAGTGGATGGCCATGGTTGACCATAGAGGCTTGTAGTGGATGGTTAGGGTTAATAATATTAATCATAGGGTTTATAATATTAATCCTAGGGTTTAATATATTAAACATATGGTTTATAATTTTAGTGTTTATAATAAAATCTTACGGTTTATTTTATAGGATTTCATAATGTTAGGGTTTTGTATTAGGGTTTAATAATGTGAAATTGGAATAGTCCAAATATCTATCCAAAATCACGTTACGACAAGCATTGTCTAAATGTGGCATGTCGCAATGTTACATTATATTGCAATTCATTCAACATTGCATTGCTACATTACAAAATTGAGGTTTAATATACTATTCGCTTGGGTTTATAATCCCTTCTCCTTTATAATATTAATCCCTTAGGTTTATAATATTAAAATTCCCTTGGGTTTGCTAATCCATTGAGTTTATAATATCTTTACTCCCTTGGGTTTATAATATTAATCCCTAGATTTTATAATGTTAATAATGTTTTAGCTTTATAATATTAATCCCTAATATGCATAATATATCATGATTTATAATCTTAGGGATTATAGTATTAATCCTAGGTTTGATATATTAATCTTAGGGTTTATAATATTAATCCTAAGGTTTAATATTAATCCTAGGGTTTATAAACACGTGGGATAATACTATTCATCCTAGGATTTGATATTAATCCCTTAGCTTTATAATCCCTCGGGATTATAATATTATTCTTAGGGTTTATTAATCACTTGGGTTTATAATATTAATCCTAGGGTTTATAATATCTTAGTCTTAAAATATTAATCCTATGATTTAAAATTAATCCCTTAGGTTTCTAATCCCTTGGGATTATAATATTATTCTTAAGGTTTATATTCCTAGGGTTTATAACATTAAACCTAGGGTTTAATATTAATCCCTTGGGTTTACTATTAAACCCTTGGGTTAACCATACCTACCTCAAGAATCATGGTCTATCTATAATTGACCTATAGTGAACCATAGCAGATGCTCATAGTTGGCGATAGAGGGTTATTGTGGATGGCTAGGGTTAGTAATATTAATCCTAGCTTTTTAATATTAATCCTAGGGTTTATATATTAAACTTAGGGCTTATAATCGTAGTGTTTATAATAAAATCTTAGGATTTATTTTATAGGGTTTCAAAATGTTAGGGTTTTGTATTAGGGTTTAATATTGTGACAACAGAATGGTTCAAAAATATATCCAACGTCATATTACAACAAAAATGATCTCAATGCAACAATCAATCTCATAATCATTATTGCAATGTTACATTATATTGCAATTTATTCAATGTCACATTGTGACATTACAAAAATGGGGTTTAATATATTATTCTATTGGGTTTATAATCCCTTGGGTTTGAATGGTGCATAAATCTATCCAACGTCACATTGTGACATACATTGTCGCAATGGGATAAACAATATGACAATCATTGTTGGGAGATTACATTACATTGCAATTTTTTCAACGTCACATTGTGACACTACAATAGGGCTTCGTATTGTGACATTTGCATGGTAAAAAAATCAATCCAACATTTCATTATGACAAACATTATCGCTATATGACAATAAATATGTTACTCAATATTTCAATATTACATTACATTATAATTTATTCAATGTCGCCATCAACATTATGAAATTAGGGTTTATTTATCCCTTGGGTTTTGTTGACAGTGTTGGACTTACCAACATTCAACGGGTTCTTCCCAATATGCAGTCTTACTTAGACCTCACACCGTTTGGGATGGGAGCCCCATCCGGAATATGATCTGACTACTTTCTACTTAAATATTTGCCTTGGATTTAGCTAGCACCAAGACAAAGAATCACATATGTGCCTTCGAAAATCAAGATAGTGTGCCTAGTGAATGTTTTTTTGTAGGTGCATCAATGTTCTCTACTGCAGAGGGGAAAGAGGGTGAGCTTCTAAGAGAGAGGTAATAGTACCATCCTAATAAATACACACATAAACAAGAGTTTCGTCTAAAATCTTGCGGAATAGTCCACATAGACATGATGATCGTTATAACCATTACAACACATTCTCAACAAGATAAGCACTAAAATAACTGAAATAGTTCAAATACCTTAGTACTGGTGAAATCAAACATGTACCATAAACATTCACAGAATAATATTACAAACATTTATAATCCATGTATGAAAATGTGTTGGCCACCAAGCTTCAAATATTAAGTAAAATTCCTAAGATGCTTGAATACAACCATCATCGCTTGCTCCAATAGTGGACCGTTGGAGCCACTATTTTCTCTCCAAAAGTACTAACTTATCTTTTTTATGCCTTATGGGAGAAGCCAAGGATAAAATTCCTTTACATGAGAAATGAGGATCTATTTATAACTTGAAGAGTGACCTTTCATCTCCTCATGAATCTTGAATTTATAACTTCTAGTGACCTTTGGACTTCTACAACCTTTGAAGTTCCAAATGAATTTTTGAATTACATGTGATTTTTGGTATTACATGGCCTTTGAAATTCTGTGGCTCTTGAGTTCACTTATGAATCTTTGACTTCTATTCATTTGTCTTATACAATGATTACAATGATACATTATGTCTTCCACATCATCATGTGATAAAACATGTCACGTCACTATCTTGGATGATTGGGAATAACATCGAAAGATGACATGGACTTGCTTTAGTAGAGACATGGCTGCCACTATGTTTAATTTTCTTCATCATTTTCTCTTGATTATTCCTCCCTCAGAAGGGTCTTCAATCTTAGAGTCTTAATGGTGCCTTGATCGTCAAGTTTTGTACGTGTTCTTGGTTCTTCTTGTGCTTCCTTTGTGCATCCTCTTTGCCCGATATTCCTTGCATGTTCTTTCCATGAGGTCCTTGGAATACCTATTTCTACAATCACTCATGATGAGCATATATCAATTTCAAAGTATCCTACTTTACCATGTTTTATGCATATTTTCTTGTTCGTTCCCTTTCAGTGGGATTAAAATGGTGAATGGAGCTTTAGGGCGCAACTTGAAAGGTCGAGGGATGGAGGAGGAGCTTCGAGCCTTCGGCATGCACTCATGCTCGCTAAGGAAGAAATCAATCAAGTTAGGGCGCATGTCATGAGTGTGAAGGAAGAAGGGGAAAGCTTCGGGCTTCCCAAGTGTGCTATGCACCCAAGGGAAAGAGGGAGGGTGAAAGGTGCACTCCCGAAGGCTGAAGGCTAAAGATTCATGCCTTCAAGGTGTGCTCATGTGCCTAAGAGGCCTTAGGAAGGGTGCAGGGTGCACTCTTGAAGGTTGAAGATTGAGGCTTATGCCTTCAGGGTGCGACAGTGCGCTCGATTCAATTTAGAAGGGTGTATGGCGCATCGAGGAAGGTTGGAGGGTTGGGCTTTCCGTGTTTAGAATTTGGTCTTGTGCTCAAGGAGGGTGTACATATTCGAGTCGAAGGATTGGACTCAAGCAAGACTTAGTTAGTTTTTGTGAGTGCAATTCAGAACACATAAGGGGCTTCATGCTTTTGGAGTGCGCTTAGCTCTTTAGGAGGGCGTAGGTTGCATTTTTGAACAGTGAAGGGTCACCCATCAAGGCTTTGGAGTGCGCTCATGGGCTCTTAGCCTTAATGGGGTCATTTTACAACCAAAATTTGTCTATTTGGATGATTGGTCAAGGGATGAGCAAGATGATTTATAGACATAAACCCATGAGTGACAAATACTAACTCGTCAACAAAACTGATACAAGCCTTATCAACAATTGATATGCATCAAAACACCACTTTATGTACATTCCCCAAGTACAAATGGTGAAATGTGTGTGACTACGACCCAAATGTGGCGTTTTACAACAAGAAAGGTGTCATGGCCATGAAATGAAAATAAGGATATTCAAATAAATGTGATGACACTTAATAACACTCAAGAACACTCAAAAGATATGAAACAACACAAAACGACACTTGACAACGAAGGCGACACTTGACATGGCAATGAGGTAGGCTCCAAAATTAAAATGTGGTGAATTTTTGGTGGGTGTTGTAGCAGAAACAATAGGTTTATAATATTAATCCCCTCGGTTTATTAATTCCTTGGGTTTATAATATAAATCCCTTGGGTTTATAATCCTTAGGGTTTATAATATTAATCCCTTGGTTTTATAATATTAATTCATTGAGTTTATTAATCCCTTGGGTTTATAATATTAATAATTCGTTCAGTTCAATATAATATTAATCCATTAAGGTTTATTAATATCTTAGGTTTCTAATATTAATCCCTTCGGTTTTAAATCCCTTTGGTTTTTAATATGAATAACCCCTTGGGTTTATTAATCCCTTCGATTTATAGTACCTATCCCATGGGTTTATTAATTCCTTCGGTTTACTAATCCCTTGGGTTTATAAAATTAATTTGTAGGGTTTATTGTAATATTAATATTTCGTTGGGTTCATTAATCCATTTGTTTTGTTAATCTCTTGTGTTTATAATATTAATCACTTGGGTTTTAATCCCTAGGGTTTATTAGATTAATCCCTTGGCTTTATTGATCACTTGTGTTAATAATCTCGGGGGTTTATAATATTAATCCCTTAGGTTTATAATATTAATAATTTCTTGGGTTTATTAATCCTTTGTGTTTTTAATATTAATCCCTTAGGTTTTTAATACTAATCCCTTGGTTTTTTAATATGAATAGTCCTTATGGCTTTTTAATCACTTGGGTTTATAATATTCATCCCTTGGGTTTATAGTATCAATCCATTTGGTTTATAATATTGATCCCTTTACGAACATTATAATCACTAGGTTTTATAAATCGCTTGGATTTATAATATTAATCTCAAGGGTTTATAATGTTAGTCCCTTAGGTTTATTTACATGTTAGAATGTCACATTATATTGCAATTTATTCAATGTCACATTGCAACATTGCGAATTGGGGTTCAATATTACAATTTATAATATTTGGGTTTATAATATTAGGATTTAATATTGGGTTTATAATTTATAATAGTGAGGTTTAATATTAGGGTTTATAACAATAATCTTAGGGTTTATTATATTGGGTTTTATAATATTAATGTTTTATATTACGGTTTCATACTATGACGTTGGAATGGTACAAGCTTTTATCCAATGTCGCATTGTGACAAATTTTGTCTCAATACAACATTCAATCTAACAATCATTATTGCAATGTTGAATTGCATTGCAATTTATTCAATGTTGCATTGTTATATTACAAAACTGGGGTTTAATGTTATGTTTATAATATTAGGGCTTTTTAATATTATTTCTAGGCTTTAATATTAGTCCCTTGGGTTTATAACATCAATAATCATTTGTGTTTATTAATCCCTTGAGTTTATCATATTATTAATCCCTTGGGTTTATTAATTACTTTGGTTTATAATATTAATCTTAGCATTTATAATCCCTTAGTCTTATAATATTAATCCTAAGATTTAATAATAATCCCTTAGGTTTATAATCCCTTGTGATTATAATATTATTTATAGGAATTATATTCCTAGGTTTTAATATTAATCCTAGGGTTGGTAGCATTAAAGCTATGGTATAATATCAATCCCTTGGGTTTACTATTAATCCCTTCTGTTAACCTTACATACCTCAAGAATCATAATCTATCTATAACTAACCTATAGTGAACCATAATCAATTCCCATGGTTGAACATAGAGCCTTATAGTGGATGTTTAGGGTTAACAATATAAGTCTTAGGTTTATAGTATTAATTCTAGTGTTTATAATCCTAGGGTTTATGTTATAAAACCATCTCACAAAAAATATAGAAAAGATAGATTAACGTCTTAGAAATAAGCCTCTTCAAGGGGGCAACCTCCTTTACATTAAACAAATGAACAATTATTGGATGATACAAATGATAATACCTCCTTTCTATATATAGGAGTCTAAGGGGTCATAATATAATCAAAGTCGACATAATAATAATAATGTAAGGGCACAATAATAACAATAGTAGGCTTCTATGGGGCGCAATAATAACAATATGGGGACTACATGGGCACAACAATATAATAAACGGGTTGTACTAATAAAAATAAGAGGTTACACTAGTAGTATAGGGACCTAACATGCCCCTCTCCTTCAAAAAGTGTTGTCCTCAACGCTTGAGTAGTTCTTGATGACTTTGTATAAAATTCTTGTCCTCCCATGTGGAATATTCAGCAGGTAAGTTATTCTACTTGATGAGATACACTGAAATTGATCGATTTCATAGTTGTCGGGTTCTGTGACTGCTTCAGGTTCCAATATGATTTTTCCTTCCTTGTCATGTTCTGGCAATATTGTTTGAACTAGGATCTTCTGCAACTTTTGAATGAATTCCCGTCGTGCTTCGTCATTCTTCCATTCATCCCTTGCTTCATTTATTGAATTTGGTTGGATAATTATACAAACCTCTAGAATTTTGGCAACCATACGTTCAATTTCACTCCTTTGGGCATATGGATGTCTAGAAGGCCTGATGTTTGGAGGAACACTTCCTGGAATCAAATGAATAGCATGATCATGATCACAAATAGGTAGGAGGACTTTGGGAGTCTCAAATACCTTGGAATGATTGTCCAAGACATTTTGGAGATCTCGAGAAATAGATGCTTTTGATGTGGGAACCTCTAGCGAACATAATTGTGAACTTATGCCTTTGTTCTTTCTTGAGAAGATTTTTCATTCCATTAGAGCTGATTATATTTCCTGGTTTCACTGTGATACCCCTTAATTAAAATTCCTTTCCTTCCGAAGAAAATTTCATGAAATTTTTTTGAAAATTAAAAGCTATTGTACCCAAGGATTGTAGCTATTGGACTCCTAGTACAACATCAACACCACCCATTGGAATGGAAAGAATTAGGCTATTCAATACATATTCTCCCATGGATAGCTTGATATTATGGCACTTTCTAGAGAAATTTATGGTTCCTCCACTTGCAACCATCACTTGAAACTCTGGTGCTCGATATAGGAAGAAATTCAGTTCCTTAGCTATCTTACAATGAATAAAATTATGGGTACTTCCCGAATCAATCAACATTGTTACCTTTGTTCTTCTTGATATGTCCTTCTATCTTGATATTTTGAAGAGTGGTAATTCCAGCCAATGCATTACAAGATATGGTCGAATTCATTCCTTCTTTCGTGATGTGATCGTCCACTTCTTGAACCTTTTTCTTCTTGATATGTCCTTCTATCTTGAGAGTTTGAGGAGTGGTAATTCTTGCCAATGATTTACAAGATACGGTCGGATTCACTTCTTCTTTCTCTAGGGTTTTTTCCTGGTGTATGTCCTCTTATTTTGATATTTCTTGATCCTTTTCTTCCTCCTCTTCACAATCTTTGTAAACTAATTTCTTCTTAGCACACTTATGACCTTTAGTGTATTTTCTATCACAAATGTAACAAAGCCATTTTTTTCTTTTTTCTTCCAATTGTTGTGGCGTAAACCTTGTAGGTTGTGGAAGGCTAGGAGCAAAAACACTTCCATATTTATAGTTGTGAGTGGTGGGATTCCTTGTTTCCATAATTTCGCTTTCAATTTTTCTGACAACCTGAATGCATTCTCCAATGAATCAGGTTCCCAAAGACGAACCTCATGTTGAATGTTATCCTTTAAAGTCCCTATGAAGACATCAATCCTTTGCTTCTCTGGAATATCATTTACCCTTATATTCAATTTTTGAAAGTCCTCAATGTGCTCTACCATTGAACCCTTTTGTTTGAGATTTATCAATTGGCTAAAGAAGGTGTTTCTCTTTGTATCCTCATAATGTGCTATCATTTCCTCCATGAAAATTGACCACGTGACAAGTGGTTTACGAGAACAAAGCCCTTCATACCATAAAAATTGATTCGGTTCTAAATATAAAGATGCAATACGTACCTTTTGTAACAGTTGCACCTCATGTAGATCAAAATATTTCTCCATCTATAGTATCCATGTTACAGGATCCTTGCCATCAAACTTCCTCATATCTATCTTTGGAATATGCTGGATCTTCAATCCAATGTTAGATTCTATGAAATCATGATCAACATTAATTTTTTTCTCATCATGAGTTTCTTCTACTACCTTTAGGAGGCCTTTCTTGTAGCATCTTTGTCCCACCTTCCTTCCAACCTTCCATGTCTTTCTTCAAATCTTCCATGCCTTTCTTCCAATATTCTTTCATACCATCAATATCAACTAACATGGCATAGATAAAACTATTTATCTTAGCATCGATCACATTCTTCAAATCATCCATCAAATTTTGATTACTAGTTGTTTCTATTTTATTGATTCGATTCATTCTTTTTCTTGCTTTTAGGATCTTGACCTTCAACCTATTGTATCTCTGAAATTTCAGATTGCCAAGGTCTATAATTGTGACCTACGGTGTCCCTCTGTGTCCTCGTTCCAATGCCACAATTCTGATCAAAATTGGATTGTCCAAGAAAGAGTTATGCCCAATCTCCCAAGATGACCTTATTATATACTTTTTCAGTAGATCAAATTTGTACGAAGTGCCACGTGTCACTATTTCGACCTTCACATCTGAAAACGATACACAGAGGAGTGCAGTCCATCCTTTGTCTATAACCTCTTGTGAAATTTCAATCTGATGCTCAGAGAGAAAGTTATGAAGATTTTCCCAAGGTCGCCTATTTGGGATGTAATTCAGGATCCTGCAAAAACCCTAAATGTCTTGGACGTCATCTCCGAAAATGTAGTGCAACAAGATCTAAAATTCGGGCCCAAATTTCACCACTATTGCCACTCAAATGGGTTTTACTTTTAGAGTCTGAAACTTTATAGAAACAAAACTTTAGCGAAAATTCTATGATGACCTGTTTGAGATGGAATTATGAAGCTTGCCAAAACCCTAATTTCCTCAAATGATATCTCCGAAAATATAGTGAGACGAGATCTAAAATTCAGGCCCGAGGATCATCTCGATTTTGACTCAAATGGGTTATTTTTTGTAGCTTCTGGAATGTCGCAAAAAAAATAAATATAGTGAAAATTCCACGTTGCCCTGTTTTGGAGCAGCGAAACCCTCGAATCCAAATCTCTGATACCAAATGTTATGAAACCAACTCACAAACAGATAGAAAAGATAGATAAACGCCTTCAAAATAAGCCTCTTCGAGGGGGCAACCTCCTTCACATTACACAAATGAACAATTCTTGGATGATACAAACGACAATACCTCCTTTCTATATATAGGAGTCTAAGGGGTCATAATATAATCAGAGTCGACATAACAATACTAATGTAAGGGCACAATAATAACAATTGTGGGCTTCTATGGGGCACAATAATAACTTAATGGGGACTACATGGGCACAACAATATAATAAGGAGGTTGTACTAATAACAATAAGGGGTTACACTAGTAGTATAGGGACCTAACAGTTTAATATATTAAACTTAGGGTTTATAATAAAATCTTGGGATTTATTTTAGAGGGTTTCATAGTGTTAGGGTTTTGTATTATGGTTTAATATTGTGACATCACAATGGTTCAGAAATCTATCCAATATCACATTACGACAAATATTGTCTCAATGCAACAATCAACCTCACAATCATTATCACAATGTTACATTATATTGCAATTTATTCAATGTCACATTGTGAAATTACAAAATCAGGGTTTAATATATTATTACCTTGGGTTTATAATCCCTTAGGTTTATAATACCTTTGGTTTGAATGGTGCATAAATTTATCCAATGTCGCAATCAAACAAGAAATATGGCAATCATTGTTGGAAGCTTACATTACATTGCAATTTTTTCAACGTCACATTGCGACACTACAATAGGGCTTCATACTGTGACATTTCCATGGTACAAAAATCAATCCAACACCACATTGTGACAAACATTGTCACAGGATGACAATTAATTTATTACTCAATATTGTAGTGTTACATTACATTGCAATTTATTCAATGTGACCTCTCAACATTATGAAATTAAAGTTTATTTATCCCTTGGGTTTATAATATTAATCCCTAGGGTTCATAATATTAATCCTTTGGGTTTTTTATCCCTACGGTTTATAATATTAATCCCTAAGGTTTCTAATCCCTTGGTCTTATAATATTAATCCACTGTGTTTATTAATCCCTTAGGTTTATAATATTAATAATTTGTTTGGTTCGTTAATTTCTTAGGTTTATAATATTAATCTATTGGGTTTATTAATCTCTTGGATTTCTAATATAAATCCTTTGGGTTTTGAACCTCTTTAGTTTTTAATATGAATAATCCTTTGGATTTTGAATCTCTTTTTTTTTAATATGAATGATCCCTTGGGTTTATAGTACTCATCTGTTAAGTTTATTGATCCTTTCAGTTTACTAATCCCTTGGGTTTATAATATTAATATGTAGGTTTTATTAAGCCCTTCGGTCTATAATATTAATAATTCTTTGGATTCATTAATCCCTTGGGTTTATAATATTAATCAATTGGGTTTTTAATCCTTAGGATTTACAATATTAATCCCTTGAGTTTATTGATCACTTTTGTTAATAATCCCATCGTTTATAATATTAATCCCTTAGGTTTATAATATTAATAATTCCTTGGGCTTATTACTCCTTTGAGTTTGTAATATCAATCCCTTGAGTTTTTAATTTTAATCCAAAAGTTTTTTAATATGAATAATCCCTTGGTTTTTTCATCACTTGAGATTATAATATTCATCCTTTGGGTTTAATTATCCCTTGGGTTTATACTATCAATCCATTTGGTCTATAATATTGATTCCTTTATGAACAATACAATCGTGAGGGTTTATAAATCCCTTGGGCTTATAATATTAATCTCAAGGGTTTATAATGTTAGTCCCTTAGCTTTATATATCCATTGAACTTATGATATTGAGAATCCAATGGGTTTATTAATCCCTTGGGTTTATAATATTAATTCCCTCAGTTTAATAATAATAATAATAATAAATGTGGATTTAGCATACCCTTCCAATTCTCCATCTGTTTCGAATATTAATCCCTTGTGTTTCTAATATTAAACAAAATTTAATCCCTTGGGTCCCTTAGATTTTTAATCATTCGGGTTTATAATATTGATCCCGTGGGTTTATTAACCCCTTTGATTTATAATATTAATCTATTTGGTTTATTATTATTATTATTATTATTTTTATTTTTATTATTTTTGTAAGCTTGGTAGGACTCTCTGACTTTCGGGTTTACATGTACATTATTCACCCTGCTAACGGGGGAGGGTAGCATAAGATTCGAACCCAAGATCTCTGGTTCAATGAGACTTCATTCCATGAGCATCACCGTTTGAGCTACCCCAAGCGGACATTATTATTATTATTGTTATTATTTTTATTATTATAAATTAATAATAATATTATTATCAATTAAAATTATTATTTTTAATCATCTTATTATTATTATTATTAAGTAATTAATTACTATTATTATTATTAATGTGGATTTAACATACCTTTCCAATTCTCCATCTGTTTTTAATATTAATCTCTTGGGTTTTTAATCCTTGGGATTTATAATATTGATATTTTGAGTTAAAAATATTAATCCCCTCTCTTGATTTATTATTATTAATTAATTAATTAATTTGAGTTAATAATAATTTTTTTTAGAGTGGTTCACGGACACCCTGGTCAACCGGTGGCACTACGTCCACAGAAAAATCTGGGCTGACGCCCCTTGGCCTACTGTAAGACCTGAACACCCAAGGGCTTTAGGGAGAATGGACCCTGTGACATCCTGATGGCGAGGCACTGATTTTGACCAACTAAGCTAACCGTGGGGGCTTTTGAATTAATAATAATTATAATATAATAATTATTTTTATAATATTATTATATATTTATCAATATTAATATTGATATCAATGTTAAATCTATACTATTAACATTGATTCGTGTAATTCAACTACATTTACTAATATAATTATACACGTAATTGATATATGCATATCAATATATATCAACCATATTATTAATATAATTATACTAGTTATCTTTTATGAATACTCTTTATATCTCATCACAAATTACACTAATTTATCAAAAAAAAAATTAATTAATACAAATTCCAAATACAATCATTAAAGTTCACAATTTTTTACGTAAGTGGTATGAAACTTTATACTTCCCGTTTTGCCAAGATCCTTCCACACTCTTGTCTTTCTCTAATCTTTATATTCCATTTCTCTTCTTGCTCACAACAATTTTGTAAATAAAGTATTGTGTGATAAAGTTTAGTGTTCAAATTTTATTCTCTAATCTTTATATTCCACTTCTCTTCTCGCTCGTAACAATTTTGTAAATAAAATATTATGTGTGATAAAGTTTAGCGTTCAAATTTCTTTGATTTATCTTAGGTATTGACAAGTATACATATTTAATACTAAATTAACTCAATTATCAATTCTTTTATATATATAAATAAATTGTTTTAAGTTATTAAATTTAAAACCAAATTAATAATTTAAAATTTAAAATTTGTAATTTTTTTCCTTCATTATTTAATTTAAAAAAAAAAACGAAGCAGCAGCGTATCTAATGCTCTTAATCATACTCTTAAAAAATAATAAAATGTTTATCTTTTACGCTAAGATTTGCACCATGTGTTCACTCTAAAAGCCCCTTGTGGTGGCAATCTCATTTGCAATTATCATACCTTCATTTTTCTTTGCACAAATCAGACTTGTCAAAACTTGCATGAACCTTCCTGACCCATTCAACCTTCATCCATTTCCACCTGCATATGCGTCTCCACGCCAGCACTCACCAACAAATTCGCTTCTGTCCTTTCTAGTAGGTGGGGTCATACAATAAGGTCCATCAGCCACCCCTCCAACGTTGTTATTAGTACCCTCCAACGTTGTCATAATCCCTAAAGTAGACTTAGCCAGGATCCACAATGTAAATATAGGGTCAACGACCACTTACCACATTTCTGAATCTTAATTTATGTTCATAAATTAGGGTTAATCACCGACTTGCACCACGTTGTCAATCTTATCGAGAGCAGAATTAGCAAGAATCCACAATATTCAATATAGTGTCAACGTTTGGAACCCTTAACTCGTGGTCCATATTCCTCGCTATATTATTAATAAATGCATAAGCTCCATCAACCTGCAAAACCTATGTGGGTCACGACCACCAACCTGCAAAATTCTCTCAAATATCAGAGAGGCGCTTCTTGATATCCCCGCCTCCGTCTCCTCGGTTTGCGGCATCCCGTAGCAAGCTTCTCCAGACTGGCAACAAAACCACCATCGTTTACAGTACGTGAATTTTATATAGAGTCTAAATATCAACAGTTCTTATTTTATATAGAGTCTAAATATCAACCGTTCCTTCTCATATATACTTTTACTTTTGATATTAGGAATATTTTTTTGGATTAGGAATGTAATTAAATGTTCTACATAGCCCGTTATTACGAGGTTTGTAATTTAGTACTTTTGAAAGTTAAAAAGAACGGTAAAGTCTATCCATTATACACTATACACATTAGTTTTAAATGGCCGTCCAGTATTAATGTTTTATATAATGGTCATGTTTATGGAACTTTGATATATTTTTACTGGAACCGTAAGCAGTGGAACTGTGAGCTAACAGCTGTATTCAAGGCTGGTTTGTATTGTCATGTGTGATTATTTAGTAAATTACAATACAGATTTATTTTTAATGGAATTGATTACTTACCATTTTTCATTAAAATCTGTTTTTTTTTTCCAAAAAATCAGATTATGGGAGTATTTGAATCAATTTTTTTATGGTCCGCACCATCAAAAACCCCTGTAGCATCCAAAATCCTGAAACATAACAGTCGTAACCCGAATTTCAAAAAATTTCCTGTGAATTTTGTCAAAATCATGCTGGAAATTATGGAAATTGACGGGAAAAATGCCACCTGTTAGACTATGCACTTTTTAATTATGAATAGAAATGTTTTAAGATGAAAAAGATGAGAAATATATTTTTTGTAAGACAACGTTTTTTATTACTTCACTACAGATTTATATTGTGAGGAGCATACCTTCAAAACACCATTGGCCTCACTCTTATGAGATTTGTTGGCCAATTGGTAAAGACAAAAATATATAGAGAATAACAAGAAGAAACTAGATGACCATAGGTTGATTTCCCAAGTGGACCAAAACTGACCAAGAAGCATAATCCATCCCAAATCCATCTTTAAACACCCATATTATTCGAAGTCAAGTCTTCGGGGCCATCACCCCTAGGCTGGTGAAACGCTTCATGTGCATGTGCCTCCATGTGGGCCATTCTCCCTTTAAATTTGTCCAACCTCTTATGATCTCTGTGAAGAGAAACTAGCTAATCCATCATATGCCATTGATTAGGTTGGAGATCATTCATGAATCCAATGATCTTGTTGTGGTCATCATGTCTATCCCTTGCTAGGTGTTCTACTGCAACTATCACTTAACGAATTTTCACTTTGAGCGAGTCAAAAGGCGGAGGCAAGTCAACATGCCCAGGGGAGAAGGAATTCAACAACTCCATCTCCTCCCCTTCATCTAGTTGGTCTACCTGATGTACCATACTTTGGCCACAGCGAGTCACCGCTCTCTGGGCTTAGCCACATTAACAGTTCATAGTATCCATGTCGTAAACCTTGCGCAACCCACACCACAGGCTCCAGGGCACACTCTGAGTGCCAAAATATATGAGATCCCCTCTACGGCCAAGAGTCCCCAGGGCTTCGCACACCCACACGCCACTCAAACAACCTACAATGACTTCTTGACCCAACACCACAACGACATACACACCGTATATTAACATCGTCTGACTGCCAGCCCCTCATTGCAAGGTTTACCCACCAATGATAAAAACCACCCTCCCACACTCCTACAAGCACTCCAGTCCTGTTTACAACTGCCAACCTCAAACACCAGGAGAATTATGGCTCCTGCCTTCAACCCTTCATCGCTTCGAACCCACTCAAACCAAAAACCACCCTAGGACCAATTACTCATCACCCAAGGGTAATTAACATGTGAACCAGCACCCCCCGCCTGACCCCAAGACACTCCACTCTCCCCTTCAGAAACATTATGGCTCACCAACCAAAACACAAAAACTAAGGAACAAGAAACTAAGACAACCTTTAATAGGAGAATCACTCAACCTCTAGACAAAGGTTCCCTTGACAAACTCCCCTCAAACTGCCAACCAAATGCTACAAGATGTTGACCACACACTGAAACACACCCCGCACCCACAACAAAGCTTCCACTTGGGCCAAATCCCAATAAAGTGTATTAAATACTAAAATCAACAATGAAATGACAAAATAGAATTACTTGCACGCAATCCATGGATGCAAACCTGAGACCCTGGCGGAGGACAGACCTAATTGTCGAAACCTCTATCCACCAAACTCACACAAAATTCTTTCTAGCCATTGTAACATTGCATGTCCCAAGATCCCAAATGGCACTTTGGGTCACCACTTGAGCCGACATTTCCCCATACTTCCACCTCACATAACCCTCAATAAAAAACTTCACACTAGGAACGGGGAATGGCTTAATAGAAAATCCACCCTTCGCACGAATAATTGTCACCCCCTGCAATCCTAACACTGATTGCCCACAACCTGCAAATCGACACCATAGCCATGCCAAGGCCAATTATACACATTGCCTTCTCTAAAAATTTCACTTGCAAAGCGCCAAATGAAGTGTCCCTTACAGGTTTTGAAATCATTTATGATGCATGGGTTCTGAATTATCACCTGTCTCCTGATCCACCAGATGTGCCTTAACCACCCCATGGGAGAGAAAAAGATTATAAATATATATTTATATTTATTATAAATATTAAATTTATATAAATTTTAGTATTTATTAATTATGGAGAAGGATTTAATTTTTTGAGATATAAATTTCAAGAGATATTATATTTTTCAATTTTTTTTTACATATGGAATAAAATAATTTTATATTATCTTTTCAATATAAAAATAAACTATAATAAATATATAAAAATGAATTAAATAATATTAAAAAATAAAATATATTGTTAAAATAAGGAAAAGAAATCTTATGAGCTTTATAGTGAAATTGAGGTTGGTGAGTTCCCAAAACACCATAAAAATAATGCAATTATATAAATTCAATAGTTAGTAAATGCCAATATATAAAAAATAATTAAAATATATTTTAGTTTAATTTATTTTTATTATTATCAAAGGATCTTAGCTTGAGTGTTTTAGAGAACAGTTTGTTTCCTCAAGTGTGTGGGTTTAAGTCTTCGGAGACATGTTGTACTTGGCCCTTCAATGGCATTTATGAAATAGTTGTATCTAATGCACATTTTTTTAAAAACATGTATGTAACAAAGTTCTTGAGATTCACTCCCACATTATCATGGAGATTTTTAATTCGTAAATAGACTTTGTTACGAATACCATGGGCCAACATCATAGCTTATCAATATTACATGCTGATATGTCATTTCTCTTTAATTAATAAATTTAATTAGAGGGAAAAAATTGCATAACTAATTTGAAAATAAATCTCAACCTTTAATTTGTGTATGCTACTATGAATTTTATAAATGATTTATGGAGATTAAATCCCTATCGTTCACCCAATAATTATTGATATTTAAATTAAAATTGTTCAAGCTCTATTCGAAAATAAACCCTTATAAGCATAATGAAAAATTATGTGTGACACTAAAAAAGTTTGAAAATAAAAAATATTTTTTATTATGTAATTATATTCATATTAAATTTAAATCCCAAAATATTGGTCACATACTAAATTTTTTATCATTTAACAGGTTAATCCTGAAACAGACTTTTTTAGTATTACTTAACAAAACTATGATGATTTTAAAACATCTTTTTCAATATTTTTCAGCCGTATAAAGAAAATTCTAAAATTTGTTGAGTAATATATTACCGTCTTTTAATATATGTTTTACGCCGTCATCATAGTAAAAATTAAATATTTAAAATCTTAAAATTTGTATCTGTCTTTTTATTAAATCTTTATTAATTTGGAGTCAATCTTTATGAACAAGTCAATATGGCATTCCATGATAGCTATCAAGTTTCTAATTCTTAACGAGATGACTTCCACTCTAAGATTTTTTTATGAGTTTGTGTTGCATGTATCAAGTGAGGATCAAAGAGTCTCTAAAAGCAAAGAGATCACGAGGAGGAAGAGTGAAAGATATAATCATACCTTAAAGGAAAACATAAATTTCAGTAAAAGATAATCATGAACATTTGTTTTCTTGTTTACTAGTGTTTAATTATATAAAATTCTTGGATATGTAAAACAATGCTCACAAAGATGTTTATTGCAGAAAAAATCTTTCATTGTGCACAATGTGGATAAGGTTTAAGTCAATCGAAGAAATTCAATCAATTCTTTATTGTGTCAACAACCATTTATTTTTATTGTGTATGAAATTTTCACTATGAATAGTGTGGATATGCACTTTCATTGTATACAAAATATTGTGGGTTCAATGTTTTCATTGTGTAAAATGAGGAGATGCAAAAGAAATTGAGATAGAGTATTTCTCAGTATTGGCTTGATATGAATCTCAAGACTCTCCACAATATATCAACTTGTACAAGGAAGATTGTGCAGAGAATGATTTCATTATGGGATATAGTATTTAACAGTATTGGCTTGATATGAAGTAGACTTAGCGAGGATCCACAATGTTTAAATTTAGGCTCAACGACCACTTACCACGTTTCTGAATCTTAATTTAATGTTCATACATTAAGGTTAATCACCGACTTCCGTCACGTTGTCAATCTTATCGAGAGCAGGATTAGCGAGAATCCACAATGTTCAATACAGTGTCAACGTTTGGAACTCTTAATTCGAGTCCATATTCCTCACTATATTATTCATAACTGCATCAACGCCATCAACCTGCAACCTATGTGGGTCACGGCCACCAACCTGCAAAAGTCTCTCAATTAGAGAGGCGCTTCTAGATATTGCCGCCTCCGTCTCCACGGTTTGCGGCATTCCGTAGAAAGGCTTCTCCAGACGCGCAACAAAACCACCACCGCTTATAGTACGTGAATTTTATACCGGGTCTAAATATCAACAATTCCATCCCCCAGAAATTTGAAATTTATTTGGCCCCTGCAAAATTTCTAATCCGTACTGATTCCATGAATTTTAAATACTTCCTGAATGCAAAGATTTCAAAACAGTTAGCTCGTGGAAGACTATTAGCTTGGCAAATGTGGTTTCAGATGTATGAGTTTGATGTAGAATGGATCCCAGGAAATTCTAACTTTTTGGCAGATGATTTGACAAGAGAAATGAATAAGGTTCATGTACATAAATAGAGTATGTTTGATATTTCAGGTAAATATGCTTCTGATGATAATTTTGAAACCTTTGTACAGCGTTTTAAAATTTTAGAATTTCTATTGCCTGATCTTATTGAAGAAATAAAAAAGGTGGTTGGTCTACGGTTAAGAAGAAATCAATGGATTCAACGGTGCCAGGCTTGGCAGCACAAAAATGTTGGTATTTTTCTTAATCTTGATGAAGAATTGGTAAAGGTTTATCCTCTGCCAAATCTACAAGTAAAAATTTATTTCAAATTGCTTGATGACACCTGGAGCAGCCACTACACAGAAGAAATGATTCAAATCTTAAAGACTTTGAATTATTATCAAATAATTGGTGGAATTGATTTCTCTGTGTCTCTGCAAAGATGCTAGATCTTGAGGAAGTCAATATGAATGGATTAGTTGAACGATTTTTGAAATCTCTGAAGATTCCTGATATGTTTGAAGAATTAGAGGCAGCCTTTCTGCAACAAGTGGATGAAAACTTTGTATCTACAGATTCTTTCCCACAATATGAATTATTTCAGCCTTTTGCTGATTGGGAGATAAAGAATGGCAGATGTAGAAAGAAAGTTCAACTAAGAGCATCCCAGTGTATTATGAGAACTCTCCAGTATCTCATAACTTTTACAGAAACTTGGGATTATCAGAGTATGGAATTCCGTAATCCAATAGAACCTAATCTGTTTGCACAAATGTATGGTACGGATAGTGTTCTAGAATCCACATTAGCAGAAAATCCAGAACAGATATAAAAGATTTCTATGTGGCTTCAAGAATTCCATTCATTAAAATTACCAGAAAAAATCTCAATGATAAAAACACTAGAACCAATGCAAGGAAAACAAGGAGTGTTACGATTAATTATTAATCAAAAGGCATTAATAACTATCTGTATCTCCTCTGGAAGTTGGACAGAAGATTTTGTATGTCTGATAAATCTGCTCTTATCAAACAGGGTATGTTCATCAATGACATTTGAAGTTGGATGGCAAGATCAAAGACACGTCAGTCATCAGTGCAAATTATGGGTTCAAGCAGCCATCGAACAGTCAGTCAGCATGTTTCAAATTTTTAGATGGGATTTATTAGATGGAGTCGAGTTGGCAGTGCAGTCCTTGCCAGACTTTAGAAAAAGTAAAAAAGATTCTTTTCTTGGGATTGAAATTGATCCATTTGCATATGTGAACAGATGGAATAAAGATGATTATCTCTTTCCATCAAAAAGCCTACGGAAAACTGTAGATTCGATAAAATTTTCTTATGACACAGGACAGAGTTCACATGCACCACAAAAAGAAGAATCTTCAATAGCAATCCATGACCCAAAAGGAAAAGCAAAAGTAGGGGAAGAAAAAGAAACAGTATTCGTTGATGTGTATCAAGATGTGCAAGTACAAAACGACCCCACTTGGGAGAAAGAATATCTATCGTGGCTTACATCCTCATGGGAAAAGCAAGAAGACATATTGGCAAAGCTAACGCACTCATGGGAAAGACAAAGGACCCCGTCAGATTCGGATTGTGAACTAGATTATGATAGTGATAGAAGTCCGAAAGGACCTTGGTAAAGAATCTCTTGTCAGCAATGTGACACTGTTGGTCACATGTTGTGACAGAAATCTTTGTACAAAAGAAAGATTGAGTAGACACCGTCGGTGGAAAAAGATACCGACAGGACCCTCAATTATTTCTATCTTATGTCATGTCTTAGCTTAGTTAGATTCGGTTTTAGTCTATTTAAGAATGAGCTCTTGAAGAGTTCAGGCATCGTGTTTCGGAGCATGAGTGAGTGTGTGTATTCTAAGCTCTCAAAGATCAGAGGCTAGTCAAGCTCTCGACTTGAGGCTATCAATAGTGTGTAATCTTATTTTGAATTAATATTGAAGCCTGCTGGGCCGCCAGTCTGAGGATTGTTCTGTTCCAAGAACATCTGAGTTTGAGATTGTAAGGCGTATTGGAGAAGCGAAAAGGAGTCGCGCAGTCTACGCATATCTCTGGTTGATGTGAGGAAGTTATGTTGCAGCATCCACTTCAATAAATTCAAGTAAGTTACGAAGTCTATCATCTTTTGAAGTCGTCCACTCATTATTTGTGGTATCATAGGCCTGTTCTAGTCCTGAGTCTGTAATCTATAGACAGAGCCTAAAGAAAGCCAGGCAGCCTTCGAAAGGCATCTCTGTTAAACATTGTGCTGAGTAGATAAATGATTTCTTTAGTCAATCTCTGGTTTAGATTATAAAATATGGCAAATCTTTTACGTTCATTCTCTTCTATTGATCGAAAGGTTATCACTGAGGTTTCATCAAGGTCCAATGAGTCTGAAATTGCTGAAAATGAAAATGAAAATCATGAGATAGTATAAGATCCGTCCAAATGGACTCCTCCTGCTTTACATGCTACTGATGTGTATAAACTTCCAATGACCTTTGTTCTTAAGAGAAAAAACTTTTTGAAAGAAGTAGAAATCACTATAAAAATCTCTGGACCCTCTACTCAAATTCTGGCTTTGAATATGTTTTTTGATGATGAAATAAAGAAATTTCGTCAGTATGCTAAGGATGGGAAATATTTTTATCTTCATTTTGGAGGTATAAGGATAGGCCTTGCACCATTGTTCCGTCATGGAATAAATACCCCTTGCATTGCTAAATTATTCGATACTCGCCATCAGAATTATGATCATGCTAGGATTGGAACTATTATGGGAAACCTTGCCACATGTTGTCAATATGGGACAATCTATCCTGACTATGCCATCAACCTGAATGATATACATTTGAAAGATTGTTGGAAATTATTATCTGGGGTACAAGGGTTAACTATGGCAGAAGAAAGTGAATATCTCTCTGTGATAGGGCAAGCTTCATTCCAGCTTACCAACACTGCTCATCCAAAACTGAAACAACCTGTATTGAAAGACTGTGTAACTGTTGGTTTATCTAATGCCCAAGTTGAAGGAGTACTGTATGACCCAACTGAATTACCCAGAAATTGGTATTTCCAATATAAATCCATAGCTGATGAAAAGAAGCCTGAACTGAAAGTAAAACGATTTGCTATTGATAATGGCCAAGTAAAATTGATTCCTCCTAGGCCAAAAGTACCTCGTCCAATTACCAGGCAGAAAAGATATACATTCCCTATTGCTCCAACTGATGTTCCGTCAAGTAGTCATGATTTGTCTACCATCCAAGAAGTCAGTCAGAGTCAGAGTGAGCCTCTGATGTCATCTACTGAATTGTACATACCAGAGTCTAAACCTTTTTTACCCACTGTAAATAAAATGCATCGTATAGGTTATTTTCCTCCTGTTGAAGAATGGCAATATGCCAACCGCAGATTTGTCAAGGGTGGCAAATGGCCTCCTCGTACAAAATTCTGTACCACTTCTTCATCCTCTCGGCAACCAATTACTTGTGCAGATTGCACTCCATTGATTGAGCATAATGCACAAAATACAAATGATCTTGATGAGACATATCAGATCAGCAACTATTTAACTACATGGTGTGCACATGCAGAAGAAGTTTTAGATGATTTGGGATGCCAAAGTGAATTAATTCTTGCAAATCTTAAACTTCTACATGATGAACAAACAGTCGATCGGCAACATAGAGAAGAGAGAAAAAGAAAAAAGAGTCACAACCTCCAAAGTTTTCCAAAACTATGGAAATCCCTCATAAATGGGAAACTAGTGATTCTCAAGAAGACGTAGCTAAATCTAGCAGTAGCCAAATTGGTTTCAGAATAGACAAGCCAAAATCAACCACAGTTCACAGAAACAAAAGTGAATTGGCTACTTTTGAAAATGCTGCTACTTTATTTCCATCATTCATAATGCCCTCCCTGCAAAAAGCTAATATGTATAAAGAACCAAAATATCCAAGAGTAGAAGAGGACTTATTTGCTACAAATTCATCTGGATATGTTCTAGATTTAGATAAATCTAAAAATCCAGCTGAATCAATCAGAATATGGATTGGTGCTTTATACCAAATGCAAGTAGTGTCCAAGTTGGATAATTTCTCAATCTTCTTGCTAGCAGAAAAACGAATGGCAGGTATTGTGTGGGATTGGTGGATGGCTGGTTCAAATGAAGAAAGACAGAATGTTGCAGCATTGGGTCTAGCTACTTTAGAAGTTTTGTTGCTTACTCAATTTGTTCCAGAACCTACTGATGAAAGAAAGCAAATAATTACTGATCTAACTAGAATGGAGTTAAAAGATCTAAAAGATCTAGATCAGTTTGGGTCAGAATACATGGCTAAAGTTTTTAAAGCAAGTTTAAACAATGATCCTACTCAAAAAGTTGCTTTCTTATCAAAATTGCCTGGAAATTTAGGAGATATGATTATGAAAGATATTGAAGTTCAAAATAAAAAGATTGAACAAATCTATTGGATAGATCTCCTATTCAGATGCCAAGAAAAGGTTAAGTATTTGTGTTGGCAAAAACAGGTTCATAATGTTTCTCCAAATCTGAATGTTTGTCGTTCTATATTACCCTGGACTCCCTCTGAAAAAGATGAACAAAGAAATATGGTAAATACAGACCAAAAAGGGTTGCTAATCCTAGAAGACCATTCAGAAAATTTAGATATGTTAAAAAGAGGAAACAACCACAAAGAGATAATGCTTACTTCATTTGTAAGCAAGAAGGACATTTTGCTCAAAAATGTCCCAAGAGTTCCTCTAATAAATTGAAAGCCTGTTTTGAAATCGATGAATTTGCAGACGACTGGTCAGTAGTCGATTCAAATGATGAAGTATCTGATGTATATATTTTGACTGATGCTTCATTATCTGACACTGAATCTTTTAGTGATGTCAGCCAAAAGATGAATATTTGTTTCTCTGGTTTTGAAAGTGAACCAAGTGAGTTTGAAGAAGAAGAAGAAAATCATTATAGTGATGAAACAGACACAGAAGACTATACAGAAGAATACTCAGACAATTCTTCTATTGACACTGTTACTATTGCAGATTTAAAGAACTCCTTTCCCAGTTTAAATTCCTTGCCTCCACAACCACCTGTGAGTTCTTTCTGTCCATATCCTAAAATAGTTGCGTCTTCATCATCATCACTCCCTATAAATAATTCTGCTCTAGATGAAGAAAATGCTTTTCTTAAAAAGATGGTCAAATCCAATAATCTGTTGTACATTCCAGTTGAAGTTCAAGTTCGTGGTGAATGGATTAGTGTTGATGCTTTTATTGACACTGGTGGTTCCAATAATCTTGCTCGATCGCCTCTTTTCAAAGGCTTATGGAAGCCATTGCAACATATTATTGTTTCAGAAACTATTGGTGGATCTCTTAACCTTACCCATTATGTAGATAATATTTCTTTGAAACTTGGGGGGGTTACTATTAAAATCTCTGTTATTCAGCACTATGATGCTTCTGCAAGTCTATTTTTAGGCATGCCATTTATCAATTCAGTACTGCCAGTAACAATAAGTGAAGATAAAATCATCTATAATGTTAAGAAGAAAGCAGTAGCAGTTCCAAGGTTAACAATGGCAAACTCAGAAGCTAGAAGAGAGCAGAGCCAAAAGAAGGTAGGTTCCAAGAAAGTAAAAAACGAGTCTCATGACTGGAAAGAGGTATTAATGATATATGAGGCTAAATCACAACCTACCCAGAAAGCCAATAGAGATCCCAATTGGTCCGCTGAACAAATCAGTTTATATGAGGAATTGTTAAAATGTTGTTCAAATAATCCTCAAGCATTTTGGACTACAGAAAGTCCACAGCAAGAAATTAAGACATTGCATGATAATGGGGTAACCGGTAAATTAATACCATGCACCCCTGCTGAAGAAAAAGAAATGAGAAAGCAGATTCAAGAATTGCTAGATCTTCAGTTGATTGAAAAAAGTGAATCTCATTACTCCTGTTCTGCATTTCTTGTCCGAAATCATTCAGAAATAGTTCGTGGTAAGGATAGGATGGTTATTAATTACAAGCCATTAAATGCAATAACAAAGAGTTTTAATTATCCTATGCCTCGACAAGAAACCATTATGCAGAAAATTCAAGGAAGTAAAATCTTTAGCAAGTTTGACATGAAATCAGGCTATTATCAGATTCAGATTGCAGAAGAAGATCGCCACAAGACTGCTTTTACATGTCCTGTAGGTTTCTTCCAGTGGAAGGTTGTTCCTTTCGGATTGAAGAATGCTCCTGCCTTCTTTCAGAGAAGAATGGATCATATCTTCAGTAAATATGATTTCATTGTTGTATATATTGATGATATTCTTGTACATAGTTCAGATTTAGAATCGCATTTGCAGCATTTGCAGATTTTTCTTGAAGAAGCCAAGGCGCATGGTCTTGTTTTGTCTGAAAAGAAAATGCTGCTCTTTCAAGAGAATATTGATTTTCTTGGAATTCATATCAGCAATGGGAAAATTCAGATGCAGCCGCATGTTTTAACAAAATTGTCTGAATTTCCTGATCAGTTGACAGATAAACATATGATTCAGAGATTTATAGGGATTTTAAATTATGTACATAAATATATCCCAAATCTATCTGAAAAAACTTGTCCAATTCGTCAGCACATTAATGGTGGATGGTCAGAGGGAGCTACCAGCGCGGTTCAGTTACTTAAGAAAGAATGTCAAAATCTACTAGCATTAAAACCGCCAGGTAATGGATTCTTGATTCTACAAACAGATGCTTCAGATAATTTTTGGGCAGCTACAAGACCATATATACTTATTTTTATTTTTATTACATGACAATACGATTTTTGAATGTAACTAAATATTCTACCTTACTAGTTATTACAAGGTTTATAATTGGTGTTCTCTAATTTATATATGAAATAGATTTTTTTGTTATTTAAAATTTATTTTTATATGCATAAACAGATTCAATGTCCTCAAAACCCGCGAGGCATTCGAATTCTACAAATTAAAACACTTACACTCAAGTTTTTAAATATCTTTCTCATACAAAAAAAATATCATGCAAAAGGTCAAGGTCATTTCATCTATAAGTTAGACTACACCTTTATATATTTAAAATTTTTGAAAGTTAGAAAGCACGTGTAACATCTATCCATTATATGGGCTAATATTCATGCTCATGGAACCTTGACATATCTTTGGTCGAACCGTGAACAGTGGGATTGTGAGCTAAAAGCTAGCATTTAAGGCAAGTTTGTATTGTCATGTGTAACTACTTAGTAAAGTACAGTGCAAATTCATTTTTCATGGCATTGACTACTAAGGCAACAATTTCCCTTGGACGACCATTTCTCATTGAATCTGGCCATTTTTTTTTTCAAAAAATCAGAGTATGAGAGTGTTTGCATCATTTTTTTTTATGGTGGGAATGGATTCAACACCAACAAAAACCTATGTGGCACACAAAATCTTGAAGCTTAACAATTGTAACCTAAATTTCCAAAAGTTTCCTCTGAATTTTGTTAGAATCATCCTGAAACTTATGGAATTTCGAGGGAAAAACGTCACCTTCTTAGACTATGCACCTTTTAATTAAGAATATAAACGTTTCAAGATGAAAAATATGAGAAATATATTAATTGTAAGTTAACATTTTCTATTAATTCAATACATATTTATATTGTGAGGAGCATAGATTCCAAACACCATTGGCCTCACTCCTACTGGATTTGTTGACCAATTCGTAAAGACAAAAGTACGTAGACAATAACAAGCAGAAACTAGATGAACAAAGGTTTATTTCCCAAGTGGACCAAAACTAACCTAGAAGCATCATCCATCCCAACTCCATCATTAAGCACCCATATTACTTGAAGTCAAGTCGTCGAAGCCATCACCCCTAGGTTGGCGAAACGCTTCATGTATGTGTGCCTTCATGTGGGTCATTCTCCCTTTAAAGTTGTCTAGCCGCATATGACCTTTGCGGAGAGAGACTGGCCAATCCATCATATGCCATTGACTTTATTGGAGATCATTCATGAATTCAATGGTCTTATTGTGGTCATCATGTTTATCCTTGGCTAGTTGTTCTATTACAGTTTTCACCTGAAAAATTTGTGCTTCGAGCGATTCAAAAGGCAGAGGCAAGTTGATATGCCTAGGGGAGAAGGAATTATACTGCTCCAACTCCTCCCCTTTGTCTTGGTGGTCCACCTAATGCACCATTCCCTAGCCAGAGGGAGTCGCCCCTCTCCGAGCTCGACCATGTTGATAATTCACAGTATCCCTATTGTAAACCTTGCGCAACCCACTCCGAAGGCTCCAAGCCATGCTCCGACTACCTAAACATATGAGATTACCTCGTGGCCAAAATCCCTCAGGGTCTGGCTCACCCGCACACCACCCAAACAACCTATAATCACTTCTTTCCTCAACACCACAATGGTGTTTTCACAATATTTCAAAAGAAGTCGAATGTCAGCCCCTCACTGCGAGTTTGACCCACCAATGAAAAAACCACCCTTCCTCACTCCTACAGGAACTCCAACCCTATCTACAACTGCCAACTACAAACAACAAGAGAATTATGACTCTTGCTTCCAAACTGTTTTCGTTGCGACAAACATTCTCCAAAATTCCATGACCACTTTTTGATCAATCGAAGTCACTTGCCCACGCATGGACAGTTTGCAACGAGTTCATGAACGTATTCTTCCATGCTAGCTTGATAAAGAATAAGAAAATTCCATCAAGGCAGTGTTTGTGCAATGTTCAACCCTTGTTGGCAGCCAGTGCGCACTGTCATTGATAGTCCCTCGTGACTTTTGGTTGTGTTTGTACTTCTATTTTGGTGAGTTTCTCAAGTTGTCACTTTTGCACACATTCATTTTTGCAATTGTTATTTTCATGTTTTTTACTGTCTCTCTTGCTTTCTTTCACTTTAATTACTTTTGTTTTTATGTTATCTTCGCTATGGCAAGTGTTGCTCTCCCTTTTCTCTTCATATAATAAATGTCATCTTTACACATATTATATGTTGCACAATGTGTATAAGATCATTTTGGTGGTTTCAAGGGTCTATCTTCAATAAAATTAGTTGATCTTACCATGTAAACACCTATCGCACTCATTTCCAAATTTTTAAGCATTGTCGAACAAGTGTCATCACGATTGTCACAAAGTGTATCTTTAGTGTCGCACTTGTCGTAAAGTCATCGCAAAGTTGTCGGATTGAGGGAAATATATTGTTAAAGTGTTTTGGATGATCTATGTTGTTATTTCATCAAGTGTTATAAGTATGTGATCACAGTCAAGTCATATCACTTTTCACATCAGTCTCATTGATCCCACACTTAGCCATTTTTCATAAACTTTCCTACAACCTAGCCTCATACGGCCTTCCTCAACTGCGCATTTCGTAGTTCCAACCCTCAAGCTGCAACCCTACCACTTCACACTATGCAATGTGCATTTCTAGCCACCCAAGACTGGCACTGGGTAGTTCCAATGCTCAAGCCCAGACCTTGGCCCTAGAATTGTGCAATCCAACCCTCTATCATGGCCCCAACTGTGCATTTCGCAGTCTCTGAGCTCAAGCCCAAGCCCTGACCTCTTGAACTGTGAACTATGAAATCAACAGGTCTTCTCTACCTCCCAGAACTACATAGTTAACTAAAATAGTGAAAAACTCTGAAGTCTGACTCACTAAGCCTCAAAACTAGGCAATCTACTTGCACAGTCTAGCATGAACTGCACATTGCATAGTCTCAAGAATAAAGCCTCAACCCTGAGCTCTTGAAATGTGTAATTGTGCAATTATCTGGGCTCCTTTGCCTTCCATAACTACGCAATAGGAAAAATCAATTTTCAAGCCCTCAACATGGCTCCCTGAGCTCCCCAACTGAGCAATCATTTTTCTCAATCCAAGCCTGAACTATGCATTTGTAGTCTCAAGGCTCAAGCCAAACCCTTGTAGTCTTGAATCATCATGCAACATCTTAGATAGGTGTTTATCAGACTGATGTCATTTTTTCATGAGTGGATTACAGATGCAAGAACTCTATGATGCTATGGAAAGATGATAAAGAAGGAGATGGAAAAGGAGGACATGCTAGAAGACAGCTAAGGATATGAAGAGATAAGATGATCATTAGACAATAAGATGAAGGAATAGTGGATTACAAGAAAATAATAAAGATCATAACTGCATGAACACTCCATCTTATTCATAACCCTTTGGAGGGTAGATATGAAGAACAAAGTATATCTCTCATGAATATGAAACATTGGATACATCTCTTACTAAAGACAAAAAAAAGAAACAACAAGAAGGATAGCTTGGCACTGCCACATCATCATGTAGTCCATGTTATCAGTGTCATGTCATGCCCGTCACAAGTCATCATATGCCACATCCTTATTGTGGATTATGTAATTATCTATTCAAAATGTATTGTAAAGTGGAAGTCCAAAGGACACATTCAGAATATGAAGGGTCATGTAAAATTTGAAAAATCATAGGAAGTCTAACAATAATGAGGTTAGTCAAAGAGTCACAAGGAAGGTGAAGTATCACCTCATTGGTTATATATACACCCTCATTGTATGATTAAATGATTTTTCACCTTGGCTCCTCCCGTAAGGCATTAGAGAGACAAACTAGTTCTTTTGAGGAGCAAGGAGTGGATCCAATTCTCCACTACTAGATCTAGTGGTGTTCGTTGTATACATGTGTCTTGGAAATTTTGCTTGATATCAAAAGCCTTATGGCCAACACGTTCTTCATGCATGGATTATGGATATTTGAAAGGCTATTTTCCGAAATTTTGTAATTCATGTTTGCTTTCATTTGTCCTCAAGTAGTTTAACTGTTTCAGTTATTTTGGTACTTATCATATTGAGAATGCGTTGTAATGGCTATTATTGTTGTCACACCCTTGTGGACTATTCGGCTAGACATTAGATAGATCTTCCTTGTTGTATTGGTTGTAATGATCGTCGCATCTCTGTGGACTATTCTATTTGATGTTGAATGGATTCTTCTTGTTTAGGTGTGTCTCTACGAGGGTGGTACTATGACCTCTATCTTAGAGGCTCACTTCTCCTTCTTACACAGTAAAAGAACTTTGACACACAGACAACCGAACACTCACCAGGAACGCCTCCTTTTCTTTTTGAAGGCACATTTTCACTCCTCTCTCTTGCTGACAATTAGAGCCAAGTCATATCTTTAAGACAACCAACAAACGAGCCATATTCTGAATGGGTCTCCTATCCCAAAAGGTGTGAGATCTAATTGGGATTTCACATTAGGGAGACCCCTTGGTTGATGGATTTCCAACACCATCAACAATGGCACTAGAAGGAGGGCCAATTGAAAAGTTGTGCCCATTGAGCTTGTTTTGAACCTCTTATCTAAAATGGCTCATCCTCAAATCTTACTCCCAGGGTGTTTCTCCAATTTATTCATTTTTCAATTTTCAATGCCCAATGAGCCTCTCTATCACTTGTCTTAATTAAAGTTTTATGGTGACAATGGAACATCCATAACAAAGCACATTTCTTATTTTATCAAATTTTGTGAATCTTACATAATCGATGATGAAGAGTTTGCCTGTGTTCTTTTCTTCCTCACCCTTAAAGGTCATGTTAGTCGATGGTGCTATACCTTTCCACCTGCATCATCATTTTGTCGGGGAGCTTCATCAAGCCTTTGATAGGTATGATTACCTAGATGTTTGTAAAAGAATCAATCGCTTAAGAATGAAGCCTAATGAAGCAGTTGAGGATTTTTCTGATTGATTCCTTCACCTTTGTCATGAATTTCCTGAAGAATATATGGATCAAGATTTCTTGAAACAAGAGTTTGAGCACTTGGTTCTTATCTCTTTTCATGGTGAATCCAGACCACCTGATGTTTCTTCATCCCCAACTCTTGTAAACCAAGAGACACCCCTAATTTTAGAGGAGGAACCTGCTATTCCTTTTGTTCCTTGTCCTCCTCCTTTTTCAGTTCCGATGCGGGTGCCTCCTTGTGATGATCATAAATTTGGGAAATTTGCACATCAAATCCCTAATCCATCTTCTCATCCTCCTTCTGATTTTCATGATTCAAATCCAATAGAGGAAATCTCGGAATGGCTCATGAAGCCTACGATGAAAACCAATTTTTCTATTCCTCAAGATAGTATCAACACTCATAACTTTAGTCTTGAATATGATTCAGATTTATGTCATCCTCTATCATCTACATGTTGTGACTCTTTGTACCATGATCCACTTGATCAATCTGCTCCATCAACTAGTTTTCCGCACTCTCCTAATTTTCAAGTTGTTGGCCCAAATTGCGATCAGGTTCAAGATAGTCACATTACACAGGTAAAAGGGTAGGAAGGTGAATATTAGTTCAATATTTTTTCTATTTTCTAAAATCGTCCATGTGAAGATGTTGTCTCCTCACTCTTGAATAATATTGAATGTGTTAATCTCAGTAATGAATCAAATAAATCAATTTGTTTAGAACTCTATTATTGAGAAACAATCATTTTGATGATGATAATTTTGTTGATGTACACAATGATGAATTCCCAAGTGCACTAGTTGATATTTCAATTTCTCATGAAAACTTTAAATTGAAATATTTAGATATGGAATTTGTTTCGGTCAAAGAAAATTCGGTCATCGAAGCTTCCTCTCTATCCCACTATCCCTTGTGCTCTCATGTTTAGAATCCATCTACATGCGATGAAGATAATCCATGCTCTTCAAGTGCTTCATCACATGAGTTCACTTCTCAATTGACACAAGGTAGTGAGGTTATCCATGATGAAAGAGAAAATAATCAGACCATTGAGTATCCTTTCTATCTCATATCATCTCTTATTTTGCGTGAAGACAACTCTTTAAATCAGCTTGCGCATGAAATTTTTTCATCTCTAGATTTGCGATCAGAAGAATATTTCGTCTTGAGTAATATGGTTGTTGAAGTTGTAAAATATGACCAAATTAGTGACAGAGATGGTTTCCATCTGGTTAATACTGATCTCATCCAAAGCAGTGAAAGCAACTATCCTCACACCATCCATGATCTCGTTCAATCTTCAGAATGCGATTTTACAATCCTTGAAATTTTCGAGACTTGCAAGAGATCCAAGGCACTTCAACTTCCATTGATGGTTATGTCAGGATCTCACAACTATAGTTAGACCCCCGAATTGAGTCAAGTCTATTTTTTTTGCAAAGCTCTTCTTTCTGCATGGTTTCACTTGATGTAAATTATTTCTTGAGATATATTTGGAATTGCAGAAATGATCTTTCGAACCTTCAAGATTCGATTTTTTATCAGATTCAAGATGATTCATATTCATGTAAATATCTTGTATCAAAATTGGTTTTGGAATATGTATCTATCATAAAAACTAGAATTGTGAAGTTGATTATTTGAAAGATTATCTTCGGCCAAAGGAGTCATACCTGTCTCGCTCTTCTGAAAACAATTAGCTCCTGATCGTTCTTGTGAATATTTTGACACTAATCTTTTTCTTCATCACACCTGAAATCATCATGAGTGTCAGTAAATGCATGGATTGTTTGACGAATCAAATTCTTCTTCACTTGTTTTACCCTGACTGGTTTCATGTGCTTGTTATACTAGCATTCCTTTTTACTTATTTCGATGATTATGATGCTAATGGGATGTGTAACCAGTCACAAGAAAATGGTTTGTTACACTCGTCAAACAAGGAAGATGATTCTCTTATGCAGAGCATTTGCAGAACTATTCGAATTAGTTTATCTTTGGTAATTACAAAATGGGAATTTGATGCTCTAATCATCCCATCAGATCGTGATTCTGTTTCTGATGACTGTCATTCAACTTACTATTTTCCCATCAACATATCAAATGACAGTCATTTTACATCCTTTGATTTTTATGGTTTAACATGTCACTATTTAGGTACTTGTCAAGTGGTTGGGGCATTCCCGCACTCGCGAATGGTTATGTCAAGTCCTCCTTGTCTTGACATGCCTGCTGAATATGATCAGATATATTTATCCATACAATATTATCATCGTAATCTCATGCCTTTAACTGAAAGTCCATCTTTTCAAAGATTTTTAGGTTTCCAAGAGGTTTTTCATGAATTTTATGTTCCAATGGCTGAATAGTTGGATCAATCTTACCTAGAAGGCTCCTTCGCAAATAATAACTTTCGATATTTTTGTGTTCTTGCTAAGGAGTTTGGTGTAGTTGAAGACACATTCATAAGAAGCCTTTGAGGTTTGTTGAATGAAAGTTTTCATCAAAGAGGTAAGAATGTGAACTGGTTAGAAATAATGGTTATGGTCTATCTTTCTACTAAGAAATACCTTCATTTTTTTGTGCAAGTTATTCAAGTTCTTATCTATTCTGTTGCACTTTGCTTTACATCAGTTTTAATTGCTTATATCTCTTTGAATTCAAGTGGAAAGAAGTTACGATGGCTTCATTGGAGATCTCATTATATGTGACCCCGAACTTAAAGATGATTAGCTTAGGAGTAGGTTTAGTTGCATATTAGTTTACGTTCACACCCATCTTACATTCATTTTCTGTAGTTTTTCTTTTTGTTTTCTCATTTTGGTTTTGCATCATCTTTTCAGTTAGTCTCCTTCCGTTTTTTCTTCTGGTTTTGCTTCCTTGTTGTGTTTTTTCTTTTCTTTGTTTTGTAATACCTTTCATGAAGATGCTCTGTTGGCTCAAAAGGGAATGTGGCAAAATAGAAAAGGACTTTATGACACTACAACATTGGGCAAACTTTCTGTACTTCTTCCTTGTCTTGGTTACATCTTTTGGTCGATGACATTATAATAGAAAATATGATCCTTGCATTAAGAAAGCCTTGTATTGAATCATGATCTCCATGTCTATTATGGAAAACTCATCCCTACACTCGACTTTTTATGTTTCAGTTTTTTCAAGCTGATCCAATCAAATAGAGAGGACAAGGGGAAAATCTAAACGAGTAAACCAATATCATAGGTATTATATATGCTTCTCTGAAGGGACAACCTCTTCTTCCCATGAAATAATTAAGTTCTGATGCACAATCCTATATAAAATAAATAAGTAAGTGATTCGGATCTCTCGGCTACCAGAGTTAACCAATTATTTTACATTTGTGATGTTAGCAGAATTTCATATGAAAGAGCATGAAAAATAACATGTGCATACTTTAAATAAGAGGAAACATAATGATGACCATCAAATCAAAGGACACACACACATTGATAACGAAGTTCACCCAATGTGGGTTATGTATCTGGTCCTTGTGTCAATATTGGGGAGGTTGCCTCATTAAATGCTGCAATATGATGATGATGTACATGGTATATTCTTTGTCATTATAAGGATAAATTCCCTCAACCAGAGTGGCATGTCTCTCCATGAGACGATCTCCCTATAGGAACTCTCACTCATACGGGCCCTCCATCAGCATGACAAGCTAATAAATTTTGAAATGACGTGGCATACAAATATCCTTCAACATAAGGGTAACAAGGATCTCAATGACAAAAACATCATCTCAACAAATCAAAATAAAGACATGACGTAACGACATCATATACCTCCACTTTCGGGGATGGCCTGAAAATGCAAAGCTCTACTACTGAAATGGAATGCACAGTTTAATTCGTGGCTTGAAATCGTGTCAAACGACTATGAACTTGGCCCCTTTATGATACCATTAAAATCTGGGCCCTCGGGAATCTCGAAGATTCCCTCAAAGATTTCTTCCTGGAGATGGCTGAAAAATATGTTGCTCGGATGAAAATTTTGAGCACACCATTGCGCTTCTTGCAAAATTTTGTGGAAATGACTATAAAGTAGGGATCATTCTGCCTCAGTCAAAAATCAACCTCCAAGGGATATTTTAGATTGCTCAAGATTTTGTAAATATTCCTCATTGTTGACTGACTAAAATCGTGTTGCTCAGATGAGAAAATGGACCACACCATCACGTTCCCTGCGAAATTCTGGTTCGTTTGAGTATTAAGTTGACATGATTTTGTCACTATGAAAAAATTCCATCTAGGGAATCTTCTAGATTCCTCAACATTCTGTAAAAATCAATATTTTGTGGAATATTCTAGGGAATATTCCCCTTGATTATTCTCACCTCGTAAATTGTGCCCACACCTGGGTCCGTTGTGTGGCTCCTCCACTCGAAGGATGTTTCAAGGCTAAGCCTATTGCGCTGTTGGTGGCCATCGAAAATAGGTGGGCGGAGGTACCAAGGTTGAACCCCCGCCTCCATAGTTTAACATTGTTTTGTTTAGCGTTAATTCAAAATGGTTGGCGGTAAAAATTTTGGCGTGGTTAACATTTTTCGGTTGGTAGCATTACCGTTTGAATTGGTAGTGTTGTTTTTGGAGGTTTATGGCTATGGTTTGACGTAATGTGATGTGGGATCGCCGCGTGGGGTAGGGCGACCATTGGTTGATGTGGGTTCAATTCCTATTGGTCTCGGTTTAGTGATCAACGACCCAACAACTGTGTCATATTTATGCAAGACATATGTGGAGAGGGTTTGTCAGGGGTGGTGGTCCACCAACCCATGTTTTATTTAGATAATATATTTGACCGTGGGGGTGGGCGGGTCCGCCAGGCCCAACCCATCCCTTTATTAATTTTTTAATATTTTTTATATAGTAAATTTGGTAAAAAAAGATTGACCGGTTCTTGGGGTTTACTGGCAAAATTAAAGAGCTGACAAATCCTCCTTTTCTAGCAGTCAGATTCCATGTGCCGGTACTTTGCCAAATTTCTACCTCGTTAGTCACTGCTACTTGGCCTATTTTTACCAGAAATTTGACCGTGAATATCTTTGTCGGTTGCAGTATAGGGCTTATAAATGTAACAACATTTAATTTGTCAATCCAGAAAGTTCGTGAACTTCGAGATGCAGCACTAGAAATGCCAGAGAAAGCCCCTGACAACCTGCAAAACAAATGCTAGTCTATCTTGCGTATTAATCTCATTAATAAATGAAATCCTACACTAAAAGATAATTCAATAAAACACCAACCCAAACAATTAAATCATGCGGGAAATAAAAGCAATCAATGTGAAAGGAAATTCTAATTACAAGCGAACAGAAGGGAAATATCAACTAGAAATCAAGCTGTGATAGAATAATAACAAAAAGACTGTAAATACTGGAATAAATTCAAAAGAAATTCAAAACCATTCTTCTTGCACTAATTCTACCTGCACTAATTCTACTTGTACTAATTCTATGTAAAGTTAACTTGAAAGCATTAGCAGCATAACAAGGAAATTTACTGTGTAAATAAACTTATGAAAGGAATTAAATTAATATGAATCTCGCCTTCCCTGTCCCTGAAAATAAATCATGGAGAACTGTCCAGAATTTTAATGGAAAGTAAATATTATTGTTTTCAACATGACACAATTTTCTTTCATTAATATAGACTCCACGTCATACAAGTAATATATGGTTTTTGTAAGCATAGTTTAAATGAATATGTTAATACCTCAAAACCATAATCACTCACATCGTTTTCATGTTCTGGAATCAATTACAGCTCATCAACGCATAAGCGGATCTTGTAAATAAGAACAACTAGAGAAATATCCCAAGTGTAAGCACAAATCTCAAATACAGGAATAATTTCTTAATGCGGCAAATAAATGAAGCTTAGAGCTGAAAGGAAAATTTTGCGGAAAATTAAATAACATTAACTTGAGAAAGGAAAAGAAACTGTAAATAAACAAATAAAATTTACACAGCAAATAAGAATTGAAATGCTATTTAGTTTAAAAGATGAGAGCAGTGTCGAGCTAGTCTGGCGGCCAACCCAGCCAGCTCACACCCTCTTTGAGTGCCTAGTTCACACATAAATTAACACCATTAGATGTAGAAAATAAATGGACAATTCATGGATAAAAATCGCTTCAATTAACTCGTGAAAAACAATCTTTACATCAAGCAGACATTGGCTTAACTCCAAAAAATAGGAGAAGCGACCCACAACTAGAATCCGCGTGATGCTACATCGGGACAACTTATCCTCCCTTTTGTGCTTCCTTCTATGCGCACTGCCTCTGGATCGGTTTCCTAATTCCTGCCTATCTAATTAATTGACTGACTAAGCTAATCGTTCTTGCTCTCTGCAATCTCTTATATAGCATTGAATTAAACACTGGGTCTTTTTAATTAGCCGATTAGAATATAGGAAGCAGATCTCAACAATTTGCCATGAATAAAGTTGGTTTGCAACTGAATGTCGAAACAGGGTCAATTCTGGAGAATCGTTTCTCTTTTCCTGGAATGGTGATGTTGATGGACTCTATGTAGGATGGGTGCAACGTTGCATCATAACCACTCGATGTAGATGTAGACAGGGGATTGCATTGACTCAAGAGTTGATGTGGCTGCCATACCACACACGATGATGCATATCATCAATTATACAATTACAGATTGAATCTATTCTCATATTATTGCAAATCTTCCCAGATCCTACAAATCAATTCAGTTCTCCAAATTAACCAAAGATCGAAGCATCGAATAGCGAGCAGTTGAGATTCATCGACAATTCGAGGTGGAAGGAGTAACTATGAAGGCCAAAGTCGTTCCATGTTAGCCAATATTTGCGCACAGAAATCGGTGCTCGACATATGTTGCTCTAAAATTAGTAGGGTCTGGTGCATCACTCTGAGTATTAGCCATGGAGTAGATCTACATGCCAATCTAGGGTTGTGAGATCACGTTGGAAAAAATCAGAACTACTCCTTGCCAATCTTGAACATGGTCAAACCTGTCATAGAAGCAACAATATCTCAATTGTTTTAGAGTTCGGAAACAGTGTGTAACTTTTCACCCACACGCTCTTGCTGCTCCTTCACTTTTTGACACAGTTTTCTTATACCCATGTTAACTCTCAATTGCTTTTCCTCCACATAGCTAACTCCAAGGTCGTTCAATTTCTTCTCTCTAAGAATTTGTGATTTTTCCAAAATTCACAATTGTCTTGAGATGGTCTAAACATGTCGGCGAGCATTTCAAAATCCCATGAATCTTTGCCTCTTGGACAAAGGCAATTGAACCCTCTGCATGAAGAATGATGAACTCAACAACATCTGAACCAAGGGTATTGTACAAAGGAACACAATAAATTCCATTTCCATTACAAGCCTTCATGCTCATAATCTATTGAGGTCAATTTGCTCCATAAATACCACAATGACCTCCCAGCCCAAGACCATAGATCCTAATAGCAGATCCAATTTTGATAACTATGTTGTAAGCTTCCTGGTATGTCATCCATGTATATTCACTTGCCTGCCCATTTATGATCCCATGCTGACCTAACATTGAATTATGTGTGTGTTTTTGGATAGCAAGGCTGAAGATGTCCCAACAACTCTCAATCCCCTATGGAGGGCTCGGAAATCCGTTCTTCACATCAATTCTGCGATAGACATGCCCCATCGAAGGCCTGCCATCTCAAGACTGTTTGGCATCCTCGAACTACATTCGCCATGGCTCAGAGATTTCGTTTTCTTCGAGATTCGACACTACTAAATGGCTCCAACTCCTTCCTTCTGTAACCACGTGCCAGGTTGCACATCACAAATTGGTTGTAGTCAATCATAAAATAAACATTGTTATGTTGAATGAACATGTTAGTAATTCCAGAGATGTGAGTGAAGTCTAGGAGTCTTCAGAGTGCAAGAAGCCCAATGTAACTATTGCGAGAATCCAATTGGTGTAGGAACGGAAATGCAATGGTGCAGGCACATCCCAAAGTATAACCAAACCGGTTTTAATCCTGCAATATACAAACCTTGATTAAATTCTCATTAATGCTATTTTAATCCTGTTAAAACAAAGAAGTAAGAAATACTCTTCGAAAATATTCATTTATCCAATCGAAAGCATGAGAGAAATAAATAAAAATAAGACAAAACGGAGACCCAAAAATCTTGAGCATACAAACTCGGATTTGAGTTTTTTCACGTCATTGGAATCAGGATGATAATGACTATTATCTATTTCTTGTTTCACTTCAATCCAATGACTTTGAATTTTGATCTATTCTGATCTACTTTTGAATTTTGGACATTTATGGAGCCACCTGGATCATTCCTCCCCACTGAGGATATTTTGGTGCTCCAAAATCAAGAACATAATCTTCAATTTTGTGTTACATTGTCTACGCAACAAGTGTCTTGACAGGTCACACTTCCTCCTCCTTCACCCTTGTTCTTCAGAGCCATAAGTGATGAACCAACATCTGCATCCTCTACAAACAATTAGTAGAATATTGGAAACTTACATGTTCAATTACATGACCGATCATGACCCAAGCATCCCCATACTTTCCAAGATTTTATAAGACACATTCTTTGGTCAAGTGTACATCATAACAGAAACCAATACCCGAGTTATAAATAAAAGGCCAAAACATCATCGTTGCTTTAATATGCGATGAAAAACACATTATCACTTTTACATTTATACCGCAACACATGATTTACAAAATTCAGCCATGGAAAGCTATGATATCTAGTAAAATCATCTCTCACTCATCAAAGTGAATGGGTCATCATCCTAGAGATGATTCACTTGTTGAACAACTTTTCCAATTAGTTCCTGCATAGGCACTTTGTCCTTGAGACCTTCTCTAGATGGAGCCTCCAACATGTATCTCTTTGATGTCTAGCTCTATTGCAATTACTACAAAAGTTATTCTTCCTCTAGACATGTTTAACCTTCTTTTTTCCCTAATGTTGAGAAGGCCTTTCATGCCTCGTCTTTTTTCTTTCTTCCATTCTCTTCCAACACTCGGCAACCACATGGTTATGAAAACCACAAAAACTACATAGTTTCTATGCCATGAATTTTATTCATCATTAACAATATTCTTGTAATCAAAATGAACTCTAGAATATTGAGACCTTTTATACCTCTCTTAGCTGTCTCTGGTGCAACTCTGGCAATGAGAGCTTACCGTCTCTCTTCCTTTGCAATGTGCATTTTCATGGTATGATTGTGATGTGTTCCAATCATCCTCTTTCGTTGATGGTTTCAACAATTCCTTAGAATATTTTGATACCTTTGAGAACCCTCCTTCACTGTATCCCAAACCTGAAAATTGAGGTCTTTGTACAACCTCCAATGGCTGAGTCATTCCTTGGCCATTTGCACCAATTACTCCTCCTTTATACCTCGTCTTGTTAAGGAGTCTCATGTCAATTCTTGAAATGGGTACCTCCATGTTTCCAACAGAAATAAAATCTTGTGAAAATGAAATTGAAGAACGATCAACACTATTTACCTCAACTGTCGATTCTGAAGCAGGCGATGATAGATCCACTAAGCCTTCATTTCACTTCAATTTTTCCAAGGCCTCCTCTGTGGCTTGTAACTGAAGTTGCAATCTTTTCTTCTTCTCCTTTTCTTCCTGTAGAGGTATCCTCAATTGAGCATTCTCTTCTTGAAGGCTTTGATTCATCTCTTCATCCGAATGATGAGAAGTCGATGAAGAAGATGAATAATAACTTGAAGATGGAGATGGAGCATCGTCCTCTGCTCTTTCTTTCTCTTGTTATTCTCTTTCCATTTTATCCTCATAATTTGTATACATTATGTCCACCATGCGCGCCATATTAAGGAGGTCCTTGTAGTGATCTTTTTTTTTCTCCATTTCCCTTCTCGTTGCATGTTCAATAATTCACACTCACAATTTGCATCAGCAAGAAGACCACTCTGATACCAAACTTGATCTGAATCTCTTAGCTACCGGAATTAACCAAGATCTTTTACTTATGTGATGTTAGCAAAATTGCATATGAAAGAGCATGAAAAACCACATGTGCTACTTTAAAGAAGAGGAAACATAATGCTGAAAATCAAATCAAAGGACACACACACACATTGATAACGGAGTTCACACAGTGTGGGTTACGTCTCCGGGCCCGGTGTCAATAGTGTGGAATCTGCTTCATTAAATTATACAAGATGATGATGATGTACATGGTATATTCCTTGTCATTACAAAGATAAATTCCCTCAACCAGAGTGGCATGTCTCTCCACGAGACATTCTCCTTATAGGAACTCTCACTCATATGGGTCCTCCTTCAGCATGACAAGCTAATAAATTCTCACATGACGTGGCATACAAGTATCCTTCAACATAAGGGTAACAAGGATTTAAACAACAAAAACATCATCTCAGAAAACTGAAAGAAAGACATGGCATAATGATATCATATACCTCCACTTTTGGGGATGGCCTGAAAATGAAAATCTTTGCTGACGAAATGGAATTCATCATTGAATTAGTGGCATGAAATTGTGTCAAATGACTATAAACTTGGCCCCTTTCTAACACCGTGAAAATCTGGATCCTTGGGAATCTCGAAGATTCCCCCAAAGATTCTTTCCTGGAGATGGCCGAAAAATTCGTTGCTCAAATGAAAATTTTGAGCACACAACTATGCTCCTTGCGAATTTTTGTGAAATATGAATAAAAAGTCGGCATCATTCTACCTCGGTCAAAATTCAGCCTTCAAAGGAATCTTTTAGATTCGTCACTACTGACTGCCTGAAATTCTACAGCTCAGATGAAGAAGTAGACCACACTATCATGTTCCTTGTGAAATTCTAGCTCGTTTGAGTATCAAGTTGAGATGATTCAGTCACTGTTAGAAATTGCAATCCAGGGAATCTTTTAGATTCGTCAACATTATGCAAAAAGGAATATTTTATGGAATATTCTAAGGAATATTTCCCTGCAATATTATAGGGAATATTCCCCTAAAACATTCTTGCCTCATTAATTGTGCCCACACCTGGGTCCATTGTGTGGCTCCTTTGCTCGACGGTCTCCTCCCTTTCCCATACGAATGGACAGGTTCATATATAATTCTTTGGGTAGGTGTTTCAATGATGAGCCCATTGGGTTCTTGACAGACATCGAAAATAAGTGGGCAGAGGTCCCAAGGTTGAACTCCCACCCAACCGCTTAACATGGTTTTGTTTGTCACTAATTTAAAATGGTCGATGGCTAAAGTTTTGGCACGGTTAACATTTTTCAATTGGCAACATTACCGTGTGAATTGGTGGAGTCTTGTTTTGGGAGGTTTATGGTTATGGTTCGGCGTATTGTGATGTGGGGCTACCACGTGGGGTAGGCTGGCCATCGGTTGACGTGGGTTCAAGTCCCACCAAACCTAGTTTGGCAGTCAACAGCTCAATCACCGCATCATATGTATACTATACATATGTGGAGAGGGTTTAGAGGGGTTGGAAGTGCACCAACCCATGTTTTATTTAGATAATATATCTAACCGCAGGGGTGGGCGGGTCCGTCGGGCTAGCCCCCCCTTTATTAATTTTCTTATTTTTCTTTATATAGAAAATTTGGTAAAAAATTTTCGACAAGTTTTTGGGGTTTACTGGCAAAATTAAAGAGGTGAAAAATTCACCTTTTCTAGTGATTGAATTTCGTGTGCCAATAATTTTACAAATTGCTGCCTCATTAGTGACTGCCACTTGGCCTAGTTTGACCATAACTTTGACCGCAAATCTATTGAGCATAAAAACTCAGATATGATTGTCATTCATGCCATTGGCATCAGGACGATAAGAACTACGATTTGGTCCTAGTTTCACTTCAATCTGATAACTTTTATTTTTTAGCTATTCCGAGCCACTTCTGAATTTTAGGCATTTCTCGAGTCACCTAGATCAATGAGGGCGAAAGAAGAGAAATACTTCTGGCACAGAGAGGTGAAGCAAGCAACTCCATTGGGGTACTATCTAAGCTCACTGATAGCGAAGAAATGTTTGTGTTCTTGAAGTGACTCCGTTGTGGTATTATCTAGGCCCGCTGGTAGCAGAGCATCACGAGAGATGAAAAAATATATTATGAAAATATAAAGCTTGCAAAATTCATTACCTTGTCCTGATTCGAAACACTGTGTGATCATTGATCTTATGTTTGTGTTTAATTGAGTAAAGGAATGAATGGGACTATGCTTATGCGTAGGGTAAGTGGGGAAGCCATGGTAATTTGGATGATGAATCAATACTTCTTGAAGAACTAGACCCTGCATGAAAGAATTGACCAAGGTAGAGAATCTAGAGTTCTACCACTGTGTCGCTAAGTGTTATCGCTGTGACAAACACCCTCTAAAATTTTTCCTATACTTAGATTTTGGAGCCTAATGTGGATCTTGCGATTGGTCATTCCGTGTTCACTTGTTGATCGATCGAAGTCACTTGCTAACACATGGTAAGTTTGCAATGAATTCATGAACACATTATTCCATGCAAGATTGAACAAGCATAAGCACAGTCCATCAAGGCAGTGTTTGTGCATTGTTCAACCTATGTCAAAAGTAAGTGCGCATTGTCATTGACAGTCCCTCACTTTTAGTTGCGTTTGTACTTCTATTTTGGTGAGTTTTTCAAATTGTCGCTTTTGCACACCTTCGTTTTTGCAAGTGTAATTTTCATGCTTTTGACTGTTTATTTTTCTTTCTTTCACCTTAATTAGTGTTGTTTTCATGTTATCTTCTCTATGGCATGTGTCGCTTTCAATATTGTCTGCATATCACAAGTGTTGCTCTCCCTTTTCTCATCATATTGTAACTGTCGTCTTTACGCATGTTAGCTATCGTACAATGTGTATAAGCTCATTTTGGTGTTTTAAAGGGTTTATATTCATGAAAATGAGTTAATATTACCTTGTAAACGCATATCACACTCATTGCCAACGTTTTAAGCACTGTCACAAAAGTCTTGTCATGGTCGTCACAAAGTTGTCGCATCGAGGGAAATATTTCTTTAACATGTTCTGGATGATCTATGTTGTTATGTCATCAAGTGTTCTAGGTATGTGATCACAGTTAAGTCGTATCATTGTTCACATCAGTCTCATTGATCTCACACTTAGCCATTTTTCATAAAGTTTCTTGCAACCTAGCCTCATCTTACCTTCCTCAAATGTGCATTACGTAGTTCCAACCCCAAAGATACAACCCTATCACTTGACACTATGCAATGTGTAGTTCCTGCCTCCTAGGACTATGCACTACTCAGTTCCATTGCTCAAGCTCGAACCTTGGCCCCAAGATGCACAATCTATCCCTCCAGCCTAGCCCCATTACACATTTCGCAGTCTCTAAGCTCAAGCCCAAACCCTGAGCTCTTGAACTCTACTACTTCCTAATCATCAAGTTTTCTCTGCCTCCCAGAACAACGTGGTTGACTAAAACATTGCAAAACCCCGTAGTCTGACTCACAGAGCCTCAAAACTACACAATATGCCTGCACAGTCTAACCTGAACTACCCATTGCACAGTCTCAAGGTTCAAGCCTCAGCCTTGATCTCTTGAACTGTGGAATCACGCAATCACCTAGGCTCCTCTGTCTTCGATAACTGTGTAATGGGAAAAATCAGTGATGAAGCCCTCATTCTAGCCCCCTGAGCTCCCCAACTGCATAATCATTTTTCTCAGTCCAAGCCTAAACAGTGCATTCTACAGTCTCAAGGTTCAAGCCTAACCCTTGACTACATGAGTTACGAAATTGTGCAGTCACTCAGCCTCTCCCTTACCCTGACACATGGTTCTGAATCAATAAATGGATCATCATGCAACATCTTAGATAGGGGTATATTGGACTGATGTCGTCTTTTCATGAGTGGATTGCAAATGTAGGAACTCTATCATGTTATAGAAATATGATGATGAAGTGGATGGAGAAGGAGGACATGTTAGAAGACACTTAAGGAGATGAAGAGATAAGATGATCATTAGACAAGAAGATGAAGGAACAATGGATTACAATAGAAGAACAAAGATTAAGACCGCATGAAGAATCCATCTGATTCATAACCCTTTGGAGGGTAGATATGAAGAACAAAGTATATCTCTCATGAATATGAAACATTGGATACATCTCTTACTAAAGACAAAAAAAAGAAACAACAAGAAGGATAGCTTGGCACTGCCACATCATCATGAAATCCATGTTATCAGTGTCATGCCATATCAGTCACGAGTCATCATATGCCACATCATTATTGTGGATTATGTAATTATATATTCAAAATGTAATGTAAAGTGGAAGTCCAAATGACACATTCAGAATATGAAGAGTCATGTAAAAGTCGAAAAGTCATAGGAAGTCAAACAGTCATGAGGGTAGTCAAATATTCACAGGGAAGGTGAATCACCACCTCATTGGTTATATATACACCCTCATTGTATGAGTAAAGGACTTTTCACCTTGACTCCTCCCGCAAGGCATTAGAGAGACAAACTAGTTATTTTGAGGAGTAAGGAGTGGCTCCAATGCTCCACTACTGGAGCTAGTGGTGTTCATTGTATAGATGTGTCTTGGAAATTTTTCTTAATATCAAAAGGTTTATGGCCAACATGTTCCTCATGCATGGATTATGGATATTTGTAAGACTATTATGTGAATTTCTGTAATTCATGTTTGTTTTCATCTGTGCTAAAGTAGTTGAACTATTTCAGTTATTTTTGTACTTATCATATTGAGAGTGTGTTGTAATGATTATTATGTTTGTCTCATCCTCATGGACTATTCCACTGGATATTAGACAGATCTTCCTTATTGTATTGGTTGTAATGACCATTGCATCTCTATGGACTATTCCTTTTGATGTTGAACAAATTCTTCTTACTTATATGTGTCTCCACTAGGGTGGTACTATTACCACTCTCTTAGAGGCTCACTTCTCCTCCCCTTCTACAGTAAAATAACTTTGACACACATACGGACAAACACTCACCAGGCACACCTCCCTTGCTTTTCGAAGGCACATTTTCACTCGTCTCTCGTGTTGATAGTTAGAACCAAAGCATATCTTTAAGACAACCAACAATCGAGCATATTCTAGATGGAGCTCATATCCCAAACAGTGTGAGCTCTAATTGGGACTTCACATCGGGGAGACCCCTTGGTTGATGGATTTCAAGCACTCTCAACACAACCCTTCGCCCCTTTGAACTGGTCGAGACCAAAAACCACCCCAGGACCAATCACTCATCACTTAGGGGTAATAAACATGCGAATTGGCACCCTTGACTGACACCAAGGCACTCCACTCTCCCCTTCAAAAACACAATAACTCACCAACCAAAACACAAAAAATAAGAAATAAGAAACTAAGACAAGATTCAAAAGGGGAATCACTTGACCCCTAGACAAATGTTCCCTTAACAAACACCACTTGAATTGCCAACTAGACGGTACATGATGTTGACCACACACCAAAGCACACCCCACACCCACAATGGAGCTTCCACCTGGGCCAAATCTAAATAAACTGTACTAAATATTGAAATCAATAATGAAATGACCAAATAGAATTACTTGCACACAATCAATGGATGTAGACTCGAGACCCTATCAGAGGACGAACCCAATTATCGAAGCCTCTATAAACTAATCTCAAGCAAAATTCTTCTTGACCACTGCAATATTGCGCTGACTTGGATCCCAAATGGCACTCTGAGTCACCGCTGTAGATAGGGTTGCCCCATACCCCCACCTCACATAACACTCAATAACCAACTTCAGACCAGGAGTGGGGAATGGCTTAACGACAAAGCCATCCTTCGCACCTAAATAATTTTCACCCCTGCAATCCTAACACTCATTGCCCACAACATGTAAATGGATGCCATAACCATGTCAAGCCCAATTATACACATTTCCTTTTCTAAAAAATTCACTCGTGGAGCGCAAAACAAATTGCCTCTTACATGTTTTGAAATCATTTATAACGCGTGGGTGTGAATTATCACCCCTATCCTGAGCCACCAGATGTCCATTTGCCACACCCATCGGAGAGAAAAAAATGATGAATATATATTTATATTTACTTTTTATAATAAATATTAAATTTATTTTAATTTTAATTTTAATATTTATTAATTTTGGTGAAGGATTTAATCTTTTGAGATATAAATTTCAAGAGATGTGATATTTTCCAATTGTTTTTACATATGGAATAAAATAATTTTTTATTGTTTTTAATATAAAATAAAAGTATAATATAAATATATAAAAATTAATTAAATAATATTAAAAAATAAAATACATTATTAAAATAAGGACAAACTCTTACTAGTTTTATAGTGAAATTGAGGTTGGTGAATTCTCAAAACACCATAAAATTAATGCAGCCATATAAATTCAATGGTTGGCAATGACCTATAAACATCAACCCATAATAACTATCAAATCACACACTATCATACATATCATAATGTTAAAATTTTAAAAATAATAAAATTATAGTTTTATTTTAAATTGCTATTATTATCAAAGGATCTTAGGTTGAGTGTTTTAGTGAACAATTTGTTTCCTCAATTGTGTGGGGTTCAAGTCTTCCAAGACATGTTTTACTTGGCCCACCAATGACATTTATGAAATAGTTGTATCTAGTGCATTTAAAAAAAAAAACATGTAACAAGATTATTGAGATTCACACCTACTTTATCATGGAATAAAATAGACTTTGTAAATAAACTTTGTTACTTGGAAATAGTTGTATCTAGTGCATCTAAAAAAAAACATGTAACAAGGTTATTAAGATTCACACCTACTTTATCATGGAATAAATAGACTTTGTAAATAAACTTTGTTAAGAATACCATGGGTCAATACCATAGCTGATCAATCACTACCACATGCCCATATGACTTTTTTTTTAATTAATAAATTATACCCATATGACATTTTTTTAATTAATAAATTTAGTTAAATAGAAAAAATGGCTTAACAACTTTGAAGATAAATCTCAACCTTTAATTTGTGTATACTATTAAGAAATTTTATTTGTGTATATTACTATGAATTTTCTAAATATTCTATGGAGGTTAAATCTCTACCATTCACCTAATAATTATTGATAATTAAATTAAAATTGTGGAAGCTCTATTCCAACATAGACACCCTAGACGTAATGAAAGATCATGTATAACACTAAAAAGATTTGAAAAAAAAAAGCTTTATTTGTCTAAATTATATTCATATTAAATTTAAATTCCAAAATATTTATCACACTACTAATGTTTATCATTTAATTTACTAATATTTATAATTTAATTTAACAAAACAATAAAAAACTTTTTATTTGTCTAAATTATATTCATATTAAATTTAAATTCCAAAATATTTATCACACTATTATTGTTTATCATTTAATTTAACAAAACTACAATCATCCTGAAACATTTTTTGATATTTTCTATCATATAGAAAAATCCAACTTTACAAAACTTAATAATAAAGAAACGCTTTTTTTAATATTTTTCCACCATATTAAAAAAAAAATGTTTGAGTAATCTCTTACCAATGTAGGTTTTACTTCATCATCATATTAAAAATTAAATATTTAAAATCCTAAAATTTGTATGTATCTTTTTATTAAATCTTTATTAATTTGGAATCAATCTTTATGAACAAGTCAATATGGCATTCCACGGCAGCTATCAAGTTTCTAATTCTTAACAAGATGAATGCCACTCTAAGGTCTTTCTTTTAATGAGTTTGGGCTGCATGTGTCAAATAAGGATCAAAGAGTCTTAATCATACCTTAAAGGAAAACATACATAAATTTCAGTAAGGTTATTGGAATAATCCCTAAACTCCGTAAGATTGTGGGATATAATCCCTAAATTCCATTATTTTCTTTAAAAAATATTTCAGAACATACCCAATTCAGTGATTCCGTAAGATTGTGGGATATAATCCCTAAATTCCATAAATTTCTTTAAAAAATATTTCAGAACATACCCAATTCGGTGATTTAAAAATTAATAAAACAAAAAACTCACTAATCTTCAAACCAAAAAGCTGTCGTCCACTACACGTACCTCCCCTATTTTAATATTATTAAATTTTATCAAGTCGTAATTAAAAAAGAATATTTTTATTCTCCACCAAATGGATTTGTACTTTTAATTTTATTATTTTATCACTTTTAACCTAACATTACATGAAAAAAGTTTAATAATTCTACTCTCTTAATTTTTAAATGTTAATAAAATTTATCAAAACGTCATTAAAAAAAACTAATATATAATTAAAATAAGTTAAAAGAAACAATGCCATGTTAAACCGTTATTAAATTTTAAATGGATAGCAACTCGTGATTTATGCTGCATCAAGAAACTTCTTACCAGACTAGTTGGGAATAGTTCCAAAGAAAACAAGTAGCCGAAACGAGAAAAAGCTTGAATAATCAGCCTATACCCTAAACGTCGCGTCCAAACCGGTCCACACCAATCTTAATTTTAATGATAATTAATCAGAAGTTTTGATATTAGGTACCGATTTCACGTGACTACTTACCAGTCTCTCCATGCTTTCCTCTACCATTCCAATGCCGCGAAGATAACTTCATTGAGATCAAATATATTCCCTGTTACGCACCATCACACAAATAGCAGACACGTTATTCCATCTCACAGATTAAGTACAGACATTGTTCACAAAAAAAAATCATGGCGATCCCAACTAACATGCACATGCATCTACCTAATTGACAAGTGGAAATCTTATGATTCACAATTTCCATTCTATTTATACCATTGTCTCGGCCATGGCACTGCACATCACACTTGCATTCATTTCTCTTCTCATTTTCTAAGGTACCCGAATTCTTGTTTCCAATTATCATGGCACCAGCGAGAGTGGAGAGCCTCGCATTGAGCGGCCTGGCCGCTATTCCTCCTGAGTATGTGAGACCAGTAGAGGAGAGGCCCACTGAGTGCGTTCTCAACTTGAAAGGAGGAGTTGGAGACGAAGGCCCGCAGATTCCAGTGGTAGATGTTGCCGGATGGGATTCTGGTGACGAGGAGATCAAGAAGGAGATCGGGCGTCAGGTGGCCAAGGCAAGCAGGGAGTGGGGGGTCATGCAACTGCTGAACCATGGCATATCTGAGACTCTGATAGAGCGACTTCAGGCAGCCGGGAAGGCGTTCTTCGACCTCCCTGTTGAGGAGAAAGAGAAGTACGCGAACGACCACGCAGCTGGGAAGATTGCGGGGTACGGCTCCAAGCTCGCCAACAACGCCAGTGGTCAGCTTGAATGGGAAGATTACTACTTCCACCTGCTCTGGCCTGAACACAGCAGAGACATGACCACTTGGCCTAAACATCCCCAAGAATACATGTATTTATATCTCTTTTGTCTCCTTTTTACAGATTCTTATAGGTTACTTAACCAATAATTGATATATGGTTTATGAATAAATTGCAGCGATTGATTTATGGTTTATGAATACATTGCAGAGTTTCAGCTATAATTGATTTATGGTTTATGAATACATTGCAGAGTTTCACCTATCATTGATTTATCGTTTATGAATACATTGCAGCGAGGTGACAGACGCCTACGGTCGGGAGATACGGAAACTGGTGACCAAGATGCTGAGAACGCTTTCGTTGGATCTGGGCGTGGAGGAAGACAGAATGGAGCGAGTGCTCGGCGGTGAAAATCTGGAAATGCAATTGAAAATAAATTACTATCCCCGCTGTCCACAACCGGAGCTCGCTCTCGGAGTGGAGGCACACACCGACATAAGCGCGCTCACATTTCTTCTGCATAACATGGTGCCCGGCCTTCAGCTCTTCAAAGACGGCAAATGGGTCACCGCCAAATGCATTCCCGGCGCCATCCTCGTTCACATTGGTGACCAAGTCGAGGTACCCCATGAATCCAATTTCACTTTATCATTTCCTTGTTTATTCCATTTCATAAATAATGTTTAATTGCCAATCATCAGATTTTGAGCAACGGGCAATTCACGAGCGGGCTGCACAGAGGGCTGGTGAACAAAGAAAAGGTGAGAATTTCATGGGCGGTGTTCTGTGATCCGCCAAAAGATGCCCTAATCGGACCCATGAAGGAAGTGGTGGACGAGCAGAATCCTCCATTGTTTCCGGCGAAAACCTTCAAACAACACACCGATCATAAGCTTTTCAAGAAGGCCCAAGCCCAGGCGGAAGCCCAAGCCACCAAAAAGCTCGAACAGTCTAATTGAAGCCGTACTCTGTGTTCCGTGGAGCGCAGCCAACCCAACCCTTTGTCAACCCGAGTCTATTTAAGCCTTTCTCTAGTTTATATATGAGTTGATTGAATTAGAGGAAATATATTAAAAGATCAAGATTGACTAGCATCAGAACTGAATATATGTGTTTCCTAAATGCTTCGGAGCAGCATTGCATCGATAAACAGATATATTGTTGTACACAATTTGGTTTGCAATTTTCAATTTCAATATGTATCATTTCACACTCTTATTTGAAAATTTCTCAATATTGAAGTCCCTTGTTGAACCCAACTCAATCACATGTAGAATTCTTGTAATTTGAGAGGTATGTTTAAAAGATTCCAAATTCACATATCTAGTAGCTTTATTTTTGCTTTCACAAATATAATTAATGTGGATGGATATATATTTTACACTATGTTGAATATGCAAACTAATATAATGAATGTGGATGGATATACATTTTACACTATATTGAATATTGTTGAATACTTATAATAAAGATATTTAACTATGATGAAGCCACCTTTTTTTAAATAAATAAATTATATTTGAAAGTTTAAATATTTAAAAATACTTATTTTAAAAAGTATATATAAATGATAATTAAAAAAAAATAGATAGGAAAGTTACGTAATAACATGACATTTGTAAAAGGGGTTTTTTTTTTTTAATTGAGAACTACATGATAATGAGAGTTCAGTGTCTCTTTTTCAGGAAAACTACATGATGATGAAAGTTAGAGTGTCTCTTTGAAAGATACAAAGAGTAAAAGACTTTTTTTCTTTCTTTTATGTTTGAAAACTACATGATTATCATAGGTAGAGTGTTTTTTCTAAAGATATATTAGTATGAAATTCTTTAGAGTGTTTTTTTAAAGATATAAAAATATGAAATTTTTGGGAAATGTATATTAAGTAAGAATTAATTTGTTTTTATTATTTTTTAACTCAGAAATTACTTAATTAAAAATGATCAAATATTAAATTTAAACTGAGGGAAATTAACTTTGAATTAAAGCGAAATAAAAATTTATATATAAGATATTTATTTAACATCTTTCAATTTTAAAAGGATTAAAATAAAAGATAAAGTTTTTTAAAAGGATTAAAATAAAAGATAAAGTTTTTGAAAAATAAAGGGAAACAAAAATAAAGTGTATTATTGAATTATATCAAATTTATAGATAAAATTAAATAATAGAAAAAAAAATCATCTATACTAATAGATATTATACATAAATAAAATTTAAAAAGAATTATTATATTATTGCGATATTATACACTATATTATACACAAATAAGATTTAAAAAGAATTATTATATTATTGCGATATTATACACAAATAAAATTTAAAAAGAATTATTATATCTCATTTTGAAGGGTTACCATTAATTTAACCTTTTAGCTCTTTCTTTATTGACAACTTTAAGTACATTAACATTTTCATTAGAAAATGAAAAATATAGTTTTATAAAATATTTATCATAACTTTAGACAACTCAATCTTATATATAGCTTTACCAAAATTAATTGTTAATATTAGGTATGTAACATTTGTCATCCCTTTGCCTATCTAAGTTCCATCCATTTTTAAAAGATAATTTCATATTGTGAAATATTAGAATATAAGTGTAAACGAAATTAAATATATGTGAAAACAATTTGAAAAAAATTTATCCTTTATATGTTGTTTAGATTAATACAAAAGAATGTTCATCATTTAAGAAAATGATTTTATTCTAGGTAAATCACTACTATAAAAATATTAAATAAGATAATTAAGTCTAACTTAATGGAAGAAGCTACTAATATGCAAACAAATTTGGTAAAATCAACTGGGTATAAGCTTAATTTATAGACTAATATGCAAACAAATTTGGTAAAATCAACTGGGTAATTGCATTAAGCTTATGGGTGAAAAAGTGGGAACCAGGTGTTAAGAAATACATGCATGTAGGAATGTGTGTGCATTCCTAATCATATATCCTCAGTGCACAAGAAACAACTACAAACACTCGTCAACTTGGATTTTTTACGAACACATCCACATTCCTAAGCTAAGCACACATGTAATTAAGAACACAAAATAATTCTGAAGTAAAACTACTCATGCACCTAGGAACACACATATGTTCCTAAGTAAAATTGTGTGCACATTCCTATGCCTAGATCCTTCAATGTGTCCTAGTAATTTTGGTCAAGGCCTCATATCCATGTAACCCGCTTGGCATACCCAAGACATACATATACTGTGTGGGGCTAACCTTGCAAATAATATAATGCATTCCCCACTCTAGGACACATACCTATAACATAAAACCACAAAATGGTACTGCCATCCCCAACCATAGGTTTTGAAAGCAAACATCACCTTAAACGTATGCTTCTAAGGCCACGAAGAACACCTTGAACCCATATGAAATTTTGAACCAATAAAAACAACTTGAAACAACACACACAACCTCCAAAGTGTATCCTTTACCTCCTAGTGGGAATATTGACAACATTAGGGTTTTTGGAGAAGTGGCTATTAGTATTAAGACAAAAGTAGGGATGGAGTGAGGGAAGGAGAGAGGGGAAGCGTTAGAGAGAGGGATGGAGGGGGGGAGAGAGAGAGGTAGTGAACGTGGGGTAAGAGAGAGGTTGGGGGAGTACAAGAGTGTGTTTGTCTGAGAGAGAGGGAGAGAGAGAGGCAGTGAAGGTCAGGAAGAAGAGAGGTTGGGGGAATTTTTATGTGTGTGTGTGTGTGTGTGTGTGTGTGTGTGTGTGTGTGTGTGAGAGAGAGAGAGAGAGAGAGAGAGAGAGAGAGAGAGAGAGAGAGAGAAGAGGGGGGAGAGAGGCAAACAGAGAGAATGAAGGGAGGAGTAAGGAGAGCGGGGGATTGAGTAATGGAAAGAGAGGGAGGAGGATAAAGGAAGGTGGAGATAAAAGGGGATATAGTGAGTGGCGTAGAGAGGGAGAGTGAGAGAGAGGGGGAAATAGAGATAAAATGAGAGAAGGGAAGAGGGTGGGAAGATATAGGGAGAGGGAGAGTGGGGGGAGAGTGAGAGAGAGAGAGATAGAGAACGAGAGTAGTTGGAGAGAGGGGAAGAGGGGCAAAGGAGTAGTGAAGGGGAGGACAGAAGGGAGGCATGATAAAAGGGAGGAGTGAAAGGAGACATGGGAGGGGAGGAGAGAGAGATTTGATTAGGGGGAGTGACAGGAAGAGAGAGTAAGAGTGAGATAGCGGAATGGGGATAGGTGGAAGAGAGGGGTATATGTTAGTGGTGGTGGGAGTAGGGGAATAGATAGAGATAAAGGTAAATATAGAGAATGAAGAATTGAGGGAGAAAGAGAGAGGAAGGTGGAGAGAAGGAGATAGAGGTATTGGGGGGAATGAGGGAGAGATTGAAGTATAGATGGAGAGAGAGAGAGGGATCAAGGAAGGGATAAGGATGAAGGAGAAGAAGGAAATAGAGAGAGATAAAGAGATGTAGGAGAGGGAGGTAAAGAGAGAAGGGGTTTTGGAGAGTGGGGTAGAGGGAGAGGGAAAGAGTGAGAGATTGCTAAAAGGAGGATAGGGAGGGGATGCATAAAGAGAAAATGTGGGAGATAGGGAGGAGGAAGAGAGAAATGAGGTATATTAGATGGATGGAGCGAGAGAGGGAGAAAGGAAGAAGGGGAAAGAGAGAGAGTGTGGGGGAGAGAGAGAGAGAGAGAGAGAGAGAGAGAGAGAGAGAGAGAGAGGTTGGGGGAGTTTGAGAGTACGTGTGTGTGTGTGTGTGTGTGAGAGAGAGAGAGAGAGAGAGGTTGGGGAGTCTGAGAGTACGTGTGTGTCTGTGTATGTGAGAGAGAGAGAGAGAGAGAGAGAGAGAGAGGAAGAATGAGTGGACAAGAGAGAGAGAAAGAGAAGAGGAAGAATTAGTGAACAAGAGAGAAGGAGAGAAGAGGGGGAGGAGAGGGAGGAAAAAGTGGAAAAAGTGGGGGAATTAGCTCACAGTATTGTTTTTACCGACAAGACCCAATTTGGCACAACGACCCAACCTGAAACCTTCTAGGAACATTTTGAGGCATTAAACGATGGTTTTTGAGGGGGTAAAACTTTTCCTCTATAATGTCACACCTTTTAATGTTTTTCTACACATGGAGATATTTCCAACTGTGTAAGAGTGCACCAATCAAAGTTCATATGTAAAATTTATGCCACTTAGAAATTGACATTCTTATTCTCACACCTATAATTTATGAGGATGCCATGTCAAGCCCCCACTATTCATGGAAAATGGGCTAGCCACGTGATTATGATGTAAAAGAATCTAGAAGATTCTATGTTGTAACTCTATTTAAAAGTGGAGGTAGTCAAGCAGAACCACTAGTAGGTTATTAGGTTGTGTTATAACTAGGCCATTAGGAAGGAATGGAATTCCATTCTTTCGAGTCCATTTGTTCCATTGCTGAGAAAAAATATCCAAGAGGGATAGGAGCTAGAGCACATAGATAGGATTTGTGTATTGTAGTAGACCATGAGCCACAAACCATAGTTCTTTGTACTTGCAGCCATATTTCCAAACAAGGAAAGAGAGTGGAGTGGCCTCACCTTCCAACTAGGATTTCTCTCGAAAGGGTTTCCCAGATCATATCTTTTGTCTTATGTGTGTGTGTTATCTTTTATTTTGTTGTTCTCTATTTTCAACATAATTTCTATTCGCATGCATGCATTATTTACAATAAAATCTATGAATCTAGAAATTTAATAAAATTGTAATAGTGTGAAATTTCATATTTTAAACATAGTATTATCATATTTGTTGTGACAAACTTTCTAGTGGAATATCCGAGTAATTTATGGATCAGAGGGAGGGAAGTAGTGAAGGTGGGCATGAGAGAGATTGAGGGACTCTAAGAGAGAGAGGGAGAGGCAGGGGTGGGGAGGCGGGGGGGGGGGGGGCACAAGAGAGAAGGAAGGGGGATGGGGGAGAGAGGAAAATGGGGAGAAAGATATATATTGGGGGGGAGTGAGGGAGAGAGAGGGAGTTGGATGAAGGAAGGTGGAGATAAATGGGGAGAGAGTGAGATGGAGAGGGGGGAGTGGAAGAGAGGGGCGAAGAGGGATAAAAGGAGAGAAGGTAAGAGAGAGAGAGGGGCAAGAGAGAAGGAAGGGGGATGGGGGAGAGAGGAAAATGGGGAGAGAGATATATGGGTGGAGGAGTGAGGGAGAGAGAGGGAGTTGGATAAAGGAAGGTGGATATAAATGGGGAGAGAGCGAGACGGAGAGGGGGGAAGACGGGGGAGTGGAAGAGAGGGGGGAAGAGGGATAAAAGGTGAGAAGGTAAGAGGGGGGAAATATAGATGGAGAAGGGGAGTGGGGGAGAGAGTGAGATAGAGAGAGGGAGAGACAAATAAAGAGAGTAGTTGGAGAGAGGCGAATAGGGGCAACGGAGGAGATAAGGGAAGCATAATAGAAGGGAGGAGTGAAGGGAGGCATGGGAGAGGAAGAGAGAGAAATTTTATTAGGGGGAGTGACAAGAAGAGAGAGTGAGAGTGAGATACGGGAATAGGGAGTGGTGGGAGAGATAGGTATATGTTAGGGGTGATGGGAAGAGGGGGAATAGAGAGAGAGATAAAGGTAAATATAGAGAGGGAAGAAGCGAGGGAGAAAGAGAGAGGAAGGGAGAGAGAAGGAGATGTAGATATTAGGGGGAGTGAGAGAGAGATTGAAGGATAATGGAAGAGAGTGAGGGAGGGAGGAAAGGATAGGGAGGAAGGTGAAGAGATACAAAGAGAGATAAGGGATGTAGAGAGTGTGAGACGGAGAGAGAGTGAGGGAAAAAGAGATAATGATATGTAGGTGATTAGGTGTTCAAAAATAAAAGTCGTTAGAATAGTGTGGAACTTGAATGACTGCGTAGTGCTCGTCATCCTGAATCCGACACAACTCGTTTCGTGTTAAGCAGACACTGTATGATCCTAGAAACACGATCTATTCACTTTGTTAAACAAGTAAAAAATTTGCAGATGGATGACAGGGATGTTGACTGGGCCTCTGTACTACTTAGGTGGCAAGTTGAATATTTTGTTGTGGTGGCATCATTTGATTGGCCCATGTGTTATTGTTTTGGACAATGAGCAGGTGACACGTGGTTAAGCCAGAGGCCATCATGTGTCCTCCTAATGGCATACAAAATTTTGGTATGGAAAACAGGGCGGAGGCCGGGCTCGACCCTGCGACCTCCCACAACACAGTGCAATGAGTTACCAATCCACCTACATGTCTTTTCTTAACCTTATGGGTTTCGGGTTTATGTTAAAGGTTATCACCACCGAGGTTGGGGGGGAGACTGCCAGCGTTATTTTTGGTAACCCTCCCATGTGAACACCCTACCACCTATCTATAGCAATAGTTGCTAACGCCACCACGCCGACCACAAGACTAAACTGCCAATGGCTCCACCCATGTGAAGGCACGTACAAACTATAAACAGTTACCGTGGCCCAATTTTTGGTTCTAAGGCCTTCGCGCCCAAATTAATGATCCTACAAATCCACTTGAAATTCAAGGAATTTGTTGCTCCGTTAGCAGAAAACGGGGCGAATTTGTAGGATGATGTTGGATTTGGTGCAAATTATGGAGCAAATAGTGGAGAAACTAGGAGAGGTCGTAAATTCTTTAGTTTTCAACTAAATTGGATGCTGAAAGAGGCTAGGTAGCCATTTTTGGACATTCTGGACTCGTTGGAGCAGGTTTCAGAAACATTTGAGCATTTTAAACATATATTTTTACATTTTGAGCATAATAGAGAGTCCCAATCCATTGGAAGCTAGACCAAGGAGACGTAGCCCAGGAGGGATGAAATCATTTATCATGTTCCTGTTGTGACATGTTTTTGATGATGTTTTGTAGATGCTTATGTTGTTGTTCAATCTCTAATTTATGTTAAAATTTCTCATAAAATTAACAAAAAAAATCATTTTTCACTTGCAAAATTCATGAATGCTTAAGCACAATGAAAGCCTTTTGTTTCTAATATGAGGAGGATCTTAGCACAAAAATCTAATATTCTAAATCAGATCATTTTAGCATCATAGCACTAGGTTTTCTTTGTGAAAGAAAGATTTAACTATTTTCAAGTTTATGTCATGATTGTTATCACTCCTTCGCATCTCCAAGGCTGAGGAAGAGTCCAATTGAGGTAACCACAGGCCTGAGAGGGCTGTCTCCACAAAATCACAACCAAAAGGGCTAGATGAATTAGGGTTTCAGGTTAGTTATGATGTGCAGAGTTTGTTTGATTTGATTTTTGATTGGGTAATTGTTGGATGAGGGTATTAGGTCAAAGAGGCTAGGTCAAGGCAAATCAAATATGATTGCAGACATTCAAAGGGGCAAGGTAGGCATGAGGATTAGCACTTAAAAGGTGATTTGATAAGATGGTTTAAGACTAATGAGGAGTGAGGAAGATCATATGTGATGTATTCTTCCTAAACTGAAGAAAAATGGACAAATTATGATAAACTTCCCAAAACAGAGCACATTGAGCAAACATGTATTCTACCTATCAACTGAAAATTACCATATAACAGACATGAAATGGTTTATGAGCTTACAAAACATTCGTACAAATGATAACAAAGAAGAGACAATGCTAAACATCTGTACCACATGTATCCTATTGGGTGTGGAGCCTGATTATCTTCTGTATTCAAAGGTTTCAGTCGGATGTATACCTAAGGAAGACTATACACCCCTTCTCGTGGGGGGGTGTAGGGGGGACTTTTCCCCCCCCATGGGGGTCCGGGGGGGCTAATCCACCCCGACTGGGCGGTACAAGGGCCAGCAGTCCCCTGGCAGGGGTTTGGGGGCAGCCCCCCTAAAGCTAAAAATAGATGTAAAATTTCCTTGTAAAGGTATAGTAATTTCTAGTCAATCTGGGCCATTCATTAGGTCGATGATTTGACGGTAGAAGCTATGTTTAATTTAGGGTTTTTTGACCTAGGAAACCCCTCACTATGAGGGAATTGTATTGCGTCTATATATATCTGTATTTAGAGAGAGGAAAAGAGAGGAGATTGAGAGTGAAGAGGGAGTTACAATGGATTTACTATAGGTTGTATCTCTTCAGTTTGCTAGATAATTTAATAAAAGAGGGCTAGATGTTTCTCTATGGACGTAGCCCAAACTGGGTGAACCACGTATATCTTCTCTCTCTTGTTTTATGCATTTTTTGTGTTTATATTTCTGCAATATTTTATGTGTTCCACTACTCTGTAATATATAATTTCTAACAACATGTATCAGAGCAAGGTTTATTTGGCTGATAAATTCACAGGAGAGAGGGGTTCCTGGTTCGAGTGGGAGCAATGGCGGAAGATGGTAGGTTTTGGGTCGAAAAAATGAACGGCCAAAACTACCAGCTGTGGAAGATGTAGATGGAAGATTATCTGTATCAGAGAGATCGGTACCTACCATTGAGCGGAAAGACAAAGAAGCCGATGAGTATGACAGACACATAATGGGATATTCTTGACAGAAAGGCACTTGGAACAATATGGTTGTGCCTAGCGATGTCATTAGCATTTAATATTTCAAAGGAAACAACAACAAAAGGTTTAGTGTCGGCATTGACCAAACTATATGAAAAACCCTCGGCCTCAAATAAGGTATTTCTTACGAAGGGTTTATTTAATATGAAGATGTCAGAAGGTGGATTTGTTGCAGACCATTTAAATGATTTTAATACAGTTACAAGTCAGTTAGGTTCTGTAGTGGTAAATTTTGATGATGAAGTTAGGGCTCTGTTATTTCTGTGCTCATTACCAGAAAGTTGGAATGGATTTGTTATGGCCATTAGTAACTCTGTCTCTGGATCTAGTACTTTAAATTTTGATGATGTTGTCAGTGCAATCTTTAGCGAGGAAATGCGATGGAAAAGCTTCGCTGAGACATCAAGCAATGCTTTGACTGCAGAGACTAAGGGAAGAAAAATGGAAAGAGGAAAGAGTCCAGGATATCGCAGTAAGTCAAGAAAAGGTAGATCCATGTCCAGATTAGGGTTAGTGTGCTGGAAATGCGGGAAGAAAGGACACCTGAAGAAATATTGCAAGTCTTGGAAGGGAAAAGAAGGAGACGTGCAACAAGAAACCTATCATGAAACGAATGTAACAGGTGATGTGTTGCAAGATGCTTTGATTCTTTCATTAGAAAATATTATTAATGCCTGGGTGGTAGATTCAGGGGCCTCATTCCATGCCACACCTGATAAGAAACATTTTCATGATTATGTTCAAGGAGATTTTGGACAGGTTCGATTGGGTGATGATAAACCCTGTAAAATCATTAGAATGGATACAATTTTCATAAAACAATAGAATGGAAATCAATGGCTATTGAAGGAGGTAAGGCATGTTCCACATTTGAAGAAAAATCTGAATTCAACAGGGCAGTTGGGAGGTGAAGGCTGCGTAAGTACTTTCACAGATAAAACCTGGAAGGTCACTAAAGGATCCTTGGTAATAGTGAAAGGAGGAAAGGTCAGTACATTATATTTATGCAATGGTATTTCTAATTCTGTTAATGCTTTAACCTATACAGGAGAAGATACGGCATTGTGGCATCATAGGCTCGAGCACATGAGTGAGAAGGGGATGCATATTCTTCACTCAAGAAATTTCTTGCCAGGTTGAAGCATGTTGATTTAAAATTCTGTGAAAATTGTGTTTATGGAAAACAGAAGAGAGTAAGATTCCTTAGAGTTGGGAAAGAAAATAAGAGCGAAAAATTAGAGCTTGTGCATACACATGTATGGTGACCTGCTCAGGTATCATCTCTTGGTGGCTTTCATTAGTATGTTACTTTTATTGATGATGTAACTAGAAAAACCTGGATTTATTGTATTCAAAATAAATCTGATGTATTTGATACTTTCAAGAAATGGAAAGCTTTGGTTGAAAATGAGACAGGGAAAAGGTTCAAGTGTCTCAAATCAGATAATGGAGGTGAATATTGCAACAAAGATTTTGATAGGTAGTTCAGAGAATGGAATTCACAGAGAGAAGACAGTTCCAGGAACACCACAAGAAAATGGTGTTTCAAAAAGGATGAACAAGACAATCATGGAGCATGCAAGGTGCATGAGATTGCATGCAGGATTGCCTTTACAATTTTGGGCAGATGTTGTAGACACTATTTCTTATCTAATAAACAGAGGGCCTTCAATTTCCTTGGATGGTGGTATTCCAGAGGAGGCATGGATAGGTAAAAAGGTAAACTACTCATTTTAAAGACTTTTGGTTGTGAAGCCTTTGTCCACATTAATAAAGAAAATAGAACAAAGCTTGAGGCAAAATCAAAGAAATGTACCTTTATTGGATATGGTGTTAATGATTTTGGTTATCACTTATATGATTATGAAAATCACAAAATCATTAGGAGAAGAGATGTAATATTCAATGAAAAGGTCTTGTATAAGAATCAATTGTAGGAAAAGAAACAGGAAAAAGAAAACAGAGAATACATAGTGCTTGACGGTATCACAGGAAAAGTAATGGTGCCTGAAAATCATAATGATCAACAGCTAGAACAACAACCACAATAGCAGCAAGCACCTCAAACACTTGAAAGTGGTGTTAGAAGAACTACCAGGATTAGTAGACCCCCTGAACGATACTCTCCTTCATTATATTATGTATTGTTGACTGATTTTGGTGAACCAGAATGTTATGAAGAACCAGTGCAAGTAGAAACCAGGAAGAGGTGGGAGCAAGCCATTAAAGAAGAGATGGACTCCTTAGCACATAACCAGACTTGGGACTTAGTCAGGTTGCCTGTATGTAAAACATCATTGTAGAATAAATGGGTTTACAAGTTAAAGGAAGAATATGGAGGTAAAAAAAGATATAAAGCTAGACTTGTGGTGAAAGGGTTTGCACAAAACAATGGTATAGACTTTGATGAGATATTTTCTCCTGTCGTGAAAATGACTTCAATCAAAACTATTCTGAGTCTAGTAGCTCCTGAAGATTTACATCTTGAGCAGTTAGATGTAAAGACAACCTTTCTCCATGGGACTTTGGAGGAAGATATATATATGCAGCAACCACAAGGATATGAGGTAAAAGGGAAGGAGAAACTAGTGTGCAGGTTGAAGTAGAGCTTGTATGGATTAAAACAAGCTCCAGGTAGTGGTATCTAAAATTTGACAGGTTTATGTCTGAACAAGGTTATACTAGATGTCACTCCAGATGACCATTGTGTTTATCTCAAAAGGAAAAATGATGGTAGCTATATTATATTGTTATTGTATGTAGATGACATGCTTGTTGTAGGTTCTAACATGCAAGAAATAAATGTGCTCAAAAGGAAATTGGAAAACTCATTTGCAATGAAGGATTTGGGTGCTGCAAAACAAATCCTTGGTATGAGAATAACTAGAGACAGGAAGAATCACAAATTAACATTGTCTCAAAGTGAGTACATAGAAAAGGTGTTGAAGAGGTTTAATATGTAGAACGCAAAACCAGTTGGTATACCTTTTGTTACACAACAATTTGTCACTGTCATCCAGTCAGTATCCCCAGCGGAGTCGCCAAATTGTTGGAGAGGTAAATCCCCTCTATGGATAGAGGCGATCCCTACTAGCCCAGCAGGGGTCTAGCAACAATCAATCAATGCTACTCTGCAAGCTCCTAATTGCAATTACACAAAGTAGGTAAAAGACACCTACTTGGATTCCAACGCTCTTGTTCGATGAAGAGATGCCACACTCGCTCCTTTGCCTTGGCCGGTCACAATCCTCCACTATCCTCGTGGTGGGACACCTGCACACACAAAGAGAAGACAAACACAAGCGTGAAATCTAGTAAAAACAATCATACATCAGTCAGAAAGGATGTAATTCACATTTAACCATTGCATAGACAAATGAGAATGGAACTATAACAGTAGTCATCTATTATTAATCAATAATCAGAGAAAGATACAACCATTGTTCTGACGCTGAGTCCTTCTCGAGAGGGTCCATCCAGCAAGTCTCATAAGCATTCACCCAAGAAGTAGATCTCCCAAGTCAAGCAACTCTCTCTCATACAAAACTCTAAGACTTCACAACCTTTCTCTAGCTCTCTAGCAATCCACACCCTAGCACACCATACTATCTACTAGCAGCACACAAAACTATGAATTCCTTAGTGTCAAAGTCTATTTCCACAAACTGAGAACTCCCTGCTGATAGTAATGGTGGAGGAATATATAGGAGAAGGAGTCTCCATGGAGGGTGGAAGGATAAGCTCATCTCCAAGAAAGGTGGCCCATATGACGAACAGACATGCCATAGAAGGGAGGGCGACACTCACAAGGCAGTGAACACAGCATTCACGAAGATTGACCACCCGTACCCTAAAAGGTATTCTGTGGTTTTGCGAAAAGTCTGGCACACCTTTTACCTAGAGTCTCCAGAGCAGTCACTTTTGATCCTTTTCGGACTCCCTAAACGAAAAGGTGCCTGTGGGCGTCTTGTCACTTCGTGCTCATTAAACATTCGAAGGCGACTGGAGTCATCTTTTGTCCTTTTCTCGACTCTTGAAACATGAAAAGGTCAAGTCTAATTCCAATGTCTTAAAATTTATTCGGCCACGTTACATTTACCTGGTTAGATTTTGAGTGCGATAGCTTGAGTAGGTTTCGTTTTCTATCTCAATGGCAACTTTTCCGGGGTTCACCAACCCAAGCTCCCCTCCTGACGGGAATCCTGGTCATTTCCCTCCTCTCGGGAATGTTGGTGCTCCTTATATGGCAACGTTATCCCTTCCAGGGTTAACTGTCGGGTTGCCTGTATGGTTGTTTTCAACCTCTTTGGTCCCTGCCGTATCGGCTGTTAGTTCATCAGTCCCTCCACCTGAACAACATCATGTTGATCCTAAGGTGGACCTCTCCCCTTCGACGCCTACTTCTACGTCCTCATCTTCTACTTCCCCTGGTGAAGACCTCGGTTCGAGTAACCAGGTGACTAAGAAGAAGAAGAAGAAGACCAAGAAGAAGAAGTCCCCTAAGGGAGAGGCGACAAGTACATTTGTTCCCTCCTCGAATACACCTGAAGTCGGGCCCCCTTCCGCTCCCACACGGAAGGTTAAGTTTCCTTGTCGATTATGCAAGGAGGACCATCTTCTTCGCGATTGTCCTGGCATTCCCAGGGTCTTAGAAGTATGGTCTCGTGATTCGGCCCACCCCTCATCGTCCACTGAGGCTCACGACGATGTTACCTCATCAGTTGGGAATGGTAAGGAGAAAGGGAAGCTTCGAATCCCCTGTTGACTTTGTGAAGGCAAACATCCCCTTCACCTTTGTCCACTCATGGATAAAGCCTCTGCTGTGTTGGAAAGTCTTGTTGCTCCTCCGAATCCATTTCCCGCTGGTTATCAACGCCTTTCCACAGCTGTAGATCGCGCCCCTGTTGACAAAGAGATCGTTTCAGATTCCCCTTTTGTCCAGGCCCCTCTTCCTGAACCTGGCTATGTTCAGCCTGTTCCAGACCAACCATTGGTCGGAAAGAGTGTCGACTCGAGTCCATTTCCTGTCAACCACTCTGTTTCGGACGAGGAAAATTCCCGTGTTCTTCTTGTCTCGTCAAATTCTCCTGAGCTTGATGATGGCTTTCCCATCCCAACCTCTCTGGAGAATTCAGATTCGGTTCTTTGTGAGCAGGGGGGCAACCATATGGTTCCCCCACCAAGTAGCTCGGTCGTTTCCTTCGATTGGAGTCGTTTGACTACCCCTCCCCTTCCATCCCATGTGCCTTTCTGGGTCACCGCCTATGCCTCCCATATGGCGCTGCCAGGCACTGTATTGGATGAGGGAGCATTGGTTAGTCTTATGCCCGTTACTACTTGGCAGGCTTTGGGTTCTCCATCGCTTGTGCCTGTCGCACCGAATCTCACCGCTTTTGACGGAGGAATGAGTCAACCATTAGGGATCCTTCCTCAGTTTCCTATCACTTTTGGAGGCAAGACTGTCTATATCGACGTCTCGGTTACCCAAGGTTCTTTAGACTTCAGTCTTCTCCTTGGTCGTGACTATGTGTATGCCATGGGAGCCCTTGTTTCTTCACTTTTCCGTGTGGTTTGCTTTCCACACGATGGAAGAGTAGTGACGATAGATCAATTATCGTTCGTTCGTCCACAAGCCCCTCCGGCACAATTGTCCTTCACTCCTGGTTTTCATCCACCAGTTGCATCTGTCTCACCCCAGATCAACTACGTGGCCACCTCTCCCGTGCCTATATCCAACAATGCCGCCGTCGTGCATAGTGTCCTGGGGGCATTGGGTCCTGACTTCCGAGATATTGACCTCCCACCGGGAGCGCCACTCTTGGAGGCCCCGACTTCCTGTTCATTATGATGAAGTTCGGGCGGAGCATCATTCACTTTCCTATGTCAAGCTCCTTAAAAAATGAAACTAGGCTTCGTCCGAGGATAGTTTTGATTTGGTGGCGACCTCGTTAAAAAACGAAACAAGGTGGTCGAGCATAGTTCCTGATCTTGTGTCAAGCTTGTTAAAAAATGAAACAAGGGTTATGAGGATAGTTCTTTTACTGTGTCAACCTCATTAAAAAATGAAACACCTCCCTTTCAAAATCGAGTCTTTTGATTAGGATCTCGTAAAATACAAGTCGAGTCTTTCATAGATCTCGAGAGTGAACCTTCATTCCACCCACTTTGTTGAATGCAATGAAGCTTGGGGGGCATGTACCTCGATTTGCATTATTATGCTGGGGGCATGCGAACTCATAACAAGCATAGTTTTTCCTTTCAAGCTTGTGTAAACATGAAACCGAATCCAAGCAAAGTCCTCCATGGTTCAAGCTTGTGTAAAAATGAACCCATACCTGATTTACATCTCGTGATTGTCATTTTTATCCGCTGAATTTTGCTAGATGAGCCTTGGTTGTTTTCATTCCATCGCCACCATCTCTTTGGCCGATCATATGCTTTCACTTGGTTGTTTTACCTTTCCTGAGGGACCGCAGTTATGAGTGGTTTTGTTAGCCAGCCTCTTGACCATTACATGTTTTGAGCAGTTCCACCATTGCCGGAACCAGTTGCTACCCTTTATACCACTCGTTCCTCTAGGACGAGTCTCCTTTAAGCTCTTTTCTGACTCGTAAAATATGAAAAGATTGCCGAGTATTTTCCCCTTTTTTGACTCGTTAAAGAGAATAAAAATGGAGGTCTGCTTTCAGCTCTTTTCCGACCGTTTAAAGATGAAAAGATTGCCGAGTTCCCTCTTGACGCGTTAAAAGGAATGAGAGGCGGTCACCTTTAAAGCTCTTTTTTCGACCGTTTAAACTAAAAAGGTTGCCGGGTGTTTGTCGTTTCACACTCGATATTGGCTTTCAAACGACGTGTTTTCAACCGCTTTTTTACTTTTCAGATCGAAGGCACTATCCACGAAAAGTACTCCTCGGTCGTAATGATCGGGCGGTTCTTTCGAGCATAGTTTTATACTTTTTTCGGGCTCGAGAGACACAACCGTACGAAAAAGGACCCCCCTTGGAGCCTCCTTTTCCGCAATCTTTTCAGACTCTCTAAACAAGAAAAGACGCCGAGTTTTTCCGTCGTCAGACTCGTTAAAACTCAATGACCTCACGTATTGTCAACATGACACTTCTTCAAGCATATGCTATCCCCGTCACGCTTGTCATCCAAAAATAAACGGGGTACCTGCCAGAAATGGTGGGGAAAATGGAACTGTAATCATAGTCGTGTCGGCAGTATGTCGCTCTTGAACATGGCACTCTTCTGCTTCGTGTCTGGGTGGGACCATCTCATCTCGTTTTTCACTAGCTTCCATGGGTTTTGGGTTACCATATTTGACCGCTCATCTGCTCGTTTGCCTTGTCACCATGACCTCCACTCATTTGACGTCAAATACTGCCAAAGTCCGCTATTGTGCTGTCGATATGTTCAAGAGAAGTTGACCTCTGCAGAGTTACAACCTTTGACGCCTCACTTCTGATTCATCACATTAATCTTCCTTTGTCTCGTGTCGATGATGTGGGAGACATTATGGCCCACCTTCGATCAAGGTTACCTCCTGTCGACTTCAGCTCATTATCCAGGATGGTGACTTAGAGACCCCTTCCAGGTGCCTTAGAGCCTGCATGCCTTAATGGCAGGTTCTTCGTGTTCGACGGGTGGTTTTTATTATTGGCCTCCGATCGAATGATTCCGCGGGTGTTCGACGCCAGCTCATTGATTCACATGCCGTGGATTGCACCTATCATACCTTGAGGACCATTGTCATTATTGGTGGCCCCTCTCGCGTCTATTAACAGTTTTCATCATTGACTGGTAATCAGACGATGTTCATGCATGTTCGACTTCAACTCATGTATTCACATGCTTGAACTTGTACTTTGTTCGGATTAGGATGGAGCGCAAGACCCTGGTTCTAGTCTTTTGTGAGCCAGGCTGCGATTTTTGTGGATTGATATTACATGACTCGTTGATGGGTGGCTGCGACCATACCTTGTCATCATCATGGTCTCTCCAGCTGGGTGGCTGCGTCCATACCACAGACCTTACTTCACATGTCTTTTGGATGGCTGCGCCCATGCCTAGACTACATGTAATCATGCTATCAGTTGTACATACGTGCAGGTCCTTCCTGGTGGTGTTCCAGTTCGGCAGTTTTGTAAAGCATTTCACCCCTCCGACTCTCTCGGGCTTCATGCTTTAGGGGGCATCTGTTACACAGCAATTTGTCACTGTCATCCAGTCAGTATCCCTACTGTGTCATAAAATGCTCTCTGAATTGGCCAAATGACCCTCTTTTCCAAAGTTTTTGCTATCAGTGCGACTTTCATCAAAATAACCGCGCTGATGGGCGTTCCATAACAGACCAAATGCGCTGTCAGCGCGGAAGTACACCTGTTTTCCGCGCTGATCGAATTTCATGAGCCAGCGCGTCTTGCCTTTGTATTGAGTCGCGCTGACATGGCCTTCTTAGTTATTGAGGTGCGACGTCAGCGCGACAGTTCCTTAATAATCCGCACTGATCCAGTTTGGGCGAATTTGTTCTAACAGCCAACCTTCCAGATGACTCCAGACCTGGTTGTTGGCCTTGTGAGTGTCGCCCTCCCTTCTATGGCATGTCTGTTCGTCATATGGCCACCTTTCTTGGAGATGAGCTTATCCTTCCACCCCCCATGGAGACTCCTTCTCCTATATATTCCTCCACCATTACTATCAGCAGGGAGTTCTCAGTTTGTGGAAATAGACTTTGACACTAAGGAATTCATAGTTTTGTGTGCTGCTAGTAGATAGTATGGTGTGCTAGGGTGTGGATTGCTAGAGAGCTAGAGAAAGGTTGTGAAGTCTTAGAGTTTTGTATGAGAGAGAGTTGCTTGACTTGGGAGATCTACTTCTTGGGTGAATGCTTATGAGACTTGCTGGCTGGACCCTCTCGAGAAGGACTCAGCGTCAGAACAATGGTTGTATCTTTCTCTGATTATTGATTAATAATAGATGACTACTGTTATAGTTCCATTCTCATTTGTCTATGCAATGGTTAAATGTGAATTACATCCTTTCTGACTGATGTATGATTGTTTTTACTAGATTTCACGCTTGTGTTTGTCTTCTCTTTGCGTGTGCAGGTGTCCCACCACGAGGATAGTGGAGGATTGTGACCGGCCAAGGCAAAGGAGCGAGTGTGGCATCTCTTCATCGAACAAGAGCGTTGGAATCCAAGTAGGTGCCTTTTACCTACTTTGTGTAATTGCAATTAGGAGCTTGCAGAGTAGCATTGATTGATTGTTGCTAGACCCCTGCTGGGCTAGTAGGGATCGCCTCTATCCGTAGAGGGGATTTACCTCTCCAACACCTTTGGCTAGCCATTTCAAATTAAGTAAGGAGGTGTGTGCCAAGATCAGGAAGAAATGGCTCATATGTCTAAAGTTCCATATGCATCAGCAGTTGGAAGCTTAATGTATGCAATGGTCTGCACAAGGCCTGATATTGCACATGCAGTGGCAGTTGTAAGAAGGTACATGAATAATCCAAGAAAAGAATGTTGGATGGCGGTGAAGTGGATTCTCAGGTATTTGAGAGGTACCACAAATCAAGCATTATGCTTTGGTGGTTCAAACATTTCTCTACAGGGATACGTTGATGCAAATATGGCAGGTGATTGAGATAATTAGAGGAGCACTACAGGATATGTATTTACTACAGGTGGAACAGTTGTCAGTTGGGTTTCAAAAATCCAAACTGTTGTTTCACTTTCAACAACATAAGCAGAGTATGTTGTTGCTACAGAGGCTAGTAAAAAAATGATTTGGTTACAAAGGTTTCTGGATGAATTGGGTAAAAAGCTAGAGTTGGGTAGGTTATACAGTGACAGCCATAGTACCCTACATCTTACAAAGAACTCTGCATTTCATTCCAAGACTAAACATATAGCTCAAGTACCATTTCATATGGTCAGCATTGGAAGATGGACAGTTGAAGCTAGAAAAGATACACACTAGCCAGAATCCTGCATATATGTTAACAAAAGTTGTAACTAGGGAGAAACTAAGAATTTGATCAATTTAAATTCGTCTTCAAGTATGATGAAGAAGATGAGAAACAGCCAGGTCCAAAGTGGAGTCATTGTCTAGCAAATGAAGTAACGGTGGAGTTGCTATAATCAATCTCCAAGTGGGAGATTGTTGGGTGTGGAGCCTGATTATATTCTGTATTCAAAGGTTTCAGTCGAATGTATACCCCAGGAAGACTGTACACCCCTCCACATGGGGGGGACTTGTCCCCCTTGCAGGGTTCCGGGGGCTAGCGGTCCCCCGGCGGGGATTCGGGGGCAGCACACCCGAAGCTAAAAATAGATATAAAATTTCCTTGTAAAAGTATAGTAATTTCTAGTTAATTTGGGTCATTCATTAGGTGGATCATCTGACAGTAGAAGTTATGTTTAATTTAGGGTTTCTTGACCTAGAAGGCAACCCCTTGCTATGTATGAGGGAATTGTATTGCGTCTAATTATATCTGTATTCGGAGTGAGGAAAAGAGAGGAGATTGAGAGTGGAGAGGGAGCTACAATGGATCTGCTGTAGGTTGTATCTCTTCAGTTTGCTGGATAATATAATAAAAAAATGACTCGCTGTTTCTCCGTGGATGTAGCCCAAACTGGTTGAACCACGTATATCTCTACCTCTCATGTTTTATGTGTTTTCTGTGTTTATATTTCTGCAATATTTTATGTGCTCCATTGCTCTGTAATATATAATTTTCTAATAGTATCCGAAAGAAATAGTTGCAACTCATCTATTAATACTGGCCAAAATCTGATACAATAATGTCTTTGATCACTAGTACAACATACAATTGAGTCCAACCTCTGAAAAGAGTGAATAAGGGGAAGCTATAGACATAAAAAAAAACTCCTCCCAACATCAAGGGTTGAATCCATGAGAGCAGGAGCCATTCCACCAAAATCTAAACTGATAGCTAGAGTGTACAGTGGTCAAAGTGACTCATCCCTAATTACATTGAAATTGATTCATTTGGCTTAATGAAATCTATTTACCTAATGTATTTACCCTAGGTAACAACAAAAACATGATAATTAAATTTACTTCATTAATTACACAAGTGAAAATTGATTTCCAAAGGTGAAAATTAAAACTGGAGCAAAATAGTAAAAAAAATCACGAAATTTTTCTCTATGCACAACGCCTTAAGCCTGTGCGCAATGCCAAATTAAATATGATTTTTAAAGGGGTTGCAGATGTCCAAATTGAGCTCAAGATAGCTTATTGGAAATATTATCCTCACTACTTTCTGGAAATGCCCTTGGTTCCCAAAAATGATAAGATGTGCCCTCCAAAAGGTTAATCTCCCAAGACTGCTTCTGTGCACAGTGCCTAGCTAAAAAGGAGGGCAGAAAGGTGAATTTTGAGGTTTTTTGGGCCATTTCTCCCTCTCCAGTGGTCCAAATTGTTATAGCATCATTTACCACTCTTGGTAGATCTAATGATCTGATTATGGCCTAGGGAAACCCTTCCTTCTAGACTTGGTCCAAGATCTAAAAAATAGTGTTTTATTCCCTATACGCTACTTTGCCCTGTGATAAAAGTGTGTACATGCAGGTCAGCATATATCAAATCCACATACATATGTTAAAACACTTAAAAATATTAAATTTCCTTAATTACGGGTGGAGTTCACAGGTTTTACCTGTTACTCACCTCCTATTGCCAGTGGCCCAACTGTTTCCCAACTGAAAAAACTAATTTGGAGAGGTATAAATAAACCTCCATCGGAAGGCCTTAAGGGAGAAAGGATGTGATATTGATACTATATTGAGATTATCCTTGATCAAGTCTGAAGAATCTCTGTGCCTCCTGCACTCCCCAAAGCTTCAGGAAACCCTTGTTTCCTTGATTATAGATACCCCCCATATTGCTTGAGATATCCTAGTATTGGTGATGGAGGAATATTGCTGAAGACCGGGAAAGGACGGATCCAGAGGACGGTTCCATTTGGAGCTAGAGAAGGAATTAGGTCGTATTTCTCCACCTTATTTATAGCTTACTTCAATAAAAGGAATGCGGTTCTATTTCTGATATGAAATGTGTTTATGCATCAAAATTATGTTGTAATGCATTTATGAATCTTACATTGATGTATAATTAGTCATTCATTTATATGATTTAAAGTTAACATTATGTATATGCTTTTATGTTTCTACTGTTGTGTATGTTCCATTTGAAAAATTTTCAGGTTTCAAGAACATTGGGAGAAGCTAAGGGTTTGCACCTTATGGGATCTACCCAAACGACGGACATCCGGGTAAAGACACTCCTACACAATTTATTAGAATAAGGATTTTTTATGATTGTTTGAGAATTTATTATTGAGGTTTGCCCTCTACTCTGTTGGGGTTCTCAACCCAAAGCCCCAGGGTGGTTTCACCCATAATAGAATTGGCGATTCCACTGGGTATAACAATCTTGTTATTCGTGGTTTGAGTTCTTTGTTCTTAATCAGGGTTCACTTTCTTGATTGCTTGCTTTTAAAATATTGTTTGGTCCATTAGTATCCCAAGCATCAAGTCTGATCTTCTTGATCAGACCTTGATTTTTTTTTTTCCTAATAAAGCTTTGTATACGTTGTTTTCTTTGATTATAGTAGCGTATACACACAGGTTTCTTTAAGGTAGATTCGTGTATACATAAGTTTCCAGTATTAGAAACGCGTGTGCATGCTTCTATGTCTTTACATAGTGGCATATGTAATTTTTTAGATTATTTTTTAAAATCTTTTTCCCCAGTTAGGTCTTCTACCTCTTGGGTTATGTTGTTGTATGGACATCTGTTGTCTGGAGAATTCTGTTATGAAACCAGCTCAAGAAAAGATAGAAAAGATAGATCAACGCCTTAGAATTCAGCCTCTTCGAGGGGGCAACCTCCTTTACATTACATAAATGAACAATTCTTGGATGATACAAATGAAAAGACCTCCTTTCTATATATAGGAGTCTAAGGGGTTATAACATAATCAGAGCCGACATAACAATAATAATGTAAGGGCACAATAATAACAATAGTGGGCTTCTATGGGGCACAATAGTAACAATATGGACACTACATGGGTACATCAATATAATAAGTGGGTTATACTAATAACAATAAGGGGTTACACTAGTAGTATAGGGGCCTGGCATGCCCCTCTCCTTCAAAAAGTGTTGTCCTCAACGCTTGAGTAGTTCTTGATGCTTCTGTATAAAATTCTTATCCTCCCTTGTGGAATATTCAGCGGGTAAGTTCTTCCACTTGATGAGATACTCTGAAATTGATCGATTTTGTAGCTGTCGGGTTCTTGTTTCTATGACTGCTCCTGATTCCAATATGATTTTTCTTTCCTCTTCAATTTCTGGCAATATTGTTTGAATTGGGATCTTTTGCAAATTTTGAATAAGTGGCCGTATTTCTTCGTCCTTCTTCGATTCATCCCTTGCTTCGTTTATCCAATCTGGTTGGATAATATAAATAGCACAAAACAATGCTTCCACATCCTCATCCTTGAAGAGTCTTCCCATTCGGTAAGGTCGTCATTTTTTAAGTGCATGTAGTATTGCCAACATTTCCTTCTCATAAATAGCTTGCTTGAGATGTAGCAGTAAAAATACCCAATCACCTACATCAACACATTTTTCACTACAATGTTGATCTACATGTTGTTTCCTTTGATTTTGCATCGAAGTGGCGTTATCCTTTGAAAGTTGGAGAACTTGTTGTTGATGCTCGATGTGATCTTTCACTGCTTGAACATTTTTCTTCTTGATATGTCCTTCTATCTCTAGAGTTTGAGGAGTGGTAATTTCTTCCAATCCTTTACAAGATATGGTCGGATTCATTTCTTGATGCTCGATGTGATCTTTCACTTCTTGATCATTTTTCTTCTTGATATGTCCTTCTATCTTGATAGTTTGAGGAGTGGTAATTTCGACCAATGAATTACAAGATATGGTTGGATTCATTTCTTATTTCTCGATGTGATATTTCACTTCTTGCACCGTTTTCTTCTTGATATGTCCTTCTATCTTGAGATTTTGAGAAGTGGTAATTCTTGCCAATGCTTTACAAGATATCGTCTGATTCATTTCTTCTTTCTCTGGGATGGGGTCCTGGTGCATATCTCCTTCTTTTGATGTTTCTTGATCCTTTTCTCCCTCCTCTTCATATTCTATGTGAAATAATTTCTTCTTAGCACACTTATGACCTTTAATGCATTTGCTATCACAATTGTAACAAAGCCCTTTTTCTCTTTTTACTTCCAATTGTTGTGGTGTAACCCTTGTAGGTTGTGGAAGGCTAGGAGAAACAACACTTCCATCTTTATAGTTGTGATGGGTATGCTTCCTGGTTTCCATATTTTGCTTTCCACTATGTCACAAAGCCCTTTTACTCTTTCCAATTGTTGTGGTGTTGCTCTAAAGAAGGTGTTGCTCTTTGTATCCTCATAATGTGCTATCATTTCCTCCGTGAAAATTGACCACGTAACAAGTTTTTTACGAGAACAAAGCCCTTTGTACCATAAAAATTGATCTGGTTCTAAATATGAAGATGCAATACATACCTTTTGTAACAGTTGTACACCATGTATATCAAAATATTGCTCCATCTGAAGAATCCAATTTACCGGATCCTTGCCATCAAACTTCCTCATCTTGCTTTTTCTTGATTTTAGGAGCTCTACCTTGAAATGACTGTAACTCTGTACTTTCGGATCTTTAAGTTCTGAAATTGTGACCTGTAGTAGCCCTCTGTGTCCTCTTTCCAATGCCACTAGTCTGATCCAAATTGGATTCTCCAAGAAAGAGTTATGCACAACCTCCCACGATGACCTGATTATAGACTAATTCAGTAGAGCGAACTTGTACGACGTGCCACGAGTCACGGCTTCAACCTTTGGATCTGAAAAATGCATACACGGAGCTACAGTCCGTCCTCTTTCTGTGGCTTCTTACGAAATTTCAATCTGATCCCTAGAAAGAAAGTTATGACGATTTTCCCCAGGTCACCTGTTTTGAATGTAATTCAGGAGTCTCGAAAAAGACCAAATTCCTCAGATCATATCTCCACAAATATCACGCAAAAGGCTCTGAAATTCGGACCCAAGGTTCAGCACGATTTCTTCTCAAATGGGTTTAGTTTGCGACTTCTGAAACGTCACAGAAAAAACGTTATAGCGAAAATGCCACGATGACCTGTTTGGAGCAGCGAAACCCTAGAATCCAAAGCTCTGATACCAAATGTTATGAAACCAGCTCAAGAAAAGATAGAAAAGATAGATCAACGCCTTAGAATTCAGCCTCTTCGAGGGGGAAACCTCCTTTACATTACATAAATGAACAATTCTTGGATGATACAAATGAAAAGACCTCCTTTCTATATATAGGAGTCTAAGGGGTTATAACATAATCAGAGCCGACATAACAATAATAATGTAAGGGCACAATAATAACAATAGTGGGCTTCTATGGGGAACAATAGTAACAATATGGACACTACATGGGTACATCAATATAATAAGTGGGTTATACTAATAACAATAAGGGGTTACACTAGTAGTATAGGGGCCTAACAAATTTATTTTTCTTGCAAGCTTTCTTTTTCAAAAATCTACTTCTCACTAAAAATATTTGGCCTAGGATTGCTTCTTAAAGAAGTTTGTAGTTTGTATCTTGGGTTCAAGGTTTCTTTCTGAAGTTATTGGTTCTTCTCGTTTTCCAAAATAGAAAATTATTTTCAATTTCATTTCTAACCAGATTTCAAATCCCTTGCTTTGCTTGCCCTCGTTTGGTGGCCTTGTTACATTTCTTGCTTTTTGAGACTCTGTTGGACAAGTTTGAAAGTATTTCTTTCTTGACTTCTTCTTCTTCTTCTTTTTCTTTCCTTTTTCAGTTTGTCGAAATCTTTTTTTGCTACATGGGTCAGTTTGTACAAGTTTGTAGTCTTTCTTGTTCATGTTTTATTCATTTTCTAGTTTATAACTTGCGAGATTGAAAGAAACCTTGTGCCTATTTATTGATCTTCCGAGTTTTAGTAGTACTTTTGTGACCACAAAAAGTTGTTTTGTTCCCTTTAAAAGAAAAATCTAAAAAAAAAAAAACTTTGTTTTTGTCTTTCTTTTTCCAAGCTTTTGGTTTTCGGTTTCTTTTGTTTTAGTGTTAAAAAGCAAATTGAAATCTTTTGTGATTTGTTCTGTTTGCTTTGAAGAGAGATTTGTGTTCAATTTTTTTCCCTCTTCATATGAAATTGGCTTATTGTCTCTATAAAGAGTTGCATTTTCTTATGAGTGTTGTTTAGGATCTTGCATCATTATTGTAATTTTCATTAGGTTAGTTTGCATTTTAAGGCATTCTTAGTTTTTTTAGTTTTTGGGTGTGTGTGGATTGTTTTAGAAAAGAAAAGAAAAGAAAAGATTTTTTTTTTTCTTATATATAAGTTTTTGTAGAACCCAAGTAGAGATCACTCTTCATCGAAGAAAATAACTGCATTCATATAGTTAGTTTTCAACTGATTTCTTTTGCGTCATAAAAACATTATCAATTTCACTCTCATAATTCCCCCTGACTTAAAGAAGAACTATATAAAATCAAGTGATTAATAAAATGAACTAGAAATTTTATTGTTGTCATTAAACAAACACCAACAAGTTTAGGTTCATTAGGGCCTTGGATTAGGTGAGTGGAGAGTTAACTCTCCAAGGCCGCTCAAATTACAAAACGTATAAGTTGAATAAAGAGTGAAACCCAATATCGTTGGAAAGACTAGGAAAGCTCCATGACTGGGAGTTCAGCATGAGGGAGAGTGAAGACAAGGAAGAGAGATACCCCCTCTCCAACTTGTTGGATCCTGCCTCACGACTGTTCTGCCCGGCTTTTGATACGAGTTGGTATCCATAGTTGCCTTTCCTAGGGATCACATAGGTGGTTGTGGAGGGGAATCTCGTGGCACGTGAGGCTGACGTTGCATCACGTTCAACAATACTTCTGGAGGGTACCCTTGCGAAGCTTGGGTGCTTGGATCGGCAAAGGCTATTATTTGAAGGTCAGTGTAATTTCCTCTGATACCTTCGCTAGTAGGCCTGGGGCGTAATCACCCTAGTCTATTTTTGGAAGGCCCTTGATTTTGGGTTTCTTGTACTTTTGTCTCCGGTCCTAATTACTCGAAGCATAAATACTTGACAGTTAGTTGATTTCTTGTATCTTTAGGGATTGTTAGAGAGTGCTCTTTGCTCCTAGTTGACCTAGATTTACAATTTTTGCGAGTCTTTAAGTAGATTTCTTAAAAATAATTCAAATTGGATGACCGACGAGCTCGTCAGTTTAGGAGATTTTGTGGGCTATCACCTACAAGTGTTGAGCCTTCTCCTTGAAGGTGTAGGAGAAACACTACCAGTGGTTTTCAACCATTTGTAGTAGGTGCATCAGAGATTGATCCTCCATTGGAGTCATTGATTCACAAGATAGACCTAGTACAAGTAGAGAGTTAGAGAGGAACACTCTAGTTTTTTCTCGAGTCCTCTTTTAGTCGGAAGATAACATCGAGGTCGAAGAGCTTTCAAAGTCTATTGCAGCTCCTAATTCTCCTCTTCCTCTTGATCATACAGACATTTTATTACACGTCAGAACTCTAACTAATAGGCCTTCGAGCCCACGTTTACATCAATCTATTCCTTCGATGACCACTACTGGAAGCATGGCATCCACGACAAGTGCTACGAGTATGCAGACTCCTGTATCTATACAAGGAGGAGGAACAATTTCTACACCTCCTGTTACTCCTGGCACTGCTATATTTGGTTCTACTTCCATTCCATCATCGAGTGGAAGTTCTCAAGTTGTTGCCTCTAGCATTGGTTTTTTCCCTTTTGACATGCCGACTAGTGCGATTCTTCGATTCCATTGAGTACCCACCAGCTGCCTCGACATCCATGGCAAGTGGATCACCTTCTTTTCAGGGTTTCCTATTTAGGGGTGGTCATATACCATATTCCAACCCAATTATGGGATCCATGCCTTTTTCTTTTCAGGTCAAGGTTATAATCCATTTCAAAGTTGGACAAACCCTGCAGTTAGTGGGTTAGGAGCCAAGAATCAATCTTATTTGGGCCAACCGGGGAATATGCCGTATTCTTCTATCAATTATTTTCAAAAATTTTCTCCCTATGCTAACGCATGGAATCGTTATCGGGGGCTTTCTGATCCTTTTAACACTTCTTTAGGGGGTAACTTTACTAATTACAAAGGGTTTTCGCCAGGAGTTGGTTAAACTCTGAATTTTTCTGGATCACAAAGGGCTCCTTATGGTTTAGTTGGGTCTACAAATTACATTAGGCACCCTAGTGCCTTCACAAATCTAGGTCATTCTTTTCAGAATGTTGGGAGTTCCGCCCACATCGGATGGAATCCTCAGGGTCTGCCACGAGTCCCTTTTCTGGTAACATTAAACTTACCAAATCTCACTAAATTAACTAATGATCTGATTAGGTATAACCAACTTTGGCCTTTGGTCCCAACCAAACTTCCTTCCGATATCCCAAAATTCGAGGGGAAGACAGGTGAAGATCCAGGGGACCACATAACCACCTTCCATTTATGGTTTTCGTCCAACTCCCTGATAGACGATTCAATCAAGTTGAGATTATTTCAACGTACCCTAACTAGAAATGTGGGTAAGTGGTATAGAGAGCTACCAGGGGGCACCTTCACTTCTTTTGGTGATTTGGATACTATATTTTTGAACCATTTTCAATTTCCTATCCGATATGATGCCAAAACTGAGCTTCTGGATAATTTCCAACAAGATCAAGCGACTCGCATTTCCAATCATATTTAGGAATGGAGGAGAATGAAGAGGCTTGTCAAAGCCGATATCCCACAATAATTCCTTCTCGAATGGTTTATTAAATCATTACAACCTGATATCTCTAAGGACGTGTCCCCCTCCGGTAATTCACTAAAGAGCAGGCCATTTTCAGGGCCCAGTAGTTAGAACTGATCTATTCTCAGTCTGGGGTTCTTCAAAAAACTCTACCTAATGCTCCTAGATCCAAGGTGGATATAGCCAAACTGAATCAAGGTCCCCATGCAGACGGGCTAATAGGATCAATTGATGTAAACATGGTTAACCTGCTAATCAACTGCAGCAGTTGTATTTACAAACTTCTTCCTCTATGCAGGCATCACCATCCACATCTACACCTTCTCAACCTATGTCTATAAACGCCATCCAAACTTCTAACCCCAAAGGAAATGACCAATTCGATGGAAAGAAAAAAGGATGAGGCAGGAAGAAGAACGATGATGGGAAGGGAAATGCGAACAAACCCAACAATGATGTCAGATAAGGTAAGAAAGAGTCCAAGAAAAAGGTAAAATTTCCATGCAAGTTATGCAATGGGGATCTTTTGACTCATCTCTACCCTAAGATCCAAGATTCCCAACGCTTATTAGTGCAGCAAGGGTATTCTATCTCCTAGGTTGTTCTCACTAACTCTTTTCCCCAAGGGCAACAATTACTTGCTGGAAAAAATTCTAATGTCGATAGCCCCAAAGGGGGCAACCAAGAAGGATACAATTCGTCAAATGTTTATATCATGAGCTCACATATCGACGTCGCTACGTGATCACATGATTATGGTGAATCAAAATCATCTAATGTTAAGTCTGATGCCTTAGAGCCGCTCCATATTGAGAGGCCCTCTATTGAATCTATACCTCAAATGCTAAAAAGCTCCACGAAGTGCTCCACCATTAACCCTAACACTAGGGCAGCCCAGAACTACTCGATTATAGAAGATCTGGCTCAGAGTCCTTGCGCTATGTCAGCATTAGAGGTACTCCAATCATGCCCTAGTCAGAGGAGTGCTTTGCTCTCGACAATCAGAGTAGTAGATCCAAAAAATTCTCTTGTGCTCATTTTTGATATGTCAAACATAAAAAAGAGACTTCCCCATCATATGTCTTTCAAGATAAAGTCTACATATTGAAAGACTAACATCTTTCGAACAGTTATAGATGAGGGAGCTTCCACATGTGTGATGTCCATGTCATGTTGGAAGGCCATTGGATCAGCTCAAGCTGTTCCTTCACTGAATCTATTGACGACATTTGATGGACATTCTCATAGGCCTCATGGGATTATTCCAACCTTTCCCATCTATGTTGGGGGGAAGGTGGTAAATATTGAGGTAGAAATTGTCAATGCGAACCTAGATTGCAACCTCCTCTTAGGTAGGATTTGGATTTACGATATGGATGCCATAGTTTCATTATTATTTTCCATCCTTTGTTTTCCTCATGAGGGAAGGATTGTAAAATTTGATCAGATGGATTATTCTCCGGGTGATTCTCACGCTTCCTCAGACTCTACTGTTTCATTAGTGGACATTCCCAGGTAACCTATTAAGAATTTAGGAGTTGGAATGTACTCTTATTTAATGGGTATTTTTGATCTCCCTGCCCCTTCAGCTAGAATCAATGCTATTTCATCCTCCAAGGGACCTTCTCGAAGAGAGTTCTTTCGAACTCATTATTTTTCGGACCCTTGGCCTTTACCTTCATATACCACCACATTAGATGGAGGGTAGGTAGGCGGAATGGCATGCCCTATGTCTGCTGTAAAAATTTCTTATCAGTCTATTGTTAACCCTGCAAGCTCCCATCCTACTCCTTTCTCACCAGAGGAGTTAGATGGGGATGTGGCTCCGGCCTGGACCCTCGATTCAACTTCAGCTCAGGATTGCTTAGATACAGTCTTACCATATGAGGAAGCAATTCTAGAAGCAATGATGGGTGTCGATAGACCATGGGATGATTTACGTAATCGTTCATATTTCCTCCCTCATTTGCGAGAAATCGAGTCAAGTTTGTCCAGTCCATCTACTAGTGATGTTCATATAGTTTTAAACCCTTTGGCACTAGCACAGTTTTCTGTCGAAGGTAACATGTTTGTTATATCATGAACTGTACCTGTGAACATCTCTAGAAATCCTAACATAATTGAAAATGTCATCATTGGAGCTGACTGTTCCCATGAAGAAATTCAAGTTTACACTGATCTCTTCAAATAATTTTGTGATGTGTTCACTTGGTCTTATCAGGAAATGCCTAGAATAGATCCATCTATAGTCTAGCATGAGATCAAGACATACGAAAATGCTAAACCTATTCATCAAAAACTTCGACTGATAAATCCTAGAAAAGCAACAACTATTAAAGCTGAAGTTGAAAAGTTGCTTAAGGCAGGCTTTATATACCCCGTTCCTCTAACTATGTCGATCTCTAATCTAGTCCCCGTAGATAAAAAGTAAGGAACGATCCAAGTATGTATTGACTTTAGGAACCTAAATAAGGCTTATCAGAAAGACAATTACCCCACACCTTTTATTGATCAAATTATTGATGAATGTGTGGGTAATGAAATCTTTTCGTTCATGGATGGATTCTCTGGTTACAATCAAATTACTACCCGTCCAGAAGATCAGCACAAGACAACCTTTATTTGTCCTTGTTATGAAACTAGCTTACAAAAGATAGGAAAGATAGATCAATGCCTTAGAATTCAGCCTCTTCGAGGGGGAAACCTCCTTTACATTACATAAATGAACAATTCTTGGATGATACAAATGAAAAGACCTCCTTTCTATATATAGGAGTCTAAGGGGTCATAATATAATCAGAGCCGACATAATAATAATAATGTAAGGGCACAATAATAACAATAGTGGGCTTTTATGGGGCACAATAGTAACAATATGGGCACTACATGGGTACATCAATATAATAATGGGGTTGTACTAATAACAATAATGGGTTACACTAGTAGTATAGGGGCCTAACATGCCACTCTCCTTCAAAAAGTGTTGTCCTCAACGCTTGAGTAGTTCTTGATGCTTCTGTATAAAAAAATTTCCCTCCCATGTGGAATCTTCAGCGGGTAAGTTCTTCCACTTGATGAGATACTCTGAAATTGATCGATTTTGTAGCTGTCGGGTTCTTGTTTCTGTGACTGCTCCAGGTTCCAATATGATTTTTCCTTCCTCTTCAATTTATGGCAATATTGTTTGAATTGGGATCTTTTGCAACTTTTGAATAAGTGGCCATACTTCTTCGTCCTTCTTCCATTCATCCCTTGCTTCGTTTATCCAATCTGGTTGGATAATAGAAATAGCACAAAACAATGCTTCCACATCCTCATCCTTTCTTGAGAGTGCATCTGCAACAAAATTTTGTTTCCATTTTCTATAGATGATGTCAAAGTCATAACCCAACATATTTGTGACACATTTTTTTTCTTCTTCTAAAGATAATAGTTGTTCTAAAAAGTATTTAAGACTATCATGATCCATTTTTACCTTGAAGTGTCTTCCCATTTGGTAAGGTCGCCATTTCTTAAGTGCATGTAGTATTGCCAACATTTCCTTCTCATAAATAGCTTGCTTGAGATGTACCAGTTAAAATACCCAATCACCTACATCAAAACATTTTGCACTACGATGTTGATCTACCTGTTGTTTCATTCGATTTTGCACCAAAGTGGCGTTATCCTTTAAAAGTTGGAAAACTTGTTGTTGATTCTCGATGTGATATTTCACTGCTTGAACATTTTTCTTCTTGATATGTTCTTCTATATTTAGAGTTTGTGGAGTGGTAATTTCTTCCAATCCTTTACAAGATATGGTCGGATTCATTTCTTGATGCTCGATGTGATCTTTCACTTCTTGAACATTTTTCTTCTTGATATGTCCTTCTATCTTGATAGTTTAAGGAGTGGTAATTCTGACCAATGAATTACGAGATATGGTTGGATTCATTTCTTCTTTCTCGATGTGATCTTTCACTTCTTGCACCTTTTTCTTCTTGATATGTCCTTCTATCTTGAGAGTTTGAGGAGTGGTAATTCTTGCCAATGATTTACAAGATATGGTATGATTCGTTACTTCTTTCTTTGGGGTTGGGTCCTGGTGTATAACCTCTTCTTTTGATGTTTCTTGATCTTTTTCTTCCTTCTCTTCATACTCCATGTAAAATAATTTCTTCTCAGCACACTTATGACCTTTAGTGCATTTGATATCACAATTGTAACAAAGCCCTTTTTCTCTTTTTTCTTCCAATTGTTGTGGTGTAACCCTTGTAGGTTGTGGAAGGCTAGGAGAAACAACACTTCCATCTTTATAGTTGTGAGGGGTAGAATTCCTTGTTACCATAATTTTAGTTTCCATTATGTAATAAAGCCCTTTTACTCTTTCCAATTGTTGTCGTGTTGCTCTAAAGAAGGTGTTTCTCTTTGTATCCTCATAATGCGCTATCATTTTCTCCGTGAAGCTTGACCACATAACATTTTTTTTACGAGAACAAAGCCCTTTATACCATAAAAATTGATCTGGTTCTAAATATGAAGATGCAATACATACCTTTTATAACAGTGGTACACCATGTAGATCAATTTATTGCTCCATCTGAAGTATCCAATTTACCGGATCCTTGCCATCAAACTTCCTCATATCGCCTTTTCTTGATTTTAGGAGCTCAATATTGAAATGACTATAACTCTGTAATTTCAGCTCTTCCAGTTTTGAAATTTCGACCTACAGTATCCCCCTGTCTCCTCTTTCCAATTCCACCAGTCTGATTGAATTTAGATACTCCAAGAAATATTTATGCACAATCTCCCAAGATGACCTGATTATATACATTTTCAGAAGAGAAAACTTGTAGGACATGCCACATGTCACTGTTTCGAACTTAGGATCTGAAAAACATACACAAGAAACTAAAGTCCGTCCTCTTTCTGTAACTTCTTACGAAATTTCAGTCTGATGCTCAAAACAAAAGCTATGACTATTTTCCCCAAGTCACCAGTTTGGAATGTAATTCAAGAGTCTGCAAAAAGACCGACTTCCTCATATCCTATTTCCGCAAATATTGCGTGAAAATCTCTGAACTTCGGACTCGAGGTTCACCGCGACTTCTTCTCAAATGGGTTGTTTTTGTAGCATCTGAAACGTCGCAGAAAAAAAGTTATAGCGCAAATGCCACGATGACCTGTTTGGAGCATCAAAACCTTAGAATTCAAAGCTCTGATACCAAATGTTATGAAACCAGCTTGCAAAAGATAGAAAAGATAGATCAACGCCTTAGAATTCAACATCTTCAAGGGGGCAACCTCCTTTACATTACACAAATGAAAAATTCTTAGATGATACAACTGAAAAGACCTCCTTTCTATATATAGAAGTTTAAGGTGTCATAATATAATCAGAGCCGACATAATAATAATAATGTAAGGGCACAATAATAACAATAGTGGGCTTCTATGGGGCACAATAGTAACAATATGGGCACTACATGGGTACATCAATATAATAATGGGGTTGTAATAATAACAATAACGGTTTACACTAGTAGTATAGGGGCCTAACAGTCCTTGGGGTATGTTTGCATACAAAAATATGCCTTTTGGCCTTAAAAATGTTGGAGCCACTTTTCAACGAGCCATGTCTTATGCTTTTCACAACATCAAACACGTTATCGAAGTATATCTGGATGATTTAGTTGCTCATTCTCGAAATAGAATTGATCATCCTAAACACCTTCATTTGATCTTTGAATGGTGTCGTTTTTATAAAATTTGGTTAAATCCAAATAAGTGTGTTTTCACCATCACATCCGGTCAGTTGTTGGGATTCATCATATCGGAAGAGGGGATTCGTGTTGATACCTTCAAGGTTGAGGTTTATGAATACATTGCAGAGTTTCACCTATAATTGATTTATGGTTTATGAATACATTGCAACGAAGTGACAGAAGTCTACTGTAGGTGTAGAGCTATAAAAAGGGTCTCTTTCACCTCTAATTACCTCACATTAATATGTCAATCCGGGAACGTTTTGTTGTTTCAAAGAGTGTCTCAGTCTGAGGATATCATTTTCCAGAGTAATGCTAGTAGTACAGTGTTCAGAAATACAAGAGTAAATGCTTGTCTACAGCTTAACTTCTTCAAAAGATTAAATCACACATTCAAAAGACTAAGCAACTTATCAGTCAAGGGTTCGGTAGCAATAACCCATCCCTTTGGAAACTAATGGAAAAGGAAATCAGAGAACATATCATGGATCTGGGAGCCAGACAGTAAATGTCAATGCTCACTACAGCCTTAGAACATTCTTCACACCAAAATAACAAATGATAGGAAATGGAACGACAGATAAGAAATGGGACAGCAATTAAGAAATCGAACAACAAGTCTGCAATGGAACAGCGAATCCGAAATGGAACAGCAATTCTAAAATAGGACAGCGGCTAAGAAATAGAACAACAACTAAGTCTCACAAGCAGTAACAATCTTAACCTATCAGATCAAATGCATTAATCATAATCAAACGGAAATCTTTCACTCTTAAGGGCGAATCAAACAACACAAACCAATGGAACAACATTGATTGCTGATAAACTATGGAACAACGCTTGAAAGCCATATACGCACACAGCACACTTAAATAGTAATCTGATCCAAGTATCAATCTCAGTTAGAAAGAATACAACTGCGTTTCAAAATAGAAAAACATTGTTCATAAATCCAACAATCGTAAAGAACATAACTCACAAAATGAATTCAGTAATGTTAATGAACAGGTGCACAACACAAAAGCTCTATAACGGAATAGTAATAGTATTCTGTTAGGACTAGCAATATTAGATGAACTCTTAAAAGAACAGTAATATGATGCAGAGTCAATACAATAGTTCTGTCTGTAGAAACCTTAATGAATTAAACATAACAAAGCATGTGATATAAAATAATAAAACACATCAGATTACCAAATAACGACGATAGGCAAACCACGCATAAACCAATGTAATAATATAGGAGCAAGTGTCCTCCAGGGCCGGGTCCTTAGCCTCCAGGGGTACACCGCTTGAAGTTAATCCAGACTTAGAGATGAAGTGATAACCAAGTTTGTATTAATGCATAAAACAGAATTACAGTAAACCAGTTCTTAGCAAGACTCGATGATCAAAGTTTTGATCTTAAAAGAAATTACATAAAAGCATAACTGTGTCTAACTCTCTCCCGAGCTAACAGTGCTGCCCATTTTATAAGGGTGATGACGGAGATGTCTAAGTGCAAAAATAGATAAAACAGCGATCCCTCGGGATTAAGGATCCTGAGGGATTCGCCGAACCGTTAGTCCTCAGTCATTTCTTTTCTCTCCTGCGCCGAGCTGATATCTCCACCTCCTTTTCCGGGCTGATTCGCTTTGATTTGCTTTGCCTTGTTTTCATTCAGTCTCCCTTCAAAGGGACAGCGATTAACCCGTCCTTGTCCTTTCCTTTAGAACGGAAACTTCTCGTTTTCACTCCTCCCTACATAAGGAAATGACAATTGTCAGCATTTTAGTCTTGCATATTAATCTCAAATGTTTTATTATAATTCTTTATCATTTTTTGAGTTCATGATGCAAAAGGTTTGCAAGTTCTAATGAAAAGATACTGAAATAATCATCAAAAACATACCTTCTTTAGTACTCCACACACCCCCCTGCTTACCCTATTTCATTCCCTCATGAAAACATTGCAGTTGACATGCAAGGCAGTGAGAGAATAGGCTGGAGATGGAATCTCATGTGGAGACCTACAGCCATAATGAGTAACTAGGTAGTCAAAGAAATGGCCTGTCTGACCCTCGGGCATCTCATACAGGGCTTGGTATACGGGTGCAAGGTGCCAAATAATTGGACTCCGGAACCTATATCCTAACCAGGATGGCCCTGCCCTCAAAACGATTTTGCCATAGAGGTGCAAGCGGTTGGCAGCTAGTTTAAAATTTTCATACTTAAACGGTTCCCTGAGCTGGATATTTGGATTAGAGATTTGATACCGAAATTTAGCTGCATCAATGGCAAGGTCTTTGATAGAAATAAAGTATTCTAATCCTTGTCGAATGAGTGCCTCATGCATGGGTCCTAATGTTTCAATTACACCTGGAGTCTTCATGAGGTTTCTATGTACTTTCCACAACTGTACTGGGTTCCTAAGCTCAACCCTTACCCACAAATCTAAGCCGTTTTCTTGCCTCTGGAAAGTATTATAGGCTTTAAGCCATTCAATTTGATTAACCCCAAATGAGATGAACACCTGCAATTGGATGTCTCCAACAAAAGGGCTAGGGTTCAGCTCGGTCTCCTGGTCTAATACAAGGTTATGTAAATAGAACTCACACAGTAGTCTCTGGAGTTTTACGCCATAGTGCTTACAACAGTCTATAAAATCATTGACAATGTTAATTTGTATGGGAGCACCTGCTTTAACAGCCTTTATTTTTATCTGCAAATACTGTTCCAGTAGAAACAAGGCATAATTCTTGGCAGGGGCTCTACATGTTAAGACATCATTGTATAAAGAACACAAGGTATCCATCTGCTTGATAACGATATCTATCCTACGAGTTACCTTTGTGGCTTTCTCTTGTTCCCTCTGCCAACCTTCAAAAGCCTGGATTTCGGATTGATTGACGTTCCTAAGCTGCTATTGTAGCTCTTCATACTTTTCGCGAGGGACCATTTGGTCTCTAAGCTTTTTTGCTTCTTGCTGAGCTTGCTTCAACCCCTTTCGTAGGGTTACTGTTTTTGGATCTCTTCTCCATGCAGCAGTGGAGGCCGGGAGTTTTACCTGAACTTTCCTATTGCTTTTCTTTGAGTTCATAACCCTTATCACTCCTAAAAGTGGTGCCTCCGTCTGTATTTCCTTATCACAGGTCATCATTTCATCCATTTCTATTTTCACGTGAATATCAGTCTGTTGCTGTTCCTTTTCAATTGGAATAGCAGTCTGTTCCTCAACATCATTTGGAACAACAGCTTGGTTCTCGACAGGGTTTTGAATAGCAGGATGAATTCTGGTCCTCCACCCCTTTGCCTTGCGGGGTTTTGCTAGAGTGGTCACCTTTTTCCTTCATAAAGTCCTTTTTACCCTTTGCCTTGCTTTCAAGATCCTAATCTGCTGGTGGAGTTGGACTATTATATTCAATAATCTCTGCTATTCCTTTCGCAATTCTTTGATTTCCAAAATTTCCTTAGAAGGTACAGCAGGCTATTCACTACGGCATGTACTGTGACTAGTTCCTGGATTTTCCTTCTGGGGTGTTTCTTCACTGTTCTGCTCTGGTTGTTCTTGGGCAGGAACCCTAACTGGTTCTATCATTTCTTGGGCGACTTCTCTTTCTACCCCTGCTTCCTCCGGAATTTCTTCCGGTGTCTTCTGGTTAGGAATGGATTGTTCCTGTTCAGTGTCTCCTATCATCTCTTCATCATAATAGGCAGATTCTCTTCTTCTGCCTCCTTTGCATGTGATTCTTCAGGTGCATTTTCCTCCTGGGGGCTCTTTTCGGCATGGAGGTCTGATGGACTGGAAGGTTGGCCATATTCGCCTATATTGGCCAAAACTTCGGCCAATTCATCTTCTCCCACTGGGTCCAGCAATGGGCTACCTTCCTGCTGTTCCATTTCCTCCTCCTGCTCGGATTGCTCGGCTTCTTCTTCAGATTGCTCGACTCCTTCTTTATTTTCTTCTTCTTCTTCAGATTGCTCAACCTCTTCTTCTTCTTCTTCTTCTTCTTCTTTAGATTGCTCAGCCCCTTCTTCTTTTTCTTCTTCTTCAGATTGCTCGGCCTCCCCTTCTGACCGTGAGGGTTGCTCATCTTCAATTTCTACCGACCGGCTCGTGTTTTCCTGGGGCTTCTCCAGCCTCCCTCATAGCCATGCTAGCCGGACTGATTTCCTGCGTTTTTCTGGCCGTTCGGGTGTACCGATAGTATGTTTCCGTTTTGCTAATTCCCTGCGTTTTTCTGGACGCTCTGATGTACTGGTGGCATGTTTACGTTTTGGGGATGGTGCGGTCAATCCCCCATTTATCATGACAATTAGCTCTTCCCAGCTGCTCTACTGCTGCGTGAGGCTATGGCTGAAAATTAACCGAATCAACCCATGATGACTAACAACTGAATCTACATGTTGTTCCTTTTTTATGCTCCGTGCAACGTCATGAAGTAACAAATTCAAAAATGCAGGTAAATTTACAGAGCATTTTTGCTTTAGTATAGCTAAGAGTTTAAGATGTTATGGTCTTACCATGTATTTTCTGCCTTCACAGGTGATGTAGCTTTGAATTGTCCTTGCCAATTCTACCCAGGGCTCTCCTAGCATTGCTGGCAGAACTACTTTTCCTCTAATTGCCAGGCTCTAGCCTTCGTCCCGGAAGATTTCTATAATCTTCTGCAATCTCTCCTTTTTTAACATCCATACAGGTCTGGTGGTTGGTAGTCCCGAGACTTCTGCGATTATGTCATCAGTGACTGCTATATGTCTCCCCCTCATTGTGGAGTAATCCTCTTGCAAATTCTGCAGGAATTCAATTGCCACCATCTCGTTAGACTCCTGCAAGCAGTTGAGATAAGTCAGCCACCATGCTCTTGCCAGGATTTCTCAGGTAGCAGCGGAGACTGTCAACACCTGCGGTTCCCTCGGAATCGATCTTCCTCCCATGGTTTCACTGTAAACTCTCTATGGAACGGCAGCTGCTCATGCTGTTGAAACACAGAGGGGCTAATAGACGCAAGACTTGTTCAAAGACAGAGTATACAGTAGAAATGGCTTATGAACAATAATTCATGTAGAAAAAAATAAAAATAGTATGCCGTTGAGCCGTGCCATACCCTAGTACACCACTTCCTGAATGGTGAGCTGACACGTAATCCAGGGAATAATGAGGTTAACCTGCCCCCTGCAATGTGATAGGTTGTTCCAGCCGTCAAATAAAGGAGCAATGCCCGCTCTGAAATAGAGTCATAAAGGAACAGCGTATGGCAATATGCCATGTTTACAAAAACAACGAATTACCGAAATCGAGGCATAGAGTTAGATCGCTTATTACGTAAGAGGCTGCTATGATATGATGCGAGGCTGGGAGGATAGGATATCTCCCGTACATTCCAAATGTCATGTGGTCATTGTCAATTACGCTACCATGATTGGTGATAATAAATTTACATGCGTTATATAATTCGGGAAATGATATATGATTAATTATTAAGGTATAAGAAACAGAAGGGTGTTAGTAACTTACCTATTGGTGTAAATAACGTGACTTCAATACCATTAACAGTGCTCTACTGCTGACAGGTGTCCATAACCTTGGCAGAGTTGTTTATTTCACCCATGGAACTATGATCCTTTGTGTATGCTTAGGGAATGCTGTGTGATGTCAAAATGTAGGCCATTATGCTGGCTTGGTGACCAGTTAACCATAATGCCATTCACGAGGAAGGGGCAAAAAGTGGGCAGGCTGGCTCGTAATGAGACCTCCTGTTCCAAGGGTTGTTTATTTGATATACCCTTTGGACCATATCCCTGGCATGGTGGCCATAGTGGGAATGCCACTTCGCTTTCATCCTCATGATCATGGTAGGCTGGCTCTTGATGAGACCCCCTATCCTGCATTTGACAACTTATAAGTCATGTTTGTTTCTTTTTTTCTTTCTTTTTTCATAAAGTACTTTCCCTTATTTATACACAAGGGGTGGTTTAACACTCCTTAAGAGTAGGAATGGTGGAAGAAGTCTTAACATCTCAATAGGAAGATATAAACCCTTTTCTCTTATTCCTAAATAATAATCAAAGAGGATTAAAAAGGGGTCATCATGATAAAGATGACCAATCATAGCAGAATTAGTAGAACAATGACAGCAAAAGATGATAAATAAGTGTGTCCTTCCTTCTGACCTCTTACCAATGCAGAGCCTTATAAAAATAGCGATTTATGATTGGCTGATTTCAGTATGTTGTGATTTTGTATCCATTGCATAAGTGCATAGTTGTATTCTAAAAGACTTGAAAGAACAGGAGCAATAAGCATCCTTAATTTAGAACAGCAAAAGGAATAAGCTGTTTCACAGGGAGAGCAAAAGCATGCAAGTGGTGTTCCTTTTGGAAAAAGGAACAACAAAAGACCACAAATAGCAGAAAATACAAATGTCGTTCCTTTGAAAAAGGAACAGCAAAGATGGAAAACGTTGTTCCTTTGAAAAAAGGAACAGCAGAACACACAGATGCCGTTCCTTTGGAAAAGGAACAACAGAACATTCCAATGCCGTTCCTTTGAAAAAGGAACAGCAGAAATAAAAAATGTTGTTCCTTTGGGAAAGGAACAGCAATCACACAGAAATGTCGTTCCTTAGGAAAAGGAACAGCAGAAACCAAAAATGTTGTTCCTTTGGAAAAGGAACAGCAAAAGACGCAAAAAAATGCCGTTCCTTTGGAAAAGGAACAGTAGAAATAAAAAATGTGGTTCCTTTGGAAAAGGAACAACAAAAACATGCAAAAAATACCGTTCCTTTGGAAAATGAACAGCGGAAATCGAAAATGTTGTTCCTTTGGAAAATGAACAACAAAACACGCAGATATGCCGCTCCTTTGGAAAAGGAACAACAAAAATCGAAATGTTGTTCCTTTAGAAAAGGAACAACAAAACAGGCAAATTGCATTCCTATGAAAAAGGAACAACAAAAATCAAGAATGTTGTTCCTTTGGAAAAGGAACAACAAAAACACACAAATGCCATTCCTTTGGAAAAGCAATGTCGGAGATCAAAAATGTTGTTCCTTTGAAAAAGGAACAGCAAAACACGCAAACAAGATAACGACTGATCCAAAAAGGGGTTGTTCTTTTGAAAAAGGAACAACCAAAAGAAAATGTTGTTCTTTTGAGAAAAAAGGAACAACAAAAATAATAACAGCAAAAATATGTACAAAAATGATTCAAGAAAATAACTTATGTAAAAACTATAAAAAGAAATGAATTCCTTAATGAATTACAGGTGAGGAATACTTCTCTTCCTCCCCCAAAATCTCCATATCATCGTCTCGACGTAACTGCTGGCAAAAGGACTCTCGAGTGAGTGGTTTGCGACAGAGACGAACTCGGTGGCCATATGTCTTGAAGGCATATCCAGAACCGTCAATAGTAACTAGAGTAAGGGTCCCATTGTCATGTACCTTCTGGATTTCATATGGTCCCAACCAACGAGTCTAGAGATTCCCAGGGAAGTCCTGAAACCTGGATTCGTACAACAGAGCCCAGTCTCCCTCGTGAAAGACTTTATTTTTAATGAGAGCATCATGCCATTTAGCTCGTTGTTGTTGGATCAGGGAAGTGTTTTGAAGTGCAGAGAGCCTAATTTCATCTAGCTCATTGATCTATTGCAATCGATTAATCTGTGCCTCGGTTAGATCTAAGCCAACTTCCTGTGCTATTCGTAATGTTTGGATTTCGAATTCTATGGGGAAAATGGGTTGTTTTCCAACACTAATTGATAAGGTGAGTAACTAGTGGTGCTTCTCCATGTTGTTCTGTAAGCCCACAGTGCTTCAGGTAGTATGGCAACCCAATCACGTCTATGTGACGCAATGGTTTTCGCTAGAATTGCTTCTATTATTTTATTGCTGCTTTCTACCTGTCTATTCGCCTGCGGGTGGTATGGAGTAGTGATTTTATGCTGGACATGATAGTTGTTGTGTTGCAACTATTATGTTCCCAGCAAACTGTGGTCCACCGGTTGTAATTATTTCTCTTGGAAGGCCATAACGTACAAATAGATGGAACAGGAACTGTATGACAGAGTCCTCTATAGCTCTAGGCAATGCTTCTGCTTCAACCCACTTGGTGACATATTCTGTTGCCACCAAAATATATGTTTTCTGGTTTGATGATGGGTTAATTGGTCCAATGAAATCAAGAGCTCAGCACTCGAATGGTTCAATGACTAACTGTGGTTTCAGAGGCATCTCATCAGACTGACCAGGGCGTCCTTCTCGCTGGCAACTGTCACAGGCTTGGAAAAATTTCTTTGCGTCTTTGAAAATCGTGGGGCAATAATACCCTGTCTGTGGCACTTTATGTCCAGTTCTGCGATCGGAAAAATGTCCACTACATGGTCCGTCATGGCAGGATTTTAAAATGTCAAAGATTTCATCTTCTCGAACGCATCTCCTGATGTGCATGTCTGCCCTTGTGTGAAACAAATAGCCCCCAATCCACGAAAATCGAGCACTCCGCTGAACAATCTGTTTCCGCTCATTAGGGGTTATATGCTTTGGTAATTTACCTACTGCTAGGTAATTGACAACATCAGCATACCAGGGTGTTTGAACAGCCATAGCAAATAGATGCTCGTCCGGAAATTAGTCTTCAACTGCTGCTGCATCGATTGGCTTTTGCATTCTTGAGAGAAAATCAGCTACAGGATTTTCTTTTCCCGGTCGATCCTTGATTGTAATATCAAATTCTTGCAATAAAATCAGCCATCTAGTTATTCTACCATTTGTGATAGGCTTGTTTGCTAAATATTTTATGGCAGAATGATCTGTGTACAAGATAACAAGATATCCAGTAATGTAATGTCTAAACTTATTGATAGCATGTATTACAGATAGAAACTCTTTTTCAGTAACATTGTAGTTTAATTCATCAGGGGATAAATTTTTGCTAATGTAATAAATTGCATATGGTTTTTTATCCTCTTCCTGCCCAAGGACCGCTCCAATGGCTGTATCTGAGGCATCAGATGATATCTGGAATGGAAAATCCCAATTTGGTCCTCAAAGGACTGGGGCTATGGATATGAGCTTCTTCAGATCCTTGAAAGCATGTTCACATTTTTCTATCCAAAGAAAATCAATGTTACCAGTTAGTGCATATAGAGGTGCAGCAATGTGCGAATAATGTTCTATAAATCGCCTATAATAACCAGAAAATCCAAGAAAACTGCGTACCTATGTTTGAGTGGTAGGAGTGGGAATAAGCAAAAGTATTTGGATTTTGGTTGGATCTACCTAAATGTCAGCTGCTGAAATATAGTGTCCTAGGATAAGTCCTTCAGTCATCATCATATAACATTTTTCGTGGCTTAAACAAAGCCTGGTAGCAATGCAGCGTTGTAGGACTTTTTCTAGGGTATCCAATGCTAGATCGAAATCATCTACATATGGTGTAAAGTCATCCATGTATACTTCAAGTCCGTCATTTATTAAATCTTCAAAAATGCTAAGGATAGCCCTTTGGAATGTGGCAGGAGCATTGCATAAGCCAAAAGGTAGAACTCGGTAGGCAAATGTTCCCCGAGGACAAGTAAAAGTATTTTTGTCTTGGTCTTCAAGGGCAATCTGAATCTCATTGTATCCACTGAAGCCATCCAGGAAAGAAAAGAATTTCTTTCTTGCTAAAGTATCTAATACTTGGTCGATGAATGGGAGAGGAAAGTGGTCCTTTTGTGTTGCTTTATTTAGCTCCCTGTAGTCCACACAGATTCTCCATTTCCCATTCTTTTTTGGTACCACCACAAGCGGAGAGACCCATTTACTATCAAAGATAGGATATATAAAATTGACATCTAAAATTTTTTGAAGTCCTGCTTTTACCACATCTTTTAGATGAGGATTAAGTCTCCTTTGAGGTTGATGAACACGTCTGGCATCCTTTTCTATATAAATGTGGTGTGTACATAATTGGGGGTAAATTCATTTCATATCAGGGTAGTCCCATGCAAATGCTTCTTTATATTTCCTTAACAAATGGATGAGCTTCATTTCTTGTTCAGGTGTGAGGTTGGCATTAATATTTAAGGTTTTTCCCGGTTCAATTTCCACAATTTTACTATTTGCAACAGAAGTAACAGGTATTGTTTGATCATGTGTATCTTTCAGAGGATCTTCTTCTAATTCATTATCAAATGCTGCTTCTATCATGTGACATTGTGTGTAGGATCTGGATTCAGTTTGACTAATGAAATTATTAATGGCATCATCTTCTGTTTGGTCTTTCAAATCAAGTTCCTCTTGTATAGTTAATGGAGATCTAATGTTATCAGTAAGGTATGATACACGGTGCTTATTAGTTTTGATTATTGTGACACTTGGTTGCGCTGGAGGATATAGAACTAAATTCTTGATATTTGGTCCTTTGGTTATAGTCATATTTCCTTGTCGGCAGTCAATATAAGCATCGGCAGTGGCAAGCCAAGGCCTACCTAAAATCAATGGATGTCCATCAAGTCGGGTTTTTGGATCTATTATCAAAAAATCGATTGGATATTCCGAGGAATCAACAGAGATCATGACATCATGTAAATTACCCTCCGGCCTAACCACAGATCGGTCAGCCAATTCTAGCAAGGTAGAGGTGGGTTCTACAGATGTAATGCCTAACTTTTGGCAAGTAGTGGTTGTTAAGATATTAATTGCAACTCCTAGATCAACTAAGGCATTGGACAGGGTCTGACCATAAATTTGGATAGTTAAAATTGGATATCCTGGGTCTTCATATTTAATGGGTGTTTCTTTCCCTGATAGCAAGTCAGATAAAGTGCCGACTACTTAGACTCTTGGATTATTTGTTATATTCCTCCTTGGTTTTTTTATGCACAATTTTTTGATAGTTTTTGCGTATATCGGGATGTCTTGAATGGCTTGGAGGAATGGAATTTTTATGTATAGATTTTGTAATTCTCCCAGAATGTCAAAATCAAGATATTGTATAGGTTGAGGTATGACTAATTGTTCTGGGAACGGAGGAGAGGATGTGGTTGTTGGATTATGAGTTTGTTGTTTATTCACATCCTCTTGTTGTGACATATGTTCTCTGGGTAACTGATCTTCAATCTGAACTGTCTTATCTCCCTCGGTTTCAATAATACGCACAGATCTTAACTAAAGATCATTACACTCCCTCAGATTGGCTCCTATCTCTAGTGTTTATACGATTTGGACAGATTGAACCGGTCTATTATTTGGATTGGGGTTGGGTTGGGCTGGGAGTTGCGGTCTCAGATTAGACTGGGGATTTTGTTGTAAGGCTGGCAGTGTAGGTTGAGGGAGCGGAATGTTTCCTACTGGCTGATGCATCGGTGTCTGCCAGGCTGAACTTTGCGAGGTAGGGGGAGTCCATTGTGGTGGATATGAGTTACTTTGCCAATATGGTGGGGTATAATGAAGATTTGGCCTACCAGATTGGCTTGCCTGATTCAGCCACGGGTTTGAAGAAGGAAACGATTGTGGTGACCAGTTCGGAAACAGGGATTGGGATTGACTTTGCCACATATTATATTGTCGAGCATTATACTTCGAAGGCTGAAAAGAAGAAGTTGGGTATGGAAACATACTAGATTGTCTCGGCTGCCACTGACGACGCTGGTTGAGCAAATACACCGATTCTGGCTCTTCTTCCACTTCCTTATATACCGCTTTCAATCCAGGAAGTGAGGGACAGCTCTCCGTAAGGTGATATTTTGTACAGATGGCGCATGTTTGGACTGTATCCAGTGGACACTCCTTGTGGCTATGCTTTTTCCTGCATCGGGGACAAAAGATCGCCAAATTTTGTTCTGCCTCCATTTGCTTCTATTTGGCCTGCATAATATCAAGTTGTGTAGTCAGTGTCCCTAGTATATCAGTTTTAAAATTTTCCAATAAATTTCCAATTTCTACACGTGTTACTCCTTTTGTCGAAATTTTATTATCTCTTACAAACCAATCATGTTCTGCCGGTTTTACTCTTGTGCTGCCTCTCGAGCTCCTGATACATAAATCAATAATGTCAGCAAAATTTTCTTGATAAATATCCCCTTTTCCCATAATGTTTAATGTTTCGATCCATTGTTCCTTCATGCCCCTTATCAATGTTGTTTTTAACACATTATCAGGTAAAGGTAGTGATGCATAAGGAGATATTTGTAGATTATACTGGAAACATTCCACATACTCCTCTAATGTTTCATTCAGTCTAGTTGTCATATGGAATATTTCGTCCTTCGGTTCTCTAGACCTGCAATAATCCTGATATTTTTTTAGAAAAGATTCTTTCATTTGATCCCAATTATTTATAACCCCGCCACCTAATCCCATAAACCATCTTAAAGCAGCCCCTTTTAATGTAGAGGGAAATAGTTTCAGTTTCTAGGGGTCGATGGTGTAATCATATCCCTTGCACAACCTATCAAATTCAAATAAAAATGCATCTGGATCTTCTGATGTAAGACCGTGAAATGTAGGGATATGTTGAAGAGGGATTGCTTTCATAGGTGCATTTGCTGCAGAATCCACTATAGGGTATTGTAATGTAGAGGTTTGGGTGTTTGGTTGATTTTGAGCCATTGGGTCGAATATATGCCAATAACCTTCTGGGATATCTAGGAGGGTATTCCTAGGTTGAAATGGAATGGCTTTGACAGGAATAGTTTTAATAGCACTTCCTCTATCTGGGATAATGAGAATGCCTGATGTCTGAGGAGATTGAGTTTCTTCAACAATGATTTTTGCAGCACTTCCCATGTCTGGGTTGTTTAATGGCTGAGTTGTTCCAATATGAGATCTTGGTTCCTCAGTTTCCCCTGTCTCTCCTTCTCCTTCACAAATATTACTGAAATCCCCTTCCTGCAATAGTTATGGAGTAGAATTTTCAATTTCTTGAAAGTCCTGCTCTTTAGTTTGACTATGCACCTTAGCAAAGGCTACAGATGGTGATCCTGTGGCTTGAAGGGAACTAGTAGGCCGTTTAGAAATGACTTTTCTGGGTCCTGCTAAGGGCTGAGATTCTGCTCTCTTGTAGATTTCATCTATGAAGGTCGGTTGGCCAAGGTTCATTGGCCCCTTAGATTTTTCTGGCTTGGGTAGGGGTTTGGTATTTTTTTTTCTGGTTTTTTCTGCTTAGTCATGCACTCAAATTAACTACTAAATTCTATTCAAACAAAACAACAACAAATATGTAGGAAAGCGGACAGAGGAGCAGGGCTTTTACATACTCCATGTAGGTTCTTACCTTCCATTTTTAAAATCCAATTCTTCCCTAGCAGGTTTGTACACTACTCTGGAAAAAAAGAGGAACAAATGGCTACACTCTTTCCCCAGCAACAGCGCCAAAATGTAGAGCTATAAAAAGGGTCTCTTTCACCTCTAATTACCTCACATTAATATGTCAATCTGGGAATTTTTTTTTGTTTCAAAGAGTGTCTCAGTCTGAGGATATCATTTGCCAGAGTAATGCTAGTAGTACAATGTTCAGAAATACAAGAGTAAATGCTTGTCTACAGCTTAACTTCTTCAAAAGATTAAATCACACATTCAAAAGACTAAGCAACTTATCAGTCAAGGGTTCAGTAGAAATAACCCATCCCTTTGGAAACTAATGGAAAAGGAAATCAGAGAACAGATCATGGATCTGGGAGCCAGACAGTAATGTCAATGCTCACTACAGCCTTAGAATGTTCTTCACACCAAAATAACAAATGACAGGAAATGGAACGGCAGATAAGAAATGGGACAGCAATTAAGAAATCGAACAGCAAGTCTGCAATGGAACAACAAATCCGAAATGGAACAACAATTCTGAAATAGGACAGTGGCTAAGAAATAGAACAGCAACTAAGTCTCACAAGCAGTAACAATCTTAATCTATCAGATCAAATGCATTAATCATAATCAAACGACAATCTTTCACTCTTAAGGGCGAATCGAACAACACACACCAATGGAACAGCGTTGATTACTGATAAACTATGTAATAGCGCTTGAAAACCATATATGCACACAGCACACTTAAATAGTAATTTGATCCAAGTATCAATCTCAGTTAGAAAGAATACGACTGCGTTTCAAAATAGAACAAAACTGTTCATAAATCCAACAATCGTAAAGAAAATAACTCCCAAGATGAATTCCATAACGTTAATGAACAGGTGCACAACACAAAAGCTCTGTAATGAAATAGTAACAATATTCTGTTAAGACTAGCAATATTAGATCAACTCTTAAAAGAACAGTAATATGATGCAGAGTCAATACAATAGTTTTGTCTGTAGAAACCTTAATGAATTAAACATAACAGAGCATGTGATGTAAACTTATAAAACACATCAGATTACCAAATAACGACGATAGGCAAACCACGCATAAACCAACGTAATAATACAGGAGCAAGTGTCCTCTATGGCCGGGCCCTTAGCCTCCAGGGGTACACCGCTTGAAGTTAATCTAGACTCAGAGATGAAGAAATAACCAAGTTTGTATTAATGCATAAAGCAGAATTACAGTAAACCAGTTCTTAGCGAGACTCGATGATCAAAGTTATACACAAATAAAATTGAAAAGAAATATGTTTCATTTTGAAGGGTTACCATTAATTTAACCTTTTAGCTCTTTCTCCAGTGACAACTTTAAGTACATTAACAATTTCATTAGAAAATGAAAAATATAGTTTTATAAAATATTTATCATAACTTTAGACAACTCAATCTTATATATAGCTTTACCAAAATTAATTGTTAATATTAGGTATGTAACATTTGTCATCCCTTTGCCTATCCAAGTTCCATCCATTTTTAAAAGATAATTTCATATTGTGAAATATTAGAATATAAGTGTAAACAAAATTAAATATATGTTAAAACAATTTGAAAAAAAATTATCCTTTATATGTTGTTTAGATTAATACAAAAGAATGTTCATCATTTAAGAAAATGATTTTATTCTAGGTAAATCACTACTATAAAAATATTGAATAAGATAATTAAAGTCTAACTTAATGGAAGAAGCTCAAGATAAATTTATAGACTATTATGCAAACAAATCTGGTAAAATCAACTGGGTAATTGCATTAAGCTTATGGGTGAAAAAGTGGGAACCAGGTGTTAAGAAATACATGCATGTAGGAATGTGTGTGCATTCCTAATCATATATCCTCAGTGCGCAAGAAACAACTACGAACACTTGTCAACTTGGATTTTTTACGAACACATCCACATTCCTAAGCTAAGCACACAGGTAATTAAGAACACAAAAGAATTATGAAGTAAAACTACTCATGCACCTAGGAACACACATATGTTCCTAAGTAAAATTGTGTGCACATTCCTATGCCTAGATCCTTCAATGTGTCCTAGTAATTTTGGTCAGGGCCTCATATCCATGTGACTTGCTTAGCATGCCCAAGACATACATATAGTGTGTGGGGCTAACCTTGCAAATAATATAATGCATTCCCCACTCTAGGACACATACCTATAACATAAAACCACATAATGACACTAACATCCCCAACCATAGGTTTGGAAGACAAATATCACCTTAAACTTATCCTTCTAAGGCCACGAAGAACACCTTGAACCCATATGAAATTTTGAACCAATAAAAACAATTTGAAACAACACACACAACCTCTAAAGTGTATCCTTTACCTCCTAGTGGGAATATTGACACCATTAGGGTTTTTGGAGAAGTCGCTATTAGTATTAAGACAAAAGTAGGGATGGAGTGAGGGAAGGAGAGAGGGGAAGCGTTAGAGAGAGGGATGGAGGGGGGGAGAGAGAGAGGTAGTAAATGTGGGGTAAGAGAGAGGTTGGGGGAGTACAAGAGTGTGTTTATCTGAGAGAGAGGGAGAGAGAGAGGCAGTGAAGGTCAGGAAGAAGAGAGGTTGGGGGAATTTGTGTGTGTGTGTGTGTGTGTGTGTGTGTGAGAGAGAGAGAGAGAGAGAGAGAGAGAGAGAGAGAGAGAGAGGGGGAGAGAGGCAAACAAAGAGAATGAAGGGAGGAGGAGTAAGGAGAGCAGGGGATTGAGTGATGGAAAGAGAGGGAGGAGGATAAAGGAAGTTGGAGATAAAAGGGGATATAGTGAGTGGCATAGAGAGGGAGAGTGAGAGAGAGGGGGAAATAGAGATAAAATGAGAGAAGGGAAGAGGGTGGGAAGATATAGGGAGAGGGAGAGTGAGAGAGAGAGATAGAGAATGAGAGTAGTTGGAGAGAGGGGAAGAGGGGCAAAGGAGTAGTGAAGGGGAGGATAGAAGGGAGGCATGATAAAAGGGAGGAGTGAAAGGAGACATGGGAGGGGAGGAGAGAGAGATTTGATTAGGGGGAGTGACAAGAAGAGAGAGTGAGAGTGAGATAAAGGTAAATATAGAGAATGAAGAATTGAGGGAGAAAGAGAGAGGAAGGTGGAGAGAAGGAGATAGAGATATTGGGGAGAATGAAGGAGAGATTGAAGTATAGATGGAGAGAGAGAGAGGGATCAAGGAAGGGATAAGGATGAAGGAGAAGAAAGAAATAGAGAGAGAGAGAGAGATAAAGAGATGTAGGAGAGGGAGGTAAAGAGAGAAGGGGTTTTGGAGAGTGGGGTAGAGGGAGAGGGAAAGAGTGAGAAATTGCTAAATGGAGGTTAGGGAGGGGATGCATAAAGAGAAAATGTGCGAGATAGAGAGGTGGAAGAGAGAAAGGAGGTATATTAGATGGATGGAGCGAGAGAGGGAGAAAGGCAGAAGGGGAAAGAGAGAGAGAGAGAGAGAGAGAGAGAGAGAGAGTATGTGTGTGTGTGTGTGCGTATGTGAGAGAGAGAAAGAGAGGAAGAATGAGTGGACAAGAGAGAGAGAAAGAGAAGAGGAAGAATTAGTGAACAAGAGAGAAGGAGAGAAGAGGGGGAGGAGACGGAGGAAAAAGTGGAAAAAGTGGGGGAATTAGCTCACAGGATTGTTTTTCCTGACAAGACCCAATTTGGCACAACGACCCAACCTAAAACCTTCTGTGAACATTTTGAGGCATTAAACGATGGTTTTTGATGGGTAAAACTTTTCCTCTATAATGTCACACCTTTTAATGTTGTTCTACACATGGAGATATTTCCAACTCTGTAAGAAGCGCACCAATAAAAGTTCATATGTGAAATTTATGCCACTTAGAAATTGAAATTCTTATTCTCACACCTATAATTTATGAGGATGCCATGTCAGGCCCCCACTATTCATGGAAAATGGGCTAGCCACGTGATTATGATGTAAAATAATCTAGAAGATTCTAGGTTGTAACTCTATTTAAAAGTGGAGGTAGTCAAGTCGAACCACTAGTAGGTTATCAGGCTGTGTTATAACTAGGCCACTAGGAAGGAATGGAATTCCATTCTTTCGAGTCCATTTGTTCCATAGCTGAGAAAAAATATTCAAGAGTGATAGGAGCTAGAGCACACAGATAGGATTTGTGTATTGTAGTAGACCATGAGCCACAAACCATAGTTCCAGCCATATTTCCAAACAAAGAAAGAGAGTGGAGTGGCCTCACCTTCCAACTAGGATTTCTCCTGAAAGGTTTTCCCAGATCATATCTTCTAACTTATGTGTGTGTGTTATCTTTTATTTTGTTGTTCTCTATTTTCAACATAATTTCTATTCACATGCATGCATTATTTACAATAAAATCTATGAATCTAGAAATTTAATAAAATTGTAATAGTGTAAAATTTCATATTTTAAACATAGTATTATCATATTTATTGTGACAAACTTTCTAGTGGAATATCTGAGTAATTTATGGATCAAAGGGAGGGAAGTAGTGAAGGTGGGGCATGAGAGAGATTGAGGGACTCTAAGAGAGAGAGAGAGGCGGGGGGTGGGGGGGTGGCAAGAGAGAAGGAAGGGGGATGGGGGAGAGGGGAAAATTGGGAGAGAGATATATTGGGGAGGAGTGAGGGAGAGAGAGGGAGTTGGATGAAGGAAGGAGGAGATAAATGGGGAGAGAGTGAGATGGAGAGGGTGGAGTGGAAGAGAGGGGGGAAGAGGGATAAAAGGAGAGAAGGTAAGAGAGAGAGGGGCAAGAGAGAAGGAAGGGGGATGGGGAAGAGAGGAAAATGGGGAGAGAGATATATGGGTGGAGGAGTGAGGGAGAGAGAGGGAGTTGGATGAAGGAAGGTGGATATAAATGGGGAGAGAGCGAGAAGGAGAGGGGGAGAAGAGGGATAAAAGGTGAGAAGGTAAGAGGGGGGAAATATAGATGGAGAGGGAGAGTGGGGGAGAGAGTGAGATAGAGAGAGGGAGAGACAAATAAAGAGAGTAGTTGGAGAGAGGCGAATAGGGGCAATGGAGGAGATAAGGGAGGCATAATAGAAGGGAGGAGTGAAGGGAGGCATAATAGAAGGTAGGAGTGAAGGGAGGCATGGGAGAGGAAGAGAGAGAAATTTGATTATGGGGAGTGACAAGAAGAGAGAGTGAGAGTGAGATAGGGGAATAGGGAGTGGTGGGAGAGATAGGTACATGTTAGGGGTGATGGGAAGAGGGGGAATAGAGAGAGATAAAGGTAAATATAGAGAGGGAAGAAGCGAGGGAGAAAGAGAGAGGAAGGGAGAGAGAAGGCGATGTAGATATTAGGGGGAGTGAGAGAGAGATTGACGGATAACGGAAGAGAGTGAGGGAGGGAGGAAAGGATAGGGAGGAAGGTGAAGAGAGACAAAGAGAGATAAAGGATGTAGAGAGTGTGAAATGGAGAAAGAGTGAGGTAAAAAGAGATAATGATATGTAGGCGATTAGGTGTTCAAAAATAAAAGTTGTCAGAATAGTGTGGAATTTGAATGACTGCGTAGTGCTCGTCATCCTGAATCTGACACAACTCGTTGCGCATTAAATAGACACCGTATGTTCCCAGAAACACGATCTATTCACTTTTTCAAACAAGTAAAAAATTTGCAGATGGATGACAGGGATGCTGACTGGGCATCTGTACTGCTTAGGTGGCAAGTTGAATATTTTGTTGTGGTGGCATCATTTGATTGGCCCATGTGTTATTGTTTTGGACAATGAGGAGGTGACACGTGGCTAAGCCAGAGGCCATCATGTGTCCTCCTAATGGCATAAAAAATTTTGGTATGGCGAACAGGGCGGAGGCCAGGCTTGACCCCGCGACCTCCCACAACACAGTGCAATGAGTTACCAATCCATCTACATGTTTTTTCTTAACCTTATGTGTTTCAGGTTTATGTTAAAGGTTATCACTGTCGAGGTTGGGGGCAGACTGCCAGCGTAATTTTTGGTAACCCTCCCATGTGAACACCCTACCACCTATCTACAGCGACAGTTGCTACTGCCACCATGCCGACCACTAGACTAAACCACCAATGCCTCCGCCCATGTGAAGGCGTGTACAAACTGTAAACGGTTACCGTGGCCCAATTTTTGGTTCTAAGGCCTCCGCGCCCAAATTAATGATCCTACAAATCCACTTGAAATTCGAGGAATTTTTTGCTCCGTTAGCGACAAACGGGGCGAATTTGTAGGATGATGTTGGATTTGGTGCAAATTGTGGAGCAAATAGTGGAGAAACTAGGAGAGGTTGTAAATTCTTCAGTTTTCAACTAAATTGGATGTTGAAAGAGGCTAGGTAGCCATTTTTGGACATTCTAGACTCATTGGAGCAGGTTTCAGAAACATTTGAGCATTTTAAACATATATTTTTACACTTTTGAGCATAATAGAGAGTCCCAATCCATTGGAAGCTAGACCAAGGAGACGTAGCCTAGGAGGGATGAACTCCTTTATCATGTCCCTGTTGTGACATGTTTTTGATGATGTTCTGTAGATGCTTATGTTGTTGTTCAATCTCTAATTTATGTTAAAATTTCTCATAAAATTAACAAAAAAAATCATTTTTCACTTGCAAAATTCATGAATGCTTAAGCATAATGAAAGCCTTTTGTTTCTAATATGAGCAGGATCTTAGCACAAAAATCTAATATTCTAGATCAGATCTTTTTAGTATCATAGCACTAGGTTTTCTTTGTGAAAGAAATATTTAATTGTTTGCAAGTTTATGTCATGCTTGTTATCACTCCTCCAGATCTCCAAGGCTGAGGAAGAGTCTAATTGAGGTAACCACAGGCCAACCTTTTGGCTTCTTATCTAGCCCTACCAAGCCTGAGAGGGCTATCTCCACAAAATCACAACCAAGAGGGCTGGATGAATTAGGGTTTTAGGCTAGTTATGATGTGTAGATTTTGTTTGATTTGATTTTTGATTGGGTAATTGTTAGATGAGGGTATTAGGTCAAAGAGGCTAGGTCAAGGCAAATCAGATATGATTGCAGACATTCAAAGGGGCAAGGTAGGCATGAGGATTAGCACTTAAAAGGTGATTTGATGAGATGGTTTAAGACTAATGAGGAGTGAGGAAGATCATATGTGCTATATTCTTCCTAAACTGAAGAAAAATGGACAAATTATGATAAACTTCCCAAAACATAGCACATTGAGCAAACATGTATTCTGCCTATCAACTTAAAATTACCATATAACAGACATGAAATGGTGTATGAGCTTACAAAACATTCGTACAAATGATAACAAAGAAAAGACAATGCTAAACATCCATACCACATGTATCCTGTTGGGTGTGGAGCCTGATTATCTTCTATATTCAAAGGTTTCAGTCAGATGTATACCCCAGGAAGACTGTACACCCCTCCAAGCAGGGGGGTGTGGGGGGGACTTTTCTCCCCCGCGGGGGTCCGGGGGGGCTAATCCCCCCTAGCTGGGGGGTCTGGGGTCCAGTGGTCCCCCGGCGGGGGTTTGGGGGTAGCGCCCCTAAAGCTAAAAATAGATGTAAAATTGTCTTCTAAAAGTATAGTAATTTTTAGTCAATCTGGGCTGTTCATTAGGTGGATGATCTGATGGTAGAAGTTATGTTTAATTTAGGATTTTTCTGTGCTCATATTTCTGCAATATTTTATGTGTTCCATTGCTTTGTAATATATAATTTTCTAACAAATGGTATCAGAGCTAGGTTTATTTGGCTGATAAACTCACAGGAGAGAGGGGTTCCTGGTTCGAGTGGGAGCAATGGTGGAAGACGGTAGGTTTAGGGTCGAAAAATTCAACGGCCAAAACTACTAGCTGTGGAAGATGTAGATGGAAGATTATCTGTATCAAACAAAATCAGTACCTTCCATTGATTGGAAAGACAAAGAAGCCGACGAGGATGACAGACACGGAATGGGATATTCTCGACAAAAAGGTACTTGGAACAATACGGCTGTGCCTAGCGGTGTCATTAGCATTTAATATTTCAAAGGAATTGACAACAAAGGGTTTAGTGTCTGCATTGACCAAACTATATGAAAAACCCTCGGCCTCAAATAAGGTATTTCTTATGAAGTGTTTATTTAATATGAAGATGTCAGAAGGTGGATTTGTTGCAGACCATTTAAATGATTTTAATATAGTTACAAGCCAGTTAAGTTTTGTAGCGGTAATTTTGATGATAAAGTTAGGGCTCTGTTATTTCTGTGCCCATTGCTAGAAAGTTGGAATGGCTTAGTTATGGCCATTAGTAACTCTATCTCTGGATCTAGTACTTTAAAGTTTGATGATGTTGTCAGTGCAATCCTTAGCGAGGAAATGCAACGGAAAAGCTTCGGTGAGACATCAAGCAATGCTTTGACTGCAGAGACTAAGGGAAGAAAAATGGAAAGAGGAAAGAGCCTAGGATATCGCAGTAAGTCAAGAAAAGGTAGATCCAAGCCCAGATCAGGGATAGTGTGCTAGAAATGCGGGAAGAAAGGACACCTGAAGAAAGATTGCAAGTCTCAGAAGGGAAAAGAAGGATATGCGCAACAAGAAACTTATCATGAAACGAATGTAACAGGTGATGTGTTGCAAGATGCTTTGATTATTTCATTAGAAAATATTATTGATGCCTGGGTGGTAGATTCAGGGGCCTCATTCCATGCTACACCTGATAGAAACATTTTCATGATTATGTTTAAGGGGATTTTGGACAGCTTCGATTGGGTGATGATAAACCCTGTAAAATCGTTGGAATGGGTACAGTTTTCATAAAACAATAGAATGGAAATCAATGGCTATTGAAGGAGGTAAGGCATGTTCCACATCTGAAGAAAAATATGATTTCAACAGGGAAATTGGGAGGTGAATCTTGCGTAAGTACTTTCACAGATAAAACCTAGAAGGTCACTAAAGGATCCTTGGTAATAGCGAAAGGAGGAAAGGTCGATACATTGTATTTATGCAATGGTATTTCTAATTTTGTTAATTCTTTAACCTCTACAGGAGAAGATACGGCATTGTGGCATCATAGGCTCAAGCACATGAGTGAGAAGGGGATGCATGTTCTTCACTCAAGAAATTTGTTGCCAGGTTGAAGCATGTTGATTTACAATTCTGTGAAAATTGTGTTTATGGAAAATAGAAGAGAGTCAGATTCCTTAGAGTTGGGAAAGAAAAGAAGAGCGAAAAATTAGAGCTTGTGCATATAGATGTATGGGGACCTACTCAGGCATCATCTCTTGGTGGCTCTCATTATTATTTTACTTTTATTGATGATGCAACCAGAAAAACCTGGATTTATTGTATTCGAAATAAATATGATGTATTTGATACTTTCAAGAAATGGAAAGCTTTGGTTGAAAATGAGACAAGGAAAAGGTTGAAGTGTCTGATATCAGATAATGGAGGTGAATATTGCAGCAAAGAGTTTGATAGGTAGTTCAAAGAATGGAATTCGCAGAGAGAATACAGTTCCAGGAACACCACAAGAAAATGGTGTGTCAGAAAGGATGAACAGGACAATCATGGAGCATGCAAGGTGCATGAGATTGCATGCAGGATTTCCTTTACAATTTGGGCAGATGTTGTAGACATTGTTTCTTATCTAATAAATAGAGGGCCTTCAAGTTCCTTGGATGGTGGTATTCTACAGGAGGCATGGACAGGTAAAAAGGTAAACTACTCATTTTTAAATACTTTTGGTTGTGAAGCCTTTGTCCACATTAATAAAGAAAATAGAACAAAGCTTGAGGCAAAATCAAAGAAATGTACCTTTATTGGATATGGTGTTAATGATTTTGGTTATCACTTATATGACTATGAAAATCACAAAATCATTAGGAGCAGAGATGTAATATTCAATTAAAAGGTATTGTATAAGAATCAGTCGTAGGAAAAGAAACAGGAAAAAGAAAACAGAGAATACACAGTGCTTGACGATATCACAGGAAAAGTGATGGTGCCTGAAAATCATAATGATCAATAGCTAGAACAACAACCATAATAGCAGCAAGCACCTCAAACACCTGAAATTGGTGTTAGAATATCTACCAGGATAAGTAGACCCCCTGAACGATACTTTCCTTCATTATATTATGTATTGTTGACTAATTCTGGTGAACCAGAATGTTATGAAGAACTAGTGCAGGTAGAAACCAGGAAGAAGTGGGAGCAAGCCATTAAAGAAGAGATGGACTCCTTAGCACATAACCAGACTTGGGACTTAGTCAGGTTTCCTGCAGGTAAAACATCATTGCAGAATAAATGGGTTTACAAGTTGAAGGAAGAATATGGAGGTAGAAAAAGCTATAAAGCTAGAATTGTGGTGAAAGGGTTTGAACAAAAAAAGGGTATAGACTTTGATGAGATATTTTCTCCTATTGTGAAAATGACTTCAATCAGAACTATTCTAAGTCTAGTAGCTGCTGAAGATTTACATCTTGAGCAGTTAGATGTAAAGACAACATTTCTCCATGGCGATTGGAGGAAGAGATATATATGCAGCAGCCACAAGGATATGAGGTAAAAGGGAAGGAGAAACTAGTGTGCAGGTTGAAGTAGATCTTGTATGGCTTAAAATAGGCTCCAAGGTAGTGGAATCTAAAATTTGTCAGGTTTATGTCTGAACAAGGTTATACTAGATGTCACTCTGACCATTGTGTTTATCTCAAAATCCAAAATGATGGTAGCTATATTATATTGTTATTGTATGTAGATGACATGCTTGTTGCAGGTTCTAACATGCAGCAAATAAATGTACTGAAAAGGAAATTGGCAAACTCATTTACAATGAAGGATTTAGGTGCTGTAAAAAAAATCCTTGGTATGAGAATAACTAGAGACAGGAAGAATCACAAATTAACATTGTCTCAAAGTGAGTACATAGAAAAGGTGTTGAAAAGGTTTAATATGCAGTATTCAATACCAATTGGTATACCTTTGGCTAGCCATTTCAAATTAAGTAAGGAGGCGTGTCCCAAGACTCAGGAAGAAATGGCTCATATGTCTAAAGTTCCATATGCATCAGCAGTTGGAAGCTTAATGTATGCAATGGTCTGCACAATGCCTGATATTGCACATGCAGTGGGAGTTGTAAGCAGGTACATGAACAATCCAAGAAAAGAACATTGGATGGCGGTGAAGTAGATTCTCAGGTATTTGAGAGGTGCCACAAATCAAGCATTATGCTTTGGTGGTTCAAACATTGCTCTACAGGGATATGTTGATGCAAATATGGCAGGTGATAGAGATAATAGGAGGAGCACTACATGATATGTATTTACTGTAGGTGGAATAGCTGTGAGTTGGGTTTCAAAAATCTAAAGTGTTGTTGCACTTTCAACAACAAAAGCAGAGTATGTTGCTGCTACAGAGGTTAGTAAAAAAATTATTTGGTTACAAAGGTTTTTGGATGAATTGGGTAAAAAGCTGGAGTTAGGTAGGTTATACAGTGACATCCAGAGTGCTATACGTCTTGCAAAGAACTCTGCATTTCATTCCAAGACTAAACATATATAGCTCCAGTACCATTTCATATGGTCAGCATTGGAAGATGGACAGTTGAAGCTGGAAAAGATACACACTAGCTAGAATCCTGCAGACATGTTAACAAAAGTTGTAACTAGGGAGAAACTAAGAATATGCTCAGTTTCAATTAGTCTTCAAGTATGATGAAGAAGATGAGAAACAACTAGGTCCAAAGTGGAGTCATTGTCTAGAAAATGAAGCAGCAGTGGAGTTGCTATAATCAGTCTCCAAGTGGGAGATTGTTGGGTGTGGAGCCTAATTATCTTCTGTATTCAAAGGTTTCAGCCGAATGTATACCCCAGGAAGACTGTACACCCCTCCACGCAGGGGGGACTTGTCCCCCCTATGGGGGTTCAGGGATAGCGCCCCCAGAATCTAAAAATATATGTAAAATTTCCTTGTAAAAGTATAGTAATTTCTAGTTAATCTGAGTCGTTCATTAGGTGGATGATCTGATGGTAGAAGTTATGTTTAATTTAGGGTTTTTTGACCTAGAAGGCAACCCCTTGCTATATATGAGGGAATTGTATTATGTCTATTTATATCTGTATTCGGAGTGAGGAAAAGAGAGGAGATTGAGAGCGAAGAGGGAGTTATAGTGGATCTAATGTAGGTTGTATCTCTTCAGTTTTCTGGATAATATAATAAAAAAAGGACTCGTTGTTTCTTCGTGGACATAGCCCAAACTGGGTGAACCATGTATATCTATGTCTCTCTTGTTTTATGCATTTTCTGTGTTTATATTTCTGCAATATTTTATGTGTTCCATTGCTCTGTAATATATAATTCTCTAACAGTATCCAAAAGAAATAGTTGCAACTCATCTATTAATACTGGCCAAAATCTGATACAATAGTGTCTCTGATCACTAGTACAACATATAATTGAGTCCAACCTCTGAAAAGAGTGAATAAAGGGAAGCTATAGACATAAAAAAAAACTCCTCCCAACCGCAAGGGTCAAATCCATGAGAGTAGGAGCCGTTCCACCAAAATCTGAACTGATAGCTAGAGTGTATGGTGGTCAAAGTGACTCATCCCTAATTACATTGAAACTGATTCATTTAGCTTGATGAAGTCTATTTACCTAATGTATTTACCCTAGGTAACAACAAAAACATAATAATTACATTTACTTCATTAATTACACAAGTGAAAATTGATTTCCGAAGGTGAAAATTAAAATTGGAGCAAAACAGTAAAAAAAAATCACAGAAATTTTCTCTATGCACAACGCCTTAAGCCTGTGCGCAATGCCAAATTAAATATGATTTTTAAAGGGGTTGCGGATGTCCAAATTGAGCTCAAGATAGCTTATTGGAATTATTATCCTCACTAATTTCCAGAAATGCCCTTGGTTCCCAAAAATGATAAGATGTGCCCTCCAAAAGATTAATCTCCCAAGACTGCTTCTGTGCACAATGCCTAGCTAAAAAGGAGGGTAGAAAGGTGAATTTTAATGTTTTTTGGGCCATTTCTCCCTCTCCAGTGGTCCAAATTGTTATAGCACCATTTACCACTCTTAGTAGATCTAATGACCTGATTATGGCCTAGGGAAACCCTTCCTTCCAGACTTGGTCCAAAATCTAAAAAACAATGTTTTATTCCCTATATGCTACTTTTCCCTGTGATAAAAGTGTGTACATGCGTGTCAACATATATCCAATCCACATACATATGTTAAAGCACTTAAAAAAATAAATTTCCTTAATTACAGGTGGAGTTCACGGGTTTTACCTGTTACTCACCTCCTATTTCCAGTGGCCCAACTATTTCCCAACTGAAAAAACTAATTTGGAGAGTTATAAATAAACCTCCATGGGAAGACCTTAAGGGAGAAAGGATGTGATATTGATACTATAGTGAGATTATCCTTGATCAAGTCTGAAGAATCTTTGTGCCTCCTACACTCCCCAAAGCTTCAGGAAACCCTTGTTTCCTTGATTATAGATACCCCCAATATTGCTTGAGATATCCTTGTATTGGTGATGGAGGAAGATTGCTGAAGGCCGGGAAAGGACGGATCAGAGGACGGTTCCGTTTGGAGCCAGAGAAGGACTTAGGTTATATTTATCCACCTTATTTATAGATTACTTCAATAAAAGGAATGCGGTTCTATTTCTGATATGAAATGTGTTTATGCATCAAAATTATGTTGTAATGCATTTATGAATCTTATATTGATGTATAATTAGTCATTCATTTATATGACTTAAAGTTAACATTATGTATATGTTTTATGTTTCTACTGTTGTGTATGTTCCATTTGAATAATTTTCAGGTTTCAAGAACATTGGGAGAAGCTGAGGGTTTGCACCCTACGGGATCTACCCAAACGAAGGACATCCGAGTAAGGACACTCCTACACGATTAGTAGAATAAGGATTTTTGATGATTGTTTGAGAATTTCTTACTAAGGTTTGCCTTCTTCTCTGTTGGGGTCTCAACCCAAAGCCCTGGGGTGGTTTCACCCACAATAGAATTGGCAACTCCACTGGGTATAACAATCTTGTTATTCGTGGTTTGAGTTATTTGTTCTCAATCAGGGTTCACTTTCTTGATTGCTTGCTTTTACAGTATTGTTTGGTCCATTAGTATCCCAAGCATCGAGTCTGATCTTCTTGATCAGACCTTGATTTTTGTTTTTCCTAATAAAGCTTTGTATATGTTGTTTTCTTTGATTATAGTAGCGTATACACAGTTTTCTTGAAGGTAGACTCACGTATACGCAAGTTACCTGTATGAGAAACGCGTGTGCACGCTTCTATGTCTTTACACAATGGCGTATGCAATTTTTTAGATTATTTTTTAAAATATTTCTACCTAATTAGGTCTTCTACCTCTTAGTTTATGTTGTTGTATGGACATCTGTTGTCTGGAGAATTCATTTTTCTTGCAAGCTTTCTTTTTCAAAAATCTACTTCTCACTGAAAATATTTGGCCTAGGATTGCTTCTTAAAGAAGTTTGTAGTTTGTATCTTGGGTTCAAGGTTTCGTTCTGAAGTTCTTGATTGTTCTCATTTTCCAGAATAGATAATTGTTTTCAATTTCGTTTCTAACCTAGATTTCAAATCCCTTGCTTTGCTTTCCCTTGTTTGGTGGCCTTGTTGCTTTTCTTGCTTTTTGAGACTCTGTTGGACAATTTTGAAAGTATATATATATATATATATATATATATATATATATATATATTTTTTTTTTTTTTTTTCAGTTTGTCGAAATCTTTTTCTGCTACTTAGGTCAGTTTGTACAAGTTTGTAGTCATTCTTGTTCACTTTTTATTCATTTTCTAGTTTATAACTTGTGAGATTGAAAGACTCCTTATGCTTATTTATTGATCTTCTGAGTTTTAGTAGTACTTTTGTGACCTCGAAAAGTTGGTTTGTTCCCTTTAAAAGAAAAAAACTAAAAAAAAACTTTGTTTTTGTCTTTCTTTTTCCAAGTTTTTGGTTTTCGGTTTCTTTTTTTTTAGTGTTAAAAAGCAAATTGAGATCTTTTGCGATTTGTTCCGCTTGCTTTGAAGAGAGATTTGTGTTCAAATTGTTTCCCTCTTCATATGAAATTGGCTTATTGTCTCTATAAAGAGTTGCATTTTCTTATGAGTGTTGTTTAGGATCTCACATCATTATTGTAATTTGCATTAGGTTAGTTTGCATTTTAAGGCATTCTTAGTTTTTTTAGTTTTTGGGTATGTGTGGATTGTTTTAGAAAGGAAAAGAATTTTTTTTTCTTATATATAAGTTTTTGTAGAACCCAAGTAGAGATCACTCTTCATCAAAGAAAATGACTGCATTCATATAGTTAGTTTTTTACTGATTTTTTTTGCGTCATAAAAACATCATCAATTTCACTCTCGTAATTCCCCCTGACATAAATAAGAACTATATAAAATCAAGCGATTAATAAAATGAACTAGAACTTATATTGTTTTCATTAAACAAACACCAACAAGTTTAGGTTCATTAGGGCCTTGGATTAGGTGAGTAGAGAGTTAACTCTCCAAGGCCACTCAAATTACAAAACCTATAAGTTGAACAAAGAGTGAAACCCAATATCGTTAGAAATAATAGGAAAGCTTCGTGACTAGGAGTTAAGCATGAGGGAGAGTGAAGACAAGAAAGAGAGATACCCCCTCTCCAACTTATTGGATCCTGCCTCACGACTGTTCTGCCTAGCTTTTGATACGAGTTGGTATCCATAGTTGCCTTTCTTAGGGATCGCATAGGTCGCTGTGGAGGGGAATCCCGTGGCACCTGAGGTTGACGTTGCATCACGTTCAACAGTACTTCTGGAGGGTACCCTTGCGAAGCTTGGGTGCTTGCACCGGTAAACGCTATTATTTGGAGGTCAGTGTAACTTCCTCTGATACCTTTGCTAGTAGGCCTGGGGCGTAATTACCCTAGTCTATTTTTGGAAGGCCCTTGATTTTGGGTTTCTTGTATTTTTGTCTTCGGTCCTAATCACCCGAAGCGGAAATACTTGAAACTTAGTTGATTTCTTGTATCTTTAGGGATTGTTAGAGAGTGCTATTTGCTCCTAGTTGACCTAGATTTACAAGTTTTTGTGAGTCTTTAAGTAGATTTCTTAAAAATAATTCAAAGATGATAATCGATGAGCTCGTCGGTCTAGGAGATTTCGTGGGCTATCACCTATGAGTCTTGAGCCTTCTCGTCGAAGGTGTAGGAGAAATACTACCAGGGGTTTTAAACCATTTGTAGCAGGTGCATCGGAGATTGATCCTCCATTGGAGTCATTGATTCACAAGATAGACCTAGTACAAGTAGAGAGTTAGAGAGGAACACTCTAGTTTTTTCTTGAGTCCTCTTTTAGTCGGAAGATAACATCGAGGTTGAAGAGCTTTCAAAGTCTATTGTGGCTCATAATTCTCCTCTTCCTCTTTATCATATAGACGTTTTATTACACGTCGGAACTCTGACTAACAGGCCTTTGAGCCCAAGTTTACATCAATATATTCCTTCGATGACCACTACTGGAAGCATGGCATCCATGACAAGTGCTACGAGTATGCAGACTCCTGTATCTGTACAAGGAGGAGGAACAATTTCTACACCTTCTGTTACTCCTAGCACTGCTATATTTGGTTCTACTTCCATTCCATCATCGAGTGGAAGTTCTCAAGTTGTTGCCTCTGGCATTGGTTTTTTCCCTTTTGGAATGCTGACTAGCGCGATTCCTTCGATTCCATTGAGTATTCCATCAGCGGCCTCGACATCCATGGCAAGTGGATTAGCTTCTTTTTAGGGTTTCTCGTTTAGGGGTGGTCATATACCATATTCCAACCCAATTATGGGATCCATGCCTTTTTCTTTTTAGGTCAAGGTTATAATCCATTTCAAAGTTGGACAAACCCCGTAGTTAGTGGGTTAGGAGCCGAGAATCAATCTTATTTGGGCCAATAGGGGAATATTCCGTATTCTTCTGTCAATTATTTTCAAAACTTTTCTCCCTATGCTAACACATGGAATCCTTATCAGGGGCTTTCTGCTCCTTTTAACACTTCTTTAGGGGGTAACTTTACTAATTACAGAGGGTTTTCGGCAGGAGTTGGTCAAACTCTGAATTTTGCTGGATCACAAGGGGCTCCTTATGGTTAGTTGGGTCTACAAATTACTTTAGGCAGCCTAGTGCCTTCACAAATCTAGGTCATTCTTTTTAGAACGTTGGGAGTTTTGCCCACACCGGGTGGAATTCTCAGGGTCTGCCACGAGTCCCTTTTCTGGTAACATTAAACTTGCCAAATCTCACTAAATTGACTAATGATCCGATTAGGTATAACCCAGTTCGGCCTCCGGTCCCAACCAAACTTCCCTCTAATATCCCAAAATTCGAGGGGAAGACAGGTGAAGATCCGGGGGACCACATAACCACCTTCCACTTATGGTTTTCGTCCAACTTCCTGATAGACGATTGAATCAGATTGAGATTATTTCAACGTACCCTAACTGGTAATGTGGCTAAGTGGTATATAGAGCTACGAGGGGGAACCTTCACTTCTTTTGGCGATTTGGCTACTATTTTTTTGAACCATTTTCAATTGCCTATCCGATATGATGCCGAAACTGAGCTTTTGGATAATTTCCAACAAGATCAAGTGACTCACATTTCTGATCATATTCAGGAATGGAGGAGAATGAAGAGGCTCGTCAAAGCCAATATCCCACAAGAATTCCTTCTCGAATGGTTTATTAAATCATTACAACCTGATATCTCTAAGGACATGTCCCTCTCTGGTGTATTCACTGAAGAGCAGGCCATTTTCAAGGCCTAGTAGTTAGAACTGATCTATTCTCAGTCTGGGGTTCTTCAAAAAATTCTACCTGATGCTCCTAGATACAAGGTGAATATAGCCAAACCGAATTGAGGTCCCCATGCAGATGGGCTAATCGGTTCAATTGATGTAAACACAGTTAACCTGCTAAATCAATTGTAGCAGTTGTATTTACAAACTGCTTCCTCTATGCATGCATCACCATCCACATCTACACCTTCTCAACCTACATTTATAAACGCCATCCAAACTTCTAATCCCAAAGGAAATCACCAATCTGGTGGAAAGAAGAAAGGACAAGGCAGGAAGAAGAACCATGATGGGAAGGGAAATGCGAACAAACCCGACAATGATGTCAGAGAAGGTAAGAAAGAGTCCAAGAAAAAGGTAAAATTTCCATGCAAGTTATGCAATGGGGATCTTTTGACTCATATATACCCTAAGATCCAAGATTCTCAGTGCTTATTAGCGCAGCAGGGGTATTCTATCTCCTAGGTTGTTCTTACTAACCCTTTTCCCCAAGGGCAACAATTACTTGCTGGCACAAATTCTAATGCTGATAGCCCTGAATGGCACGACCAAGAAGGAGACAATTCGTCAAATGTTTATATGATGAGCTTACATATTGACGTCGCTACACGATCACGTGATTACGGTGAATCAGAATCATCTAAGGTTAAGTCTGCTTCTGATACCTCAGAGCCGCTCCATATTGAGAGGCCCTCTATTGAATATATACTTCAGATGCCAAAAGGCTCCACGAAGTGCTCGACCATTAACCCTAATGCTAGGGCAGCCCAAAACTACTTGATTGTAGAAGATCTGACTCAATGTCCTTGTGCTATGTCAGCATTAGAGGTACTCCAATCATGCCCTGGTCAGAGGAGTGCTTTGCTCTCGACAATCAGAGTAGCAAATCCAAAAAATTCTCTTGTGCTCATTTTGATATGTCAAACATAAAAAAGAGACTTCCCGTCATATGTCTTTCAAGATAAAGTCTACATATCGAAAGACTAACATCTTTCGAACAGTTATAGATGAGGAAGCTTCCACATGTGTGATGTCTATGTCATGTTGGAAGGCCATTGGATCACCTCAAGCTGTTCCTTCACCGACTCTATTGACGACATTTGATGGACATTCTCATAGGCCACACGGGATTATTCCAGACTTTCCCATATATGTTGGGGGAAAGGTGGTAAATATTGGGGTAGAAATTGGCGATGCGAACCTAGATTACAACCTCCTCTTAGGTAGGAATTGGATTTATGATATGGATGCCATAGTTTCATTATTATTTTGCATCCTTTGTTTTCCTCATGAGGGAAGGATTGTAAACTTTGATCAGATGGATTATTCTCCAAGTGATTCTCACGCTTCCTCAGACTTTATTGTTTCATTAGTGGACAATCCCAGGTAACCTATTAAGAATTTAGGAGTTGGGATGTACTCTTATTTAATGGGTAGTTTTGATCTCCCTGCTCCTTCAGCTAGAATCGATGCTATTTCATCCTCCAGGGGACCTTCTCGAAGAGAGTTCTTTCGAATTCATTATTTTCTGGACCCTTGGACTTTACCTTCATCTACCACCACATTAGATGGAGGGCATGTAGGTGGAATGGCATGCCCTATGTCTGCTGTAAAAATTTCTTATCAGTCTATTGTTAATCCTGCAGACTCCCATCCTACTCCTTTCTCACCAGAGGAGTTAGATGGGGATGTGGCTCCGACCAGCGCAGGATTGCTTAGATACAATCTTACCATATGAGGAAGCAATTCTAGAAGCAATGGTGGGTGTCGATAGACCATGAGATGATTTACGTAATCGTTCATATTTCCTCCCTCATTTGCGAAAAATCGAGTCAAGTTTGTCCAGTCCGTCTACTGGTGATGTTCATATAGTTTTAAACCCTTTGGCACTAGCACAGTTTTCTGCCGAAGGTAACATGTTTGTTATCTCATGAACTGTACCTATGAACATCTCTAGGAATCCTAACATAATTGAAAATGTCTTCATCGGAGTTGACTGTTCCCCTGAAGAAATTCAAGTTTACATTGATCTCTTCAAATATTTTCGTGATGTGTTCACTTGGTCTTATGAGGAAATGCCTGGAATAGATCCATCTATAGTCCAGCATGAGATCAAGACATACGAAAATGTTAAACCTATTCATTGAAAACTTCGACTGATCAATCCTAGAAAAGAAACAACTATTAACACTGAAGTTGAAAAGTTGTTTAAGGTAGGGTTTATGTACCCCGTTCCTCTGACTATGTGGATCTCTAATCTAGTCCCCGTAGATAAAAAGTAAGGAACGATCCAAGTATGTATTGACTTTAGGGACCTAAATAAGACTTATCAAAAAGACAATTACCCCACGCCTTTTATTGATCAAATTATTGATGAATGTGCGGGTAATGAAATTTTTTCGCTCACGGATGGATTCTCTGGTTACAATCAAATTACTACCCGTCCAGAAGATCAGCACAAGACAACTTTTATTTGTCCTTGGGGTATATTTGCATACAAAAATATGCCTTTTGGCCTTAAAAATGTTGGAGCCACTTTTCAACGAGTCATGTCTTATGTTTTTCACGACATCAAACGCATTATCGAAGCATATCTGGATGATTTAGTTGTTCGTTCTCGAAAGAGAATTGATCATCCTAAACACCTTCGTTTGATCTTTGAATGGTGTCGTTTTTATAAAATTTGGTTAAATCCAAATAAGTGTGTTTTCACCATCACAGCCGGTTGTTTGGATTCATCATATCGGAAAAGCGGATTCGTGTTGATCCCTTCAAGGTTGAGGTTTATGAATACATTGCAGAGTTTCACCTATAATTGATTTATAATACATTGCAGAGTTTCACCTATAATTGATTTATGGTTTATGAATACATTGCAGCGAAGTGACAGAAGCCTACGGTAGGGAGATACGGAAGCTCATGACCAAAATCCTGAGCATGTTTTCGTTGGATTTGGGCGTGGAGGAAGACAGAATGGAGCGCGTGCTCGGCGGTGAAAATCTGGAAATGCAATTGAAAATAAATTACTATCCTCGCTGTCCAGAACCAGAACTCACTCTAGGAGTGGAGGCCCACACCGACATCAGCGCGCTCACATTCCTTTTGCATAACATGGTGCCGGGCTTCATCTCTACAAAGACCGCAAATGGGTCACCGCCAAATGCATTCCCGATGCCCTCATCGTCCACATTGGTGACCAAGTTGAGGTACGCCATTAATCCAATTTCACTTTATCATTTCATTGTTTATCACATTTCATAATTAATGTTTAATTGCCGATAATCAGATATTGAGTAACGGGAAATTCAAAAGCGGCCTGCACAGGGGCTGGTGAACAAAGAAAAGGTGAGAATTTCATTGGCGGTGTTCTACGATCCACCAAAAGATGCCCTAATCGGACCCATGAAGGAAGTGGTCGACGAGCAGAATCCTCCATTGTTTCTGGCGAAAACCTTCAAACAACACACCGATCATAAGCTTTTCAAGAAGGCCCAAGCCCAAGCCGCCAAAAGGCTCGAACTTGAAGCCGTACTCTCTGTTGGGTGGAGCGCAGCCAACCCAAACCATTGTCAACCTGAGTCTATTTAAGGCTTTCTGTAGTTTATATATGAGTTGATAGAATTAGAGAAAATATATTAAAGATCAAAATTGACTAGCATCAGAACTGAATATATCTATGTGTGTTTCCTAAATGCTTCGGCGCAGCATTACATAGACAAACAGATATATTGTTGTACACAATTTGGTTTGCAATTTTCAATTTCAATATGCGTCATTTCACATAGTTATTTGAAAATTTCTCAATATTGAAGTCCCTTGTTGAACCCAACTCAATCACATGTAGAATTTTTTTAATTTGAGAGGTATGTTTAAAAGATTCGAAGTTCACATATCCAGTGCCTTTATTTTTGCTTTCCTGCAGATTTTATTTTTTATTTTTTTTAACAATGAGATGTATTATACATAGCTATCATATTTATAAATAATAATAAATATATATTGGTATATAGAAATAAATTTACAGGTAAACTAATTTATATGGATATTAAAAGTATATTTTATTTCCTTTTATCATTTTTCAATAATAATATATTTGACTGAATGAAAACAAATATAATGAATGTGGATGGATATATATTTTACACTATGTTGAATATGGTTGGAAAATTATAATAAAGATATTTAATAGATAGATATAAAAAAATAATAGATAGGAAAGTTACGTAATAACATGATATTTGTAAAGGATTTTTTTTTTCCTGAGAACTACATGATAATGAGAGTTCAGTGCCTTTTTTCCAGGAAAGATTTTTTTCATGAGAACTACATGATAATGAGAGTTCAGTGCCTTTTTCTTAAGAAAACTATATGATGATGAGAGTTAGAGTGTCTTTTTGAAAAATACAAAGAATAAAAGACTTTTTTTTCTTCCTTTTAGGTTTGAAAACTACATGATAATCATAGTTAGAGTGTTTGTTTGAAAGATATATAAGTACGAAATTTTTGGGAAATGTATATTCAGTAACAATTAGTTTGTTTTTAAGGAATTTAGACTTCTGTGATCCATAACATTGTATAGAAATCTTCGGCAAAATCACATAACCAATATTTCGTCGACGCGTTTCGAACCAACCAGTGTGGTTCATCGTCAGGACAAGATGAAGAACTGATCTGGCGTAGCGAGAATAAATAGAGTGTCCAGAGATTCCAACAGCTAAATCCTAACGGCTAATTTTGACCAGGTCAAACCACTAAATTAGTTAGTTAATATTTCTCGAAGAAAGTAAAATAAGGTAAATTAAGGAAATTCAATTGTTAATTTAAGAAAAAGAATAATATTAATATTATCCCAAATATTAAGAAAAATTGATATTTTAATAATAATGGTCATATTATATAATAAATAATCTATAATCCCTTATTCTTCCAATATAACCTACAAGTAAAGATAACCCATTACTAAATTTATTAGAATTTATTCATCCTAGGTAATTTATTGATAATTATTTAATGGTAAATTAGATCATGTTTTTTAGAATAAATCATAAATAATGTTTAAAATCCTTGGTCAATAATCAAAAACAATATAAGATTATTAAATCATCTATATCTACTAATAGTTAATATTTCTAGAAATTAGTTACAATAGGTAAACCCTAATCTAGGGTTATTAATATTAAAAATAATAATAATCCTAATATTAATATTAATATTAATAATAATAATATTAATATTATCCTAAATATTAAGAAAATTAATATTATAATAATAATGGTCATACTATATAATAATTAAACTATAATCTATTATTATTCAAATATAACTTATAAGTAAAGATAACCCATTATTAATATTATTAGAATTTTATTTACCCTAGGTAATTTATTCATAATTATCTAAGGTAAGATATATCATGCTTTTTAGAATAAAACATATATAGTGTTTAAATTAATTGGTCATTAAAATGATAAGTTATATAAAAATAATTATAAACAATTTAGGTCTACTAATAATTAATATTTCTAGAAATTAGTTCCATTATGTAACATCATAATCTAGGGTCATTAACACTAGGACTATTAATATCATAACTAAAAACTAAACTAATGGTCAAAAAATCCATATTAGAACTATAATTGTTAAAATTACTGAGGTTAACTAAGACTATAGGTAAGCAAATTATTACTAATAGAAGAATGTCGAAATCTAGGGTTGATATATTAAAATCCATCCTTAAAACTTAATGGTCAAAATATACTATATAATTATTTTAAAATTATTACAATTAACTATGCCAATAATAAGGAACATATAAAGTAAAAAATAAAAAATATAAAGAAATAAGGGAAAAACACATATGCCCAATAGTATGAAAGGTTAATATTACTAAGCCCGAAACTCAAACAAAGCAAAAAAAAAAAAAAAAAAAAAAAAAAAAGGACCCAAACACCATATAATAACAGGACAAACCTGCCAAAGGAGAGAAAAAGAGGGGGGGGAAAAACAGAAACCCTACGACCTAAAAAAGGGGGGAAAAAAGGTTAGGAAGACAAGGCAGGGACCCAGCAACTGCTAATCTTCCAGCCATCATCCCTATTAAGATTGATCGGCCTTTTCTCAATCTCCAGGGCCTCTCTAAACTTGCGGTGGTGAAACTGCGCAATCCTGGCAATGACTTGAGCATCCTCTATACACACATGATGCATAGTCTTTCCCGCATGCTCAGCCAGGGCCGAGGACTTGGTCCTCCCATGTCTTAAGTCAGCCGAATGCTCGCTAATCCGCTGATTGATCGAGCGACCAGTCTCACCAATATAGGGGGTTCCACAGGAACAAGGAATGATATAGACGCCCTTCATGTCCTTAGGGTCGATCCGGTCTTTCACAGATCTGAGGGATCCACGGATAGTATTGAGAGGTCTAAAAGTAGTAGGTACATCATGCTTCTTCAGAATCCTTGCAATCCTGTCCGTGGTTCCCTCGATGTAAGGAAGGTTCACACCCAAGATATGACCATCAGGATTCCTTCGGATAGAAGGCTCCTTCTTGGCCCTGAGGAAGGCTTTATGACCGAGGCGTCTATTGTAACCATTCTTCTCAAAGACATCAAGGAGGTGAGCCTTCTCCTTCTCCAGGCTCTCCTCATCCGAAATCCTAACGGCACGGGTGGCAAGCGTGCTAAGCACTCCTAACTTCTGAGCGGGGAAATGATGAGAAGAAGCATGCAAGTATTGCTCAGTATGCGTCTTCTTTCTATAAACTTGATGAGAAAAAGAACCATCCACCTTTTTAGAGATGAGAACATCCAAGAACGGAAGACAACCATTAACTTCTTTTTCCATCGTGAATTTAATGGCGGCGGATTGGTTATTGAGATGACAGAAGAAGCGATCCAGCTCGGCAGGACCATGAGACCAGACAACACCAGTGTCATCAACGAATCTTCTCCAAAGCTTAGGTAAGAGACGAGAGGAGGCCAAAGCCTTCGACTCAAAATCCTCCATGAAGAGATTAGCGACGACAGGGGACAAGGGGGATCCCATGGCAACTCCGCAAGTTTGCTCATAGAATTCTCCCTCGAAGCTAAAAAATGTAGAGGTAAGGCAAAGCTCAACTAACTTAGCCGTATCCGGGTCAGTTAGCTTATTAATAACCATCAAGGCCTCATTGATAGGAATGCAAGTATAAAGAGAGACCACGTCGAAACTGACCAAAATGTCCTCGGGCTCAAGATTAATTTTCTTAAGATCCTCAATAAAGGAAGCCGAGTCTTTGACAAAGGACTCAGTCTGCCCAACCAAGGGTCTCAACTTTGCAGCGAGGAACTTGGCCAGGAGGTAAGTAGGACCACCGATGGTATTGACAATGGGTCTAAGGGGGACCCCATCCTTATGGATTTTAGGAAGACCATAAATCCTAGGAGTGATGGGGTTACCTTCAATAAGCTTCTGGGCCAGAGGAATCGTGGAATGGCACGACTTGATCGCAAGAGCGACCGCTCTGGAAACCTTCTTGAGGGGATTCTTCGAAAGCTTCTTATAACTCCCACTGTTACAAAGATGGTCCAACATCTTAATCCTGTAATCCTTTCTATCCATGATAACAGCTGCCCCACCTTTATCAGCTTTTAAGACCACGACGTCAGGATTCCCGTTCAAGCTCTTCAGAGCCTCAAACTCAGCCTTGCTGATATTGCTACGGGGAGGCTTAGCCCTTCTCAGGGTCACAGCACAATCCTGCCTAATCGTATCCTTAATCTTATCAGGAAGGTTCTTAATGCCATACTCCACATCGCAAATGATGTCTTCAATCGGAATTTTTCTGGGAGCTAAGGCAAAATTAAGACCCTTCCCTAAGAGATTAAAGACCTCAGGCGGGAAGGAAAAACTCGAAAGATTCAACACTTTATTGTCCCGAGGAAGGGAACTCGAATTTTCCACCTTACTATCGGACTTACAGCAACTACTATTAAAACCATCCAAAACATTATTACTACGACCTCTCTTATTATTAAATACTTTAGTACGTTTATAATAAGGAATATCGATTTTATTAATGTTACTACTATCATTTATAGCTCCCTTATTATCTATGTTACTTTTACAATTTACCGCTTCATTATTATAATCACACATTATAATATTACTCTTATCCTTACCGCTATTCAAAACACTAACCACCTTGCCCGCGCTTGGAATATCGGTCCTAAAAGAAAAGCTCACGGATTTATTGCCCACCAAACCGCTCTGCTGGATCGACGGATCTGGAAACACCGATTTCTGCTTATCAACGGCTGAAACATTCTGCTCAACATTCAAAGACCAGTTCACGGTTTCATTAACCCCCGAACCTCTCTGCTGGAGAGACGAGCTTGGAAACCCCGACTCCGGCTCATCGAAGACCGTATCACTCTGCAAACCACGGGCATTAGGATCGCCAAAGCTCTCCTCGCCTATCAGCTCATTTGATCCATCGCGCAGATCCCTCCGCAAACCACGGGCAATAGAACCACCAGAGCTCTCCACGTCTAACAGCTCAATTGAGCCATCGCGCAGATCACCAACTACAGACCCAATAATCGAACAGCCATCCAGAGAAGAACTCATGCGTTGAATATCAGCTACTGAGCCAGCCGAGACACCATATGGCTGCTGTAAACGGAAAGGAGATCGAACTAAAGAACCTATTGATTGGCTGTCCAACATTACGGGTCCATGGTTACCGCAAACTGATCCAGCAATCGATATCCGGCTTCTCCCCACCGCTACGTTTCCACACGAGCCAGCAGAAGGAAGATCAACAGAAGAACAGTTTGTTTTTATTTAATTTTTAACTTAGAAATTATTTGAAAAAAAAAAAAAAAAAATTGAGAGAAATTAACTTTGAATTAAAGCCAAATAAAATTTTATAGATAAGATATTTATTTAACATCTTTTAATTTTAAAAAGATTAAAATAAAAGATGAAGTTTTTGAAAAATAAAGCGAAATAAAAATAAATTGTATTATTGAATTATATCAAATTTATAGATAAAATTAAATAATAGAAAAAATATTATCTATATTAATACATATTATACACAAATAAAATTTAAAAAGAATTATTATATTTCATTTTGAAGGGTTACCATTAATTTAACCCTTTAACTCTTTTTCTATTGACAACTTTAAGTACATTAACATTTTCTTTACAAAATGAAAAATATAGTTTTATAAAATATTTATCATAACTTTAGACAACTCAATCTTATATATAGCTTTACCAAAACTAATTGTTAATATTAGGTATTTAACATTTGTCATCCCTTTTAAAGAAGTCACTTAGTGCAACTTTTTGTAAAAAAATCACAACCTTTAAGAATCCTACATCAAAAGCCTATCCAAGTTCCATCCATTTTTAAAAGATAATTTCATATTGCCAAATATTAGAATATAAGAGTAAACGAAATTAAATATATGTTAAAACAATTTGAAAAAAAATTATCCTTTATATGTTGTTTAGATTAATACAAAAGAATGTTCCATCATTTAAGAAAATGATTTTATTCTAGGTAAACCACTACTATAAAAATATTGAATAAGATAATTAAAGTCTAACTTAACAAAAGAAGCTCAAGATAAATTTATAGACTATTATGCAAACAAATTTGGTAAAATCAACCAACGGTTGGTTCTAGAAATATATATGGGTAATTGCATTAAGCTTATGGGTGAAAAAGTGGCAACGAGGTGTTAAGAAATACATGCATGTAGGAATGTGTGTGCATTCCTAATCATATATCCTCAGTGCACAAGAAACAACTACAAACACTGGCCAACTTAGATTTTTTACAAACACATCCACATTCTTAAGCTAAGCACACATGTAATTAAGAACACAAAAGCATTCTGAAGTAAAACTACACATGCACCTAGGAACACACATATGTTCCTAAGTAAAATTGTGTGCACATTCCTATGCCTAGATCCTTCAATGCGTCCCAACAATTTTGGTCAGGGCCTCATATCCATGTGACCTACTTTGCATGCCCAAGACATACATATAGTGTGTGGGGCTAACCTTGCAAATAATATAATGCATGCCCCACTCTAGGACACATACCTACAACCTAAAACCACATAATGACACTGACATCCCCAACCATAGGTTTGGAAAACAAACATCACCTTATGTTGAAAATGGCAACAAGAAATGCTAAAAATAGCATTTCTATAAATAGTATTTCAGGATATACTCCAACTCTGTTGGAAATAGCAAAAAATAGAAATGCTAAAAATAGCATTTCGAGATACATTCCAATTTTAGTTAGTCCTTGAACTAAAATTGAGAATTAAAATTAAAATTTGATCTTAGTATTTGTTTGAAAAATCATTAATTAATTCATCTTGAGTTGATTAGTTAGAGAAAATCAAACATGAAGTCTATGTGAAGACATGCAACAGTTATCCCTTTGATTGAGGAATTTATCCCTTAATTAAGGAGATCAAAATGAGTTGTACTTTGAGTTGTAATTAGTTAGCTCAGTTAACTGAGTTAAGTCTAGTTAGATTAGTTCCAACAGTTTGTGGAATTGATTGTGAGTTCAGTTAGTTAATGCATGCATGCATGCAACTAGTGTACTTCAGATAACTGAATATTCTCTCATAAATAACTCATGCATGTCAATTCAGTCAAAGACCCAATTGAGATCAGAGGAAGGGATAGTGTACTATCAGTTGGGGGAATTTTCCTATAAAGGAAACTCATCCATGCAAAATGAATTATCTCCTTCAGGATTGAGCAGTTATTTCAGAGGTTAGTGAGCAGTGTGTGAAGTAATTCACACAAGTGGCAGCCAGAGGACCTAGGAGAAACTACGCAAGGAAATAGGAGGCTTGGAGGACTTAGGGAAGGCATATGTTGTGTCTATTCAGTCTATGAACAACATTGATGGATTATACTGAGAGTTGGATAGCTTGTGAGCTAAAGCTTTGTGTAACCTGAACATATTTCCACTTGTATGATAATACAGAGATCGGGGTTTTTAGCTGAGGCTTTCCCCAGAGTATTCTTCTGTGTTCTCATGTGATTGATTTATTATTCTCTGTTATATGTGTTCTATTTAATCTTGCTTAAAATCAATTAAGCTTCCGCAAGTTTGTTTGTAGAAGTAGATCAAGTATTTTGCTTTAGTATATTGCATTATCTGGTGATCTACAATGGGAATTTCTACATGGTATCAGAGAAAAGGTGATCAAAGTGGAGAATAGTATACAAAGAAGGGAGAAGTTTGAAGTTTGAAGTTCCTGATTATAGAAATCGAATTCTTATCACATCTCAAATTTCACCAATGGCGTTCAACGGTTTGAGACTCAAGTATGCCTCGGACGACAGCTCGAATTATATAGCCTGGAAGGATTGCACGGAAGCAGTATTAGAGGACAACGGTTTGAAGGACTTCATTATTCAAGAAGTACCCAAGCCAGTAGCTGGTAATGCCCAAGAATTGGCAAAATGGAAGAAATGTGTGGCTAGAGCGAGGAGGATTCTTCTGGAGGGAGTTTGAGACCACATTGTCTCGAGTCTCCATGGGAAGTAGACATCATTTTCAATGTGGAAAATATTGAGGGATCTATATCAGAACAATAGCGATCAAAGGAAGTTGGCGCTGAAAGACAAGCTTCTAAAAACCAAGTGTGAAAAGGGCGACACGATCTCTACATATCTGAACAAGCTCACCACCTGCAGGGATGAGCTTGGAAGTGTAGGAATCATGACAGTCGATGATGACATGGTGAGTCTTTCTCTCCTCGGTCTTCCTAAGAGCTGGCATAGATACCAAGACTTAGTAAATGGAAGAGAGAAATTGCCAAATTGGGAATGACTGTGGTCGGATCTGATGCAGGAGGAGATCAGGAGAAGCACGAGAGATAGTTCTTCATCCAAGGAGGATGAAGAAAATTGTGCCTTAACGAGTAAGGAAAAGAAAAGTAAGGAGAAGGATTCTCATCCCAAATCAAGTTATTCTCATGGTGGGAAGAAGATTGACAAATCTAAAGTGCAATGCTTTAATTGTCATGAGGTGGGCCATTATCCAACTAATTGTCCATTGAAGAAATCCAAGAAGGGATCCAAGGAAGGATCTGAAGGTGAGGCATTGGCCTCTCAGTTCGAATTGGATTTTACCCTCATCGCATGCATGGTTTCATCGATGGTGGGTTCTGGTTTGTTTCTTGACAGTGGAGCCTCATTCCACATGATCGGCAATAAGAGTCTGTTTAGTACCTTGGAGGAGAAAGACCTCAAGATACTCATAGCGGTGAGTAATGATGAAAAGTATAGTGTTTCAGGTGTGGGCACGATTTCTTTTCAGAGGGAGCATGGAGCTCGCATTACCTTGACAAATGTGAAGTATGTGCTAGGACTGAAGAAGAACTTGGTATCAATCACAACGCTGGAGGACAAAGGCTATGATGTAGTCTTCAGTAAGGGAAAGGTTTTCCTTAGACACATCACCACAAGACAAGTGAAGCAGATCGGTTCACAAGTCAAGAACCTGTATGCTCTTGAGGTTCAAGATGCATGAAAAGCCTTGAGGAGCAAGGAAACTGTTGGAGACTTGGTGGTTAAGACAGAGAGTACATTACCTCTCAACATGCAGCACCAGAAGAAGTATCAGACAATTATGGAGGAGCCACAATTGGGGAAGTAGCTTCAGGAGGTTATGGAGCAACCACAACTGGAGAAGCCAAGAGGAGATCGAGTGGAGGCATCCACTCATGCAAAGACCTCTAGTAGGGGGAAATTTAGAGCCAAGTGGGTAGAGGGATCACATGCATCCATACCTCCAGGTAGGAGGTGGGGTGATGTGGAGTGACAGTGCCAAGAAGGCTGAAATAGGGGTAGGATCCTTGAGGTACCCAACCTATTTGATTAGACCTTGCTATGGGAGCCTCGACGAGGAGTAACATGACTGGCTGAGTAGGTAGAGACAAATGCGGATGGAGCGGCAGAGGAAGCTTCAACATTTGAGGATGTTTCTAGCTCAATAGGGAGGTTAGTTGGGAGATTAGTTACTTACTTCTCAGTAACTGAGTTGCAGTGCAGTAGTGGGCAGCATGATGCAACATGATGATAGGAGGTGCAGTGTGGATGCAGTGCTGGGAGATAGGACCAGCAACAACATGGATGTAGCAAGAGGAATCAGTGTGATTGATGCAGTCAAAGATCAAAGTGACAAAGGCTAGAGCAGTCAGATACTGAAGAGCTGCAGAGTTTTTCAGTCGACAGAGGCAATAGCAGTCAGAGACTTTGATGACAGAGGAATCATTCTGATTCAGGTTGGATACTTTTTTGTGTTCCTAGAGTTGTTGGAGCAACAACACTTGAGATAAGTGTTGCATGCAGAAAATTACAAAGGTTTAGGATCAGGTTCGAGTTGAATGCCTTTCTTGTTGAGAGGGAGTGTTGAAAATGGCAACAAGAAATGCTAAAAATAGAAATGCTAAAATTGCATTGCTATAAATAGCTTTCAGGGTATACTCCAACTCTGTTGGAAATAGCAAAAAATAAAAATGCTAAAAATAACATTGGTATAAATAAAATTTCGGGATATATTCCAATTTTAGTTAGTCCCTGAACTAAAATTGAGAATTGAAAATCGAATTTGATCTTAGCAGTTGTTTGAAAAATAATTAATTAATTCATCTTGAGTTAATTAGTTAGAGAAAATCAAACATGAAGTCTATGTGAAGACATGCAACAGTTATCCCTTTGATTGCGAAAGTTATCCCTTAATTAAGGAGATTAAGATGAGTTGTACTTTGAGTTGTAATTAGTTAGCTCAGTTAACTGAGTTAGCTCCAGTTAGATTAGTTCCAAAAGTTTGTGGAACTGATTGTGAGTTCAGTTAGTTAATGCATGCATGCATGTAACTAGTGTACTTCAGATAATTGAATATTCTCTCATAAATAACTCATGCATGTCAGTTCAGTTAGAGACCCAGTTGAGATCAGAGGAAGAGACAATGTACTATCAGCTGGAGGAATTTTCAAATAAAGGAAACTCATCCATGCAGAAGGAATTATCTCCTTCAGGATTGGGCAGTTATTTCAGAGGTTAGTGAGCAGTGTGTGAGGTAATTCACATAGGTGGCAGCTAGAGGACCCAAGAGAAACTGCGCAAGGAAATAGGAGGCTTGGAGGACTGAGGGAAGGCATATGTTGTGTCTATTCAATCTATGAGCAGCATTGAGGGATTGTACTGAGAGCTGGATAGCTTGTGAGTTAAAGCTTTGTGTAATCTGGACATATTTCCACTTGTATGATAATACAGAGATCAGGGTTTTTAGCTAAGGCTTTCCCCAAAGTATTCTTCTGTGTTCTTGTGTGATTGATTTCTCATTCTCTGTTATATGTGTTCTATTTGATCTTGCTCAAAATAAATTAAGATTCCGCAAGTTTGTTCGTAGAAGTAGATCAAGTATTTTGCTTTAGTATATTGCATTATATAGTGATCTACAGTGGGAATTTACGTAGCTTAAACTTATGCTTCTAACGCCACGAAGAACACCTTAAACCCATATGAAATTTTGAATCAATAAAAACAACTTGAAACAACACACATGACCTCCCAAGTGTATCCTTTACCTCCTAGTGGGAATATTGGCACCATTAGGGTTTTTGGAGAAGTGGCTATTAGTATCAAGACAAAAGTAGGGATGGAGTGAGGGATGGAGAGAGGGGAAGCGTTATAGAGAGGGATGGAGGGGGAGAGAGAGAGGTAGTGAATGTGGGGTAATATGGAGGTTGGGGGAGTACAAGAGTGTGTTTGTCTGCGAGAGAGGGAGAGAGAGAGGCAATGAAGGTCGGGCAGGAGAGAGGTTGGGGGAATTTGTATGTGTGTGTGTGTGTGTGTGTGTGTGTGTGTGTGTGTGTGTGAGAGAGAGAGAGAGAGAGAGAGAGAGAGACATAGAGAAGAGGGGGGGGGGAGGTAAACAAAGAGAGAGAAGGGGGGAGGAGTAAGGAGAGCGAGGGATTTAATGAGGGAAAGAGAGGGAGGAGGATAAAGGAAGGTGGAGAGAAAAGGGGATAGAGTGAGTGGCGTAGAGAGGGAGAGTGAGAGAGAGGGGGAAAGAGAGATAAAATGAGAGAAGGGAAGAAGGTGGGAATATATAGGGAGAGCGAGAGTGGGGGGGGGAGTGAGAGAGAGAGATAGAGATTGAGAGTAGTTGGAGAGAGGGGAAGAGGGGCAAAGGAGGAGTGAAGGGGAGGAGAGAAGTGAGGCATCATAAAAGGGAGGAGTGAAGGGAGACATGGGAGGGGAGGAGAGAGAGAGTTGATTAGGGGGAGTGACAAGAAGAGAGAGTGAGAGTGAGATAGGGGAATAGGGATAGGTCGAAGAGAGGGGTATATGTTAGGTGTGGTGGGAATAGGGGGAATAGAGAGATATAAAGGTAAATATAGAGAATGAAGAATTGAGGGAGAAAGAGAGAGGAAGTTGGAGAGAAGGAGATGGAGATATTGGGGGGAATGAGGGAGAGATTGAAGTATAGAGGGAGAGAGAGAGAGGGATTGAGGAAGGGACAAGGATGAAGGTGAAGAGAGAGAGAGAGAGAGAGAGAGAGAGAGGTAAAGAGAGAAGGGGTTTTGGAGAGTGGGGTAGAGGGAGAGGGAAAGAGGGAGAGATTGCTAAAAGGAGGACAGAGAGGGGATGCATAAAGAGAAAGTGTGGTAGATAGAGAGGAGGAGGATAGAAAGTAGGTATATTAGATGGATGGAGGGAGAGAGGGAGAAAGGTAGAAGGGGAAAGAGAGAGTGTGTGGGAGGGAGTGGGGAGAGAGAGAGAGGTTGGGGGAGTCTGAGAGTATGTGTGTGTGTGTGTGTGTGAGAGAGAGAGAGAGAGAGGAAGAATGAGTGAAAAAGAGAGAGAGAAAGAGAAGAGGAAGAATTAGTGAAATGAATCTGACCATATCTTGTAAAGGATTGGAAGAAATTACCACTCCTCAAACTCTAGAGATAGAAGGATATATCAAGAAGAAAAAGGTTCAAGCAGTGAAAGATCACATCGAGCATCAACAACAAGTTCTCCAACTTTTAAAGGATAATGCCACTTTGGTGCAAAATCAAACGAAACAATAGGTATATCAACATTGTAGTGAAAAATGTTTTGATGTAGGTGATTGGGTATTTTTACTGCTACATCTCAAGCAAGCTATTTATGAGAAGGAAATGTTGGCAATACTACATGCACTTAAAGAATGGCAACCTTACCGAATGGGAAGACGCTTCAAGGATGAGGATGTGGAAACATTGTTTTGTGTTATTTCTATTATCCAACCAGATTGGATAAACTAAGCAAGGGATGAATGGAAGAAGGACGAAGAAGTATGGCCACTTATTCAAAAGTTGCAAAAGATCCCAATTCAAAAAATATTGCCAGAAATTGAAGAGGAAGGAAAAATCATATTGGAACCTGGAGAAGTCACAGAAATAAGAACCCGACAACTATGAAATCGATCAATTTCAGAGTATCTCATCAAGTGGAAAAACTTATCCGGTAAAAATTCCACATGGGAGGATAAGAATTTTATACAGAAGCATCAAGAACTACTCAAGCGTTGAGGACAACGCTTTTTGAAGGAGAGGGGCATGTTAGGCCCCTATACTACTAGTGCAACCCCTTATTGTTATTAGTACCACCCACTTATTATTTTGATGTACCCATGTAGTGCCCATATTGTTACTATTGTGACCCATAGAAGACCACTATTGTTATTATTATGCCCTTACATTATTATTGTTATGTCGGCTTTGATTATGTTATGACCCCTCAGACTCCTATATATAGAAAGGAGGCCTTTTCATTTGTATCATCCAAGAATTGTTCATTTACGTAATGTAAAGGAGGTTTCCCCCTCGAAGAGGCTGAATTATAAGGCATTGATCTATCTTTTCTATCTTTTCTTGAGCTGGTTTCATAACAGAAGGGGTTTTGGAGAGTGGGGTAGAGGGAGAGGGAAAGAGGGAGAGATTGCTAAAAGGAGGATAGAGAGTGGATGCATAAAGAGAAAGTGTGGTAGATAAAGAGGAGGAGGATAGAAAGGAGGTATATTAGATGGATGGAGGGAGAGAGGGAGAAAGGCAGAAGGGGAAAGAGAGAGAGTGTGGGAGGGAGTGGGGAGAGAGAGAGAGGTTGGGGGAGTCTGAGAGTATGTGTGTGTGTGTGTGTGTGTGTGTGTGTGTGTGTGTGTGTGAGAGAGAGAGAGAGAGAGGAAGAATGAGTGAAAAGGAGAGAGAGAAATAGAAGAGGAAGAATTAGTGAACAAGAGAGAAGGAGAGAAGAGCGGGAGGTAAGAGAGAAAGAGGAAAAAGTGGAAAAAGTAGGGGAATTAGCTCACCAGATTGTTTTTACCAGCAATACCCAGTTTTTCACAACGACCAAGCCTGAAACCATATGGGAACATTTTGAGGCATTGAACGACGTTTTTTGGGGGGTAAAACGTTTCTGCTATAGTGTCATGCCTTTTCATGCTATTCTACACATGGATATATTTCCAACAGTGTAAAAAGAACACCAATCAAAGTTCATATGCAAAATTTATGCCACTTAGAAGTTGACCTTATTGTTTTTACACCTATAATTTGCGAGGATGCCATGTAAAGCCCCCATTATTCATGGAAAAGGGGCTAGCCACGTGATTATGATGTACAAGAATCTAGAAGATTCTATGTTGTAACTTCATTTAAAATTTGAGGTAGTCAAGCCTAACCACTAGTAGGTTATCAGGTTGTGCTATAACTAGGCCACTAGGAAGGAAAGGAATTCCATTCTTTCGAGTCCATTTGTTCCATCGCTGAGAAAAAATATCCAAGAGGGATATGAGCTAGAGCACACAGATAGGATTTGTGTATTGTAGTATATCATGAGCCACAAACCATAGTTACTTGTACTTGCAGCCATATTTCCAAACAAAGAGAGAGTGGAGTGGCCTCACCTTCCAACTAGGTTTTATCCTGAAAGGGTTTCCTAGATCATATCTTTTGTCTTATGTGTGTGTGTTATCTTTTATTTTTTTGTTCTCTATTTTCCTCATAATTTCTATCTACATGCATGCACTATATACAATAAAATATATGAATCTAGAAATTTAATAAAATTGTAATAGTGTAAAATTTCATATTTTAAACATAATATTATCATATTTGTTGTGACAAACTTTCTAGTGGAATATCCTGGTAATTTAAGGATCAGAGGGAGGGAGGTAGTGAAGGTGGGGCATGATAGATATTGGGGGACTCTAAGAGAGAGAGAGAGAGATAGAGAGACACGTGGGGCAAGAGAGAAGGAAGGGGGATGGGGGAGAGAGATATATGGGGGGAGGAGTGAGGGAGAGAGAGGGAGTTGGATGAAGGAAGGTGAAGATAAATGGGGAGAGAGCGAGACAAGGCAGTGGGGGGAAAGAGGGGGGAGTGGAAGAGAGGGGGGAAGAGAGATAAAAGGAGAGATGGTAAGAGGGGGAAATATAGATGGAGAGGGAGAGTGGGGCAGAGAGTGAGATAGAGAGAGGGAGAGAGAAATAAAGAGAGTAGTTGGAGTGAGGCGAATAGTGGCAATGGAGGAGATAAGGGAGCCATAATAGAAGGGAGGAGTGAAGGGAGGCATGGGAGAGGAGGAGAGAGAAATTTGATTAGGGGAGTGACAAGAAGAGAGAGTGAGAGTGAGATAGGGGAATAGGGAGTGGCAGGAGAGATAGGTATATGTTAGGGGTGATGGGAAGAAGGGGAGTAGAGAGAGATAAAGGTAAATACAGAGAGGGAAGGAGTGAGGCAACAAGAGCGAGGAAGGGAGAGAGAAGGTGATGCAAATCTTAGGGGTAGTGAGAGAGAGATTGAACGATAAAGGAAGAGAGAGAGGGAGGGAGGAAAGGATAGGGAGGAAAGTGAAGAGAGACAAAGAGAGATAAGGGATGTAGAGAGAGTGAGGGAAAAAGGGATAATGATATGTAGGTGATTAGGTGCTCAAAATTATGCTCAAAAATACAAGTTCTTAGAATAGTGTAGAACTTGAACGACTCCGTAGTGTTCGTCATCCTAAATCCGACACATTTCGTTTCGTGTGAAACAGACACCGTATGCTCCTAGAAACACAATCTATTCACTTTCTCGAACAAGTAAAAAATTTGCAGATGGATGATAGGGATGCTGATTGGGCCTCTGTACTGCCTAGGTGGCAAGTTGAATATTCTCGGAATATTTTGTTGTGATGGCATCATTTGATTGGCCCCTGTGTTATTGTTTTGGCCAATGAGGAGGTGACACGTGGCTAAGCCAGAGGCTACCATGTGTCCTCCTAATGGCAAACAAAATTTTGGTATGGCGAACAGGGCGAAGGTCGGGCTCAACCCCATGACCTCCCACAACATAGTGCAATGAGTTACCAATCCACCTACATGTTGTTTCTTAACCTTATGGATTTCGGGTTTATGTTAAAGGTTATCATCGTCGAGGTTGGGAGGAGACTGCTAGCGTAACCGTCGGTAGTCCTTCCATGTGAACACACTACCGCCTATTTGCAGCAACAGTTGCTACGGCCACCAGACCGACCACCAGACTAAACTGCCAATGACTCCGCCCATGTGAAGGCACATAAAAACTGTAAACAGTTACTGTGACCCAATTTTTTATTCTAAGGCCTCAACGCCCAAATTAATGATCCTACAAATTCACCCGAAATTTAGGGAACCCAAAATTCAGGGAATTTGTTGCTCCGTTAGTGGAGAACGGGGCGAATTTGTAGGATGATGTTGGATTTGGTGCAAATTGTGGAGCGAATAGTGGAGAAACTAGGAGAGGTCGTAACTTCTTCAGTTTTCAACTAAATTGGATGTTGAAAGAGGCTAGGTAGCCATTTTTGGACATTTTAGACTCATTGTTGCAGGTTTCAGAAGCATTTAAGCATTTTAAACATATATTTTTACACTTTTGAGCATAATAGAGAGTCTCAAGCCATTAGAAGCTAGACCAAGGAGACATAACCCAGGAGGGGTGAACTCCTTTATCATGTTCCTGTTGTGATGTGTTTTTGATGATGTTTTATACATGTTTATGTTGTTGTTAAATATCTTATTTATGTTAAAATTTCTCATAAAAAAAAAAAAAAACTCATTTTTCACTTGCAAAATTCATGAATTCTTAAGCACAATGAAAGCCTTTTGTTTCTAATATGAGGAGGATCTTAGCACAAAAATCTAATATTCTAAATTAGCTCATTTTGGTATCACAACACTAGGTTTTCTTTGTGAAAGAAAAATTTAATTATTTGCAAGTTTATGTCATGCTTGTTATCACTCCTCCGGATCTCCAAGGCTAAGGAACAATCCAGTTGAGCTAACCACAGACCAACCTTTTGACTTGGTATCTAGCCCTACCAAGCTTGAGAGGGATCTCTCCACAAAATCACATCCAAGAGGGCTAGATGAATTAGGGTTTTAGGCTAGTTATGGTGTGCGGATTTTGTTTGATTTGAATTTTGATTGGGTTATTTCTAGATGAGGGTATTAGGTCAAAGAGGCTAGGTTAGGGAAAATCATATATGATTGTAGACATTCAAAGGGGAAAGGTAGGCATGAGGCTTAACACTTAAAAGGTGATTTTGTGAGATGGTTTAAGACTGATGAGGAGTTAGGAAGATCATACGATATGTATTCTTCCTAAACTGAAGAAAAATGGACCAATTATGATAAATTTCCCAAAACAGAGCACATTGAGCAAACATGTATTCTTCCTATCAACTTGAAAATTACCATATAATAGACATGAAATGGTTTATGAGATTACAAAAAATTCGTACAAATGATAACAAAGAAGAAACACTGCTAAACATCCATACCACATGTTGTTCGTTAAGAAACCAATTTCATGGCTGTAGGGAAATTGTGCTTAAGACATTAATAATGATTTCTTACTGTCACTTATTGTTTATTATATTATCAAATGATGGAATTGGAAAACTTGGCCTTAGACTCTTAATACATGTATTACCAGAACATTTCAGAATGCCATTTGTTGCTAAATATAAATGATGAATGAGGAAAGTTTGAAAGGGAAGTTAAAGACAATATGTTGATCTTTCACTAGAACTATTATCTATAACTTAGAGGAATTATGATTATGATAAATAAATCATAGATAATATGCTGGAATTTCACAGAAACTACTATCTATAACTTAGAAAGGAACTGAGGACTTTAAGTATAGGAGCGCTCTTTAAGGGATTTTACCCTGCAGCTTCATTACCATACTTAGAAAGAAGAAAGCATTGCATTAAACATGATAGCGAGACTTACAAATTATATGTAACAACTCCTGGAAACTTTTGGTTGTTTCATTAATCAATGATGTTATCAGAAATACAGTAGCCTGATTCTCCAAAATTCCAACCCTTTCCTCGTAAATGTTTTCACTTTTTATACAAATGTGGAACAATTATAAATTTTTGAAACCTATCTAACTACTTTCTAACTATATGAAATAAAATTATTACAGAATTTACAGAGGATAAAACACCTCAAAGAACATGAAATATCAAGAACAAAACTGAATTTAGAAGGAGATGACAACTGCTGACTCACTCTGCTTAATCCGTTGTTGAATTCCTTTGAAGGTGCCTCAATGGTAATTAACCTGCTTTAATCATAACAAAACTGTGTTTAATTTATGCATAACCTGGCTTACACATGTATCTGGCACATTTCAATTGGCCAGAACAACAAGAAATTCGACCAACTGCCTTCTTCTTTAAATCTGGCTTTAACACTGATTTTCCTGTTTACACAGCAAAACCAATGCAAAATAGTCAAAGCGAAACTGAAAGGGATTAACTTGTTTTAATAAACTTATTGCATCTGCCTAACATTCACTTCCCCTTATAAATCACAATCAACGATTATTTCTTTATAATCCCCTTTATAATAGAAATATGTTGAAAATGCATGATTATAACACATATGAAGACTTTTCGATATAGCAAACCCACTGGAACTTTACAACAGGATATATAATATTTCGGGTCCGCTATATCAAGTCGCAATCGGTGGTTCTTAATGTTCAAGGAACCGTGGTGTGGTGGACCCGACGGAATTTAAAATATGATATATATATGTTTGGGTCCGGCCCTTATCGCATGTTGCGATCGGTGGGGTCATATGCATACAATATAAACATTCAATATAACTTCAGACCTGGAGATGTTATAAAATATGCCATATAAATTTTCAGGTCTATAACCCAATGGGTAATCATAATCGGCATAGTTTATATACATATATATTAAAAACTATGTGATAACGCAGACTCGCTGGTTTATAAAACGTAACCTATATGTGTTTCGGGTCCGCCATCGCAAATCGCTATCGGCGGTTTCAACGTCCATAACTCTGTGTAAGATGGACCTAACAAGACTTTAAACCACATTATATCTACCTTTCAGGTCGGGCCGTTCAATAATTTAACACTTATTTCTTTATAAATCCGATAAATTAGATATATATGTATATATCTGTTATGGCTCCATTTCGATTGCGATTTAGCTTTATCACATGGCCAATTTCTTTATACTTATTCCTTTGTAAATCTGACATTTCCTTCTCATTTCGATATGCACTCATATATATATATATATATATATATATATATATATATATAGCTCCATATAACATTTAATATCCGATTATTTTGCATTTCTCCCTTTAGCGATGTCTATGTATAACAAAATATTTCATTTCTTTTAGACTTTTCGGTAAGGGTAAAGGATATAAAGGAGTTTTATAACTCCTGATAGTGATATAACTGATAAATAAACCTCAAGCCCAATATAAGCTACAACATCTGGCCCCAACTGGGGATAGTGATTTTGCCCCAAAAGCACTGAGAACCGCAGATTAGTGCCTTATCCATTGGGCATGGAGTCATATATTGCTTCTCTGAACTCTTAACTTTGTGAATATGTGTACAGTGAACCCACAAAAATACCTACAGAGATTAAATGCTTGTGCCCTGATAAAAAAATATTAAGAATCTTAGATCAATAGCCTTAGTTGGGCATGGAGTTAAAAAATATAAAACCCCTGAAATCTGGCAACTGAAAACCTGACAATCTTGAAGTTTCACACCTCTGCAAACCACTTTCCAACTGGGAAAGTCACCCTTATTCATCCACTAATGATTAAACCGCAAAAATGCAACTCAAAACCAAGTTCTCAACACATAAGCTTATTTATGTACAAGTTCCTACATATGTACATGGCTGACCTCAATCAGGTGAAGTCAATCTTCCAATGATACCAGATTAGCATTTGAGTGCTTAATCTAGAACCATTTTGCCAGTGAATCTTGAAAATGCAATTTGTCATGCGGAAAGAGTCAATTTTGCGGACAAAACCGACCTCCCTAGCAACCAAAGGTCGTCTAGTGACAAACAAAACAATCAAGCACTATCTTTCCCTAAATATGCGTTTAAAATAAAAGCAACCGGGTGTTTAAGGCTTACCTTTAGTCCAATGCTTGTTTGTTGTAGTCCAGCCTCTCTGATCCAGATGAGCTCCTTCTCCTTGAAGCCTGCATTCACTAACAAGCAAACGATTACATAGCACCTGAATAACTCATATAATAAAACATATTCATCATAAAGACCAAGGAGTATATGAAACAAATTATATAGAACAACTTGTTGAGAAAAATGAGCTTAATTGTATTAATTGGAAACAAAAGAAACCATTACAACCAGTACCTTGGTGTTGTGCAGATCCCTCTGAGGGTACAGCAAGAGTTCTCCTTTACTTTGATCAGCTCACCCACTTCCAAATGAAGCTAGGAAAGGATTTGAATCTCTCCTCTCAAGCTCTATAAGGGAGTCCTAATTTCAGCAGCATCTACCCTTAGGAATGTTCAACTTTCAACCTCCCCTCCCTCTGGCCCATTGCCTGTATTTATAGTGTTTTGGAGGAAGTTAATCAGGTCCACCATGAAAGGGATAAGCCCCTTTTTCAATGGGATAGCTCCCCTCTTCATGGGATAAGTTCCTCTTTCATTGGGATGTATGAACCATCTGGAGGCGCTCAATCCACGTCAAACCATCTTCTAGAATGCTCTAGAATTGACCACAAGTAACTTTTTTGAAGTGAAACTTGCGCCTTTTGACCTTTACAGGAGTACGCACCCACCCCTTTACAGACAGAGCGTACAAGTACACAGGTTTTATGAACTAGAGGTGCGTACACGCAGGTAAGGCTAAGAGAAACTGCGTAACCAGAGTTAATTGACTTTTAAGGACTTTCTCTCTTTCTTGGAGTTTGACATGAGAAGCAGAGGTATGAGACTTGCCAAGGAGGATAGTATGACTATTGACGGAGCCATACTGACTGCAAATAGTCATGGTGACAAATTTTAGTGTAACAGATTGCCCCCTAAAGTGCAAAGCCTGTAGTAGATTAGGGTTTCATATCATCTAGGAAGGGTGAAGTACTTTATCATTTCAAGGATTATCTTGTGGAGAGCCCAGTTGGAACCTGCAAATATTCAACACAAAATACATGTATGAGATCATATCATCGCTGAGGTAGGCATTCCCATACTCAGATCAAAAACTTTAACTAACAAACTAACTACTGCTCTGATACAGGAATGATTTCGCAGTACATCATAATCATAGACTCATGTAGACACAGTATGGATGCAACCATCTGTTTATAATTAGTCTACTATAAAATGAATACAAAACTCCTCGCAGCCTGGATGGTGGAAACTAGATCCAGGGTCTTCATTTCTACTTCCCGAAATAGTACGATTCTATCCATGCGAATAAATGAGTTGATGTCGAGCATGGTAGAAACCACTTGATTACCAGTAAATGATGTAAATTGTTAACAAGTGTGAGAGAAACCACCAGTGATGTCAATGGTTCTCAAAGTACCCAGTACAATCCATGAGATGTGAATGAATGTGCTGATGTCAAACATGTCACGGAATCCTTCGATCGAAAGTCAATGATGTAAATTGTCGTCAAAGGCAAGAAATCTGCCATTGATGCATGCGGATTTCAAGGTACTGACGATTTCTAGATCATCTTTCTAGATAATGTGCTGATGTCGATAGAAAGCGATCAGTCGTAGGCAAGCCCACAACACGAAATCACAGATCAAGTTGAAGAAATGTAGCTGTAAGGACTGACTCAGGGACGGTCAAGATGGATGACAGGTATTTTGCAGATGAATGGTTTATTTGCAGCGACCTCTTGAACACATAACGACACAATAGATGGCTTGGTGACATTTGACCCAAAGTTAATACCCGGCTGAAGACTTTCAATGTGGTTTGATCAACTGTGAGGCAAAGGATTTCCCAACCCAGGTGAATGAAAAGTGTCGTGTTCAAGAGTGGTGATAAGGTTTCTCTGAGACAAAGGATAACAAATAGGCTCATTTTTCTCTCTTTTCCCCCACCATTTCTGGCAAGTACCTCTTTATTTTTTAACAAGCTTGAGGAGGATAACATTTGCTTGATTATAAGCTCATCCTTCGAATGAGTCCAACTTAGTTTAGATTCGAACCCTAAGAAGGAGTAGTCCGTTCCTGTTTGTAGTCGAACAGGTCCTTTACTGTGAAATTTTAACGAGTCCAGTATAGGAGAAACTCGGCGTTTTTCAATTTTAGAGAGTCTGAAAAACTTAAGAAGACTCCAGGGTTGACCTTTTTCATAAGTTTGTGTCTCCCAAGCCCGAAAAAGTATAAAATAATACTTGAGAGAACCGCTTGATCTTTATGACCAAGGAGTACTTTCATGATTAGTGTCTTTGACCTGAAAAGTAAAAAGCGATCAAGGACACGTCGTTTTATTTCCAATATCGAATTTGAAACGACAAAAATCCAGCAATCTTTTCATGTTTTTACGGTCAGAAAAGGGCTATAAGAGGACCATCTTTTAATTCCGTTTTAACGAGTGTAAAAGAAATGCTCGGCAATCTTTTCATGTTTTAGGAGTCAGAAAAGGGCTTAAAGATGACTCTGATGTTTTTGTTCGTAAAAAATGACAATTTTTCCCTGAAAATCCTTTATCCTGCACAAAAACCAACACATTACTCATACCTGTTTACGATAGATAAAAATACTTTGAAAAATACCTTTTCATGGTGAAAAATAAACAAATTTACCATTTATTTACCCAAAAAACCTATAAAAAGGGCTTTTACCAATTCATTTTTACCATTTTACTGTTGAGGAGATCAAAAGGGCTTTTGGCAAGAAACTTCCTGTGGACATTGCGGAGAATCCGACCGTTGAAACCGAACGCCGTCTCTTTCAGGTATTCTACAACATCCTCCTCTTCATTTTCATCCGTTTGGAATTCATTTTTAGGCCCTAGTTTCATTTTTTGGAGGCTTTGGGGTTTCAAGGTCCGCCTTTCGGGGTACACAGGTGCTCCACTGGTGACCTGCGTACCCCGACATTTTCTCAATTGGGAAAATGCCAGGCGTACGCACCTTGCCTTAAGGGAACCTGCGTACCCACGCTCTGTTCCTAAAGGCGGGGTGCGTACCCCGCAAAATGAATTTTTAAACCCCAATTTCTTCAAAAAGGACCAAATTTTTTTGATTTTATTGAATCTAAAAAGTGTTTTTTGGTGTGTAGATTGCCCACCATGCTTGATTGGCACGAGAGAGAGCATGAAGATTTTGATTTGGCTGCCATTAATCATCAACCGTCAATTGATGCTTTGAAGGCATGCGACCTTTATAAATACCGGGCCATACCTGGCATGAGGGCCCAAGTGAGATTTCTGGAATGGCTGGTAGAAAGGTGGAATGTTCAGGACCAATGCTTTTATATTGGAGGGCACCAGCTCGAGATAGAGCCCTCAAATATTTACTTTCTCACTGGTTTTCCCAAGAGAGGCGAACACTTGACTCTGTTCGGGACTAGGCCGGGTGGCCAGTCCATCGCTAGTCTCCGACTAGAGTGGTATAACACTCAGAACCAGGAGAAGGGGATAGAGATCAAGACTATATCCCGACCTGAACTTATGGTAATTTCCTTTACATTTACCAGACTTTGTGGGGCTGCCGCTTTGCACATTGCCACTGGGTCCCAAATGCGGATGGAGATTGATTGCTATCAAGGAACCATTTTTAACTGGTGTGATGCTGTGTTGGCCAATGTAAAAGGCCAACTAACTAGAGTCAAAAATGGGCAGCTGAAGACTTTTGGTTATGGGCCTTTAGTTGTCAGTTTTGCCTTAGAGAGGGTTCCGATGCTGATACCACAGTAGCTCACTATTGGTGTTGGGCTTCCTCGAGAGCCTAAACTGATGCGATGGGTTGCGGTTATGGCCCGTCATCCTGATGAGGGAACGGAGGTTGTTCGATTTACTCCGGAGTACTTTCACTGGTTAGAGGACCAGGTCTTTTCGATACAGGATTTTCCTTATGCCAGAGTTGATTTTCGTGGAGATCCGGACATGATTCTTCCACTGGGAGAACAGTGGGATGATACAGGTAACTTCATTTTCTACAAGTTTTTAAACTATCTATTTTTTTGTTTTTATATCGTCTCAAAACTAACAGTGACAATTTTCAAAATGCAGATGTAGGTCCACATCGACCAGCCAATCTCCGGCCTTTTGAGAGGATACTACCAGTTGCAGCGGCACCGACCCCACAAGACGAGGCCACAGAGACTTTAGCTGAGTTGGAGCATGACCTAGAGCGTCTTACAGCAGACATACCGGAGACTACTATAGATGATATTCCTATTAGGCTTCAGCGCTTTGTAGTCGGAGTCCCAGGACCTTTTAGGAGGTTCTTGTGTAGGGTGGCTCGTGCAGTGGTGTCATATAGAGATCATCACCAATGATTGGATGGTCATTTTTGTAGACACATGTGACATTTTGGTTTCTTGTACTTATCATTTTTGCCGATCATAAGGTGTTTTTCAACCTATGATCGAAGACGATGTATTTTTTGACACACTCCTATATATATATATATATATATATATATATATATATATATATATATATATATATATATATATATATATAGATATCATTATTACCGGCTTATCTTGTAAATCATGTTATGGAATGATTTTAAATTTACATGTATGTTTATTGCAAATGTCTATTCAACATTCGAGAAGCAATTGCATCTGCTAATGTATTTAAATACCTTGGAATATGTTGATATTCAATGTAATCAAATTCACGTTCCAAGAGACGCACTCTCAAAAATAACCTTAATAACACTGGATTTCTAATGGCATACACTCTATTAAGCTGTAATACAACGAGTTCAGAATCTAACCTCACTATCAAACTCCGAATTCCAAATGAAATAGATTCAGACAATAACTCAATCACTGCACTATATTCTGCAATGTTGTTTGTTGTTTGACCGAGGCTCACCCCATGCATAGAAACTAACTCTTCAGAGGGCGAATAGATAACCCAAGCTACGGAAGAAATATTCCGTGTACTACGACAAGCACCATCAGCGAAACCAATGTATGTTTGGAGAGGCATCGACATTTGCATCATCAAGTTTAAAACCAAGATAAGCCAGAATAACAACGAAAACACACTTTCTAAGCTAAGCACACTGTCTAACTAACAAACACACCAGCTAGAAAGAAAAACCTAACCTAACTAAAATCTCCAAACCCATCTTTTAAGCATAATACCTCTTAAGGTAAAGTCCATTTCTGGGTTTACCAAAAGAGTCCCCGTCAAAGTCTACCAGCTCATAGGCCCCTTTGGAAAGCTTTTGCTTGACAATATAAGGCCCATGCCACATAGGAACGAATTTTCCAGCACCTAATTTATCATTAGCTTGATCATATAATAACACTAGGTCTCCTTCCGAAAAATTTCGAGGGGTCACATTTCGATCATACTGAGCTTTCATTCGTTTTGCGTGAGTCTCAATTGCCAATGCGGCATCATGTCGATTCTCATCTAATTTAGCTAAGTATAATAAACGCTTCTCCTCTTCAGAAGTAGCTGGAAGTAATTCGATGGCCATTTGCAGTGACGGGATTTCGCATTCAATAGGTAGCACAGCTTCCAAACCATACACTAGTTGGAAAGGAGTGAACCCTATTGATGTTTTTACTGAGGTTCAGTATGCCCAAAGTGTTGAAAATAACATGTTGTGCCAATTCGACCGATGAATACCAATGATTCGTCGGATCATGATAACTAAAACTTTGTTGATAGACTCAACCAGACCATTTGCTTGTGGATAATAAGGAGTTGAACTATCGTGACGCAAACCAAGCTGGCCTGTAAGTTCTGTCATCATAACGTTTTGAAAATGGCGCCCATGGTCAGTGATTATCACTTGTGGGACACCAAACCTAGCAATTATGTGATTGAATACAAAAATTACAGCTGTCTTGCCTTCTGCCTCGAATGTAGGTATCGCCTCGGCCCACTTAGTAAAATAATCAACCGCAAGGATGATATACGCATGACCCCCGGCCGAGTGAGGGTTACATGTAATAAAATCGATACCCCATTTGGCAAAAGGACCAACGGCAATTATAATGTGGAGAGGAGCAGGTGGAGCGCGCATCTTTCGATCAAACACTTGACAGTTGTGGCATTTTCGGACCGCAGTAATACAATCTTTAAACAAGGACGGCCAGAAGTAGCCAGCGCGCAACACCTTTTAGGTTGTGGCATATCGAGACATATGACCGCCACACGCTCTAGAGTGATAGTCATTTAGAACCCTTTCTGCCTCTTTGTGAGTTAAGCAATGTCGAAAAATAGAGTCCCCCCACGTCGATAAAGAGTATCTCCAATAATTTTGTATTGTTAGGACTGGAATCGAATTTTCCGACGTTCCGACTTTGAAGCTTCGGGCCGAAAGGATTGGGTCTAGAGATAGATGATGATATCCCCAAACCACGGATCTAAAGTGCTGATTAGAAATAGAGATTCGTCCGCAATGGGCTCCTCTGCCACAGTTTCCGTGTCAGCACGCGGGAAGTCACACATTAACTCTGCAAAAACTAAGGATTTCTTAGACTTAGATTTTTCAAACTCCAAGCCGAACTCCTGCAGGATAACAATCCATTTGGAGTACTTGCCCCCTAGAAATTGTTTAGTCAAAATATAAATTATAGGGTTGCAATCCGAAATGACTGTAGTTTTACGAAGTAAAATGTAGTGACAAAAACGTTGGACAGCTTGAACGGTTGCCAATGCCATTTTCTCCACATGTGAGTATTTTAGCTCAGTGGGATTTAACGTCCTACTAAGGTAATATATCACATGTTCCGTTCTGAATTCATCTTCCTGAACTAAGACCATTCCAATGGTGGAATGGGAGGCGGCGAGGTACAAAAACTAGTCCTGGTTGTAGTTGGGAAGATGCAACAACGGTGCATGGGTCAACGCGTGTTTGAGTGCATCAAAAGATTTCTGAGCTATCTCATCCCAAGATAATTGAGCGTTCTGTTTCAACAACCGGGTAAAACCTTTTGTAACCTCGGCGTAGTTAGGAATGAATCGTCGTAAAAAGTTTTCTTTCCCCTGCAAACTTTGGAGTTGGCGAAGACTCGAAGGAGGAGGCAATTTGATGATAGCTTCGACCTTCAAGGGATCGACGCGAATGCTAGCTTTTAAAACTACAAATCCTAGCAATCGTCCCACTTCTATACAGAAGACACATTTGTGTGGGTTCAACCGAATACGATAATTCCTACACTTCATGAAGATTGCTCGTAAATGGACATGGTGATCAGCTCGATGTAATGAATGAGCGGGCAAATCATCGAGATACGGTTGCACAATGTGTTTGATGTCATGGAACGCATAAGACATCTCCCTTTGAAAACTTGCTCCAGCGTTCTTAAGTCCAAAAGGTAATTTGCAGTAAGCAAATGTCCCCCATGGACAAATGAAAGCCGTTTTTGGTTGATCGGTAGGTAGAATATTGACTTGATTGTAACCGGAAAAACCGTCCATAAAGGAAAATATTTCACTGCTGGCACAATCATCAATGATTTGATCGATATAGGGCGTTGGGTAGTTGTCCTTTGGACAAGCTCGATTAATGTCCCTATAGTCGTTGCATATTCTTATTGTTCCCTGTTTTTTGTTAACCGGAACAATATTCGATACCCAATCCGTTAACGGGATCGGATAAGTGAAACCTGCTTTCAACAGCTTTTCAACTTCTGCTTTAATTGCAGCAGCTTTTCGTGGGTGAATCTGACGCAAACGTTGCTGGACGGGTTTAGCATCCGGGTAAGTCTTGATCTCATGAACAACAATCGTGGGATCAATTCCTGGCATTTCCTCATAGGACCAGGCAAACACGTCGCGGAATTCTTGAAATAGGGCCTTGTATGTTTGAATTTCATCATCTGTACACGAGGCACCTATATGAATGTTTTCAACAATTCCGGGCTTTACTGAAATGTCAATGGGAAGAGTTCGAAAGATATTTCCCAAATTCAACTCTGAATCGGGATGTTTCATGGGATTCTGAGCCTCTTTGACATATTCAGCTGTAAAAACTGATGAGAAATCATTTTCAAAACGATCATCCATAGGTAAAAATGAAGATCTATGATGGAGATCCTCCCATGGTAAATCATCTATACACAGGATTTCGCGAAATTGTTCGTCAGATGACACAACTTCGGGAAACGCTATTAACTCTGAGGTTGACGTGAAAAGTGATTCCTCATGAACCACATTCATTTGGTCGACTTTGGTTGAACACGGGTCGGTAAAAGACTACACGGCTTCATAGGCAATTTCATATGGACTCAACGACATAGAATTACCAAACGAGTCTATTTCAGATTCAGAAGGAACGATCCAGGGATCGTCATAATAAATATTGTCTGATGTAATCATATGAATGGTTGCGAATGAAGATGACGCGTTGAGTGGAGGAAAAGGAAAAGTTCCCAGTAAACTGGCATCTTTAACTAAACCTACACCAACATCCTTATATGGGATAGTCGTTTTACCGACATGCTGGATACTCTCTGAAGAGGTTGGGTCGGATGAAAAGTAAGTCAGCTGGTCTATTGTTACGATCTTGCCATTATGTGGAAACTTTATTACTTGGAAGACCGATGAAATGACCGCTGTCATAGCGTAAGTCCAACTTCGACCCAAGAGAAGGTTGTAGTCTAGAGGGGCATCAACCACCTCCACATCTAGACTGACGGTTTTTCCCTCAACCCCGATAGGCAAATCCTGTAGAATGCCAAAAGGACGGAACCCATGGCCATCAAAGGCCTTAAGAGTTGTCGGGGATTGATTTAGTGAAGGAGAACCAAGCAATCTCCAACACTGCATCGACATAATACACGTGGAAGCTCCCTCATCAATGACAGTCTGATGAATAGGCCTGTTTTTGACTATCACTGGGATCTAGAAAGCCATTTGATGAGGCAAACGCGGTGTACTATTTTCTAGATCAAAGATTATTAGGTTCGGGTCCTGAACATCAACAGCTCCTATAGCCGACAAAAGTAATTTGCGTTGTGCTGGGCATGATTGCAGCACTTCCAAAGCCAACATTGCTCAGGGTGAAACAGCTAAATCCTCAACAATGTTGTAATTCTGGGCCGCTCTCGCATGTGGATTGAAAGCAGACCTTCGAAGAACACCCTTGGCGGGCAGTTTGATTACTAAGTCAGGGTTAGGTTTCTCGATCTGTAGTGGATCGGAACCGGGAGCTGAGGTTGATGGATTTGAATGAGAAGATTCTTCTTCTTTCGATCCATCAATAGGACTTTTACTACCATAATCTTGCGATCGAGTCGCAATCCTTACATGAGACATCATCAATATGGGTTCTTCAGTGGCACTCGAGGAAGAACCTATCATTTTGCTATCTTTCGGAAATGGGTCCTTCAAGATAGCAGGAATTTGGGAACCCTTGATGATTTTCGCGACCTCTGCTCGATGAGGGTAGTCTCTTGTAAAGTGTTCTTCTTCACAAATAAGACATGGATAACGAGGCTTGCGTTTTTCATCATTGGATTCCGCCTTTTCATTTTTCTCCTTTGGAGTTTTGTCTGCTTTATTCTTCTTCTTGCCTTTCTTCTTCCCACCAGATTTTGATTTAGCCGTAGATGACTCTACAGCGTGAATGTCGGCGGAAAGTTCAGCAGAAGAATCTCCTATCGGGGAGTCTGTTAAGGTTATAATAGGAGAAGAATTCTTTGAGGATTTCTTCTTTCTTTTAGTGTTCACCATACCAATCATGCCATCAGCAGCATGAGATCCCGAAGGAGCAGCAGCGATTTGATTTGACCTTGGAAGATCTGGGATCTTTTCGTGTAACGTACCTGACTGAGTGTAAACTAAGTCAAGGTACTGCACTTGAGAAATCACTTGCTCCTCAGTAACTACTCCGGCCTTAGCTACGTCTTCAGTAATCTTCGGTAACAATGATTTAACAAACCATTCAGCTAAGATTTGGTCCGGGATAAAAACTTTCACTAACCGCCTTCGACGTCTCCATTCATGAATATGATCGGAAATATAAGTGGACGTTGATTGTTTTAATGAAGTTAGTAACTCCGTGCCATTATCATATCTGACCAGCAACTGAAAATGAGTTAGGAATGAGGTAGCTAACTGGCTAAAATTATAAAAAGAGGCCCGTGGTAACTCAATGTACCACTTGGCCGCGAGACCAATGAGAGTGCGCTGAAAGAGACGTAAACGGATTGAATCATCCGAGATGGAATTTGAGGCACACCAGAGGTGGTAAGTCATCACATGATTCGATGGGTCCTCTCCAGATTTACCCTCGAACTTGGGAATGTCACTGGGCAACTTATTCGGCATTGGCGGCCAAAACGGAAGATAATTGATTGGATCGTTCGTCAAGCGCGACAAGTCTGGTAAATCCAAAGTTGCGATAAACGACAGCTGTCGATTAGGATCTCTAAAACTTTGGGTCACAATACCAGCCCCAGGAGGAGGATATCCAGGATAACTAGGAATAGGAATCGCATTCGGGATATTGTATCCTCCTGGAAAACCAGGATTAACCGGACCGTACTGGGGTTGTTGTGGTTGTTGATAAGTGTACCCAAGATACGGTTGATACTGGTAAACTAGCTGTTGGACAGCAGGACCGAATTGGTACTGTCCCTGGTACGGTTGATAAGTGAACTGTGGTTGACTTGTGACAACCGTACTTAAACCAGGTTGTCCTACAAGCATCTGAACCATAGTCTGAATCGTAGATCTAGACAATGGTAAATATGTCTGAGGAGTAGTTACAAGGACAGTAGAAACTGGAGCTTTCGATACTCCAAAAGTAAGTGTGGTAGATGAAACAGATTTTGCGGTAGTTGCGGCAGTCGTTTGAGATGGAGTACGAGGCGAAATAGGCCCAGACTAAGAAACTACCAAAGGTACAGAAGTTTGAATATTAGACTGGACTGGTTGCTGGGGTGGACCAGAAACTAAGGGTTGTCCAGTTTGAGATGACAACTATACACTTGGCTGCAACACCTGTTGAACTTGTGATGGATCCCACACTATATTTATTCCGGGGTATTGACCCATAACAGGTTGAGGATATTGAGATCCATAACCGGGTTGAGGGTAGGATTGATAATTGAAAGGCACATTTCCCATCTCTTGAACATAAGATTGATCTTGGGGTGATTGGAAACCTTGACTCGAGTACTGACCTTGGGGCAGATACCCTTGAGGCATGTACTGATACTGGGGTTGACCTTGGGGTACATATTGAGTCTGGGTTGACCTTGAGGAATATATTGTACCATAAGCACATACTGTCCTTGAGGTTGCCCCCCAGATGCAAATTGTGTACCTTGAGGTTGCCCCCCAGGCGTTAATTGAGGTTGCCCCCCAGGCGGTAACTGGCCACCTTGAGGTTGAGAAGCAGGAATAGAACCTGACATCATAAGAATGTCTTCTACACTCAACGGCTTCGCACCATTGCTTCCAGTGAACATCCTTTGTTCAATGGGTTGAGGAGACGCTCCCGAAAAAGTACCAGATAAAGACTGATACCCAGCAGGAACAGAAGGACCGCCGTACAAAAAAGATTCAGGCGATTGAGTAAACATGGACGACTGACCAGACATATTTACGGGAGTATAAATACCCCTAGGTGGATAAGAAACACGAGGTGGTGAAAAACTCGACACTGAGTTGTCCAAATAATTAGTTAAAGAAAGATACCAAGTAGTACTTCTAGGTGGACTGTAAAAAATGGATTCACGCTCCCTTAGATCAATAGTAGGTTGATTCTCAGGGATAGGGACGCCTATTTCTTCTTCCGGATCAAGCTCTTCAATAGCTATCAAACCAGAAGGAAGATTTTCGGCGATGACTCTTTCTACCCTAGGTGAATTAGGAGCACTAGAAACTGGAGAGACTAACCCCGATGTTGGAGTAACAGGTTCAGATATCTCAGGTTCTTCGCCTATATCACTAGTAAATGAAAAACTACTAGCAAGATCGGAAACCGAAACAGCTTCAGGATTATAACCTGTCTCTAGACTTTGGTAATTAGGATGAACAACCAATGAAGACTCTCCTTCTTCAGGTGACCCTACTTTACTGCCACTAGGAGTTACAAGCACATTCAAACCTTCGTAATGGCCTGGGACGTCTTCAGGAGGTTGGACCCGAAGTCTACGGGACTTCCTCAACAAATCAGCCACGGTTACAACCTCAGGAGACTGGCCCCGAAGTCTACAGGACTGTCTTGGTAATTCAGCCACAGCTAAAAACTTTTAACTACTGCACACGCAAACAAAGTAAAATCTCAAAGCAAACCGCCTAAAGTCTCTAAAGAACCAAACAAATTCGAATCACACGCCTAAAGAATCTAGGGCGTCAAACCAAACACAAACAGTAACCTTCCGGACCGAAAGCACTAGTTGGTGATGAAATCCAACATCGCCGGATTCAGTACAGAAGTGGCGGGTGGAACAGTTACCCCGGCAACCTGCTTAATGAATAGACTGGACCAAGTTCCTCCACTTTAACCGTCTCGAGTGAAGTGAACCCCCTAGAAAATCCAAGTGAGTCTAGCTGACGTATGTTCCAGGTACAGTGGGATCTTCCCTCCACCGTCACCTTGGGTAGAATCCTAAAGATAATGGTCACTAAGGTTACCAACAGCAACAAATATACCTGGGGGAACAGTCTACGACCCGATAGCACGCAAGGGCAGAGTAACAAGCTCAATCCCCTTGCCGGCTCCTTGACAATAATCCAAGGTTTACCGACAAGTGACCCCAGGCTCCTCGACAATAATCTGAGGTTTACCGTTTGTAGTACGTGCGTATCTGGCGTCTTTCCCAATGAAGGAGGATTGATCCCCTCACTGGTTCGGACACAGTCTCGTGCTTCTCCTTTAAGAGGAGCTTTCCCAGAGTACAAATGAAACAGTTGGATTTATCCTACCACAAGATAAGCTACTTGTTTGGTTTTACTGTCTTGGAGAGTTAATTACTCTCCTACTCCAAGACACTAGCGTGATCTATATTGGTGTTTCAGAGCCCTAGTAAATAAAAAGTTACTAAGTTGATTTTACTTTAGGCGTTAATTTTTATGGCTTTTCTTTAGGACAAAAGGTAGCGGAGATGAAACTGATGGTGTGTAGACTCGACTCAAATCCACTAAAAAGATGCACCTAGGATGAAACAAAACAATCTTTCCTTTTTCAATGAATTCCCTAGCTAAGAGAGTTGGAGAATGAAAAATTAATAAAGACAACTTTCTTGGCAATGAAAATCAAAGAAACAAGCTCTTTTATCTTTTCCAAAGCACACAACACATGACCACTAATTATTTCACGAAAACTTCCTTTCTCTTTTCAAAGACTTCAAACACTACTAAAACAAACTTTCCTCAAAAGAGATTTTGTATTTTCCTATTTAACAAAACATGCAAAACTACTTAACAAAAACCAATCTTAAGATCTATGACAATCAAATCAACCTAAGATCTATGAAAACGAAAATCAATTTAAAGATCTATGCAAATCTATGAGAAATTCACCTGAAAGCAAATCTAATGAGGTAAAATCCTACAAAATAGAATTCCAGGATGTTTTACTCAGTTACAATCCAACCAAGGACTAATTCATGCAGAATCATAAACTAGTCAAAAACAAAATAAAATGTTTTTGTTCTTTTTCTTAAGAATGAAATTCACAGCTTAACCAACAATCCTTCTCGAAATTCCGCAAAGAGACAACACAAAGGTAGGTTTCTCACAAAGGTGGATTTTATGAAAGGTCTGACTTCTAAGAAGACTGAAAAGACCAGGGAGATCCAAAGCTTTTACAACTTCTAAAGCGAGAGTCACTACAAGACAATTGCAAAAATCAACCCTAGGGCTAGCATTTCTATGAACTTCACTAAAACCCTTGATGCTAATGAAACAAGATTAGATGAAAACTTTTGACAGGTGAACAGTGGATCTGGGCAGCAAAAACAAGCTATAAACAAAATCTAAAAGATAAAAAAGGAAAAAATTGAAATTTTCTAAGCTTTTGACAGGGGTACGCAGGCAGCCTGTTTGCACAGGTGCGGCCACACTCTGTGTACACAGCAAAAGTGCGTACAGGTACACACTGTGCTTAACGCAGAGGGTGCGTACTGCTCTCAAAATCAAGAAAAATAGAAACTAACTTAACCCTAAGCTATTCCACCCAAATTCACAATCAATCAGTCAAAAACTAGAAAGAAATCAGAGTTTCTCAAACCAAAGTATCAATCAAAAGAGAAGTCAATCAAATCCATGGATTCCCCAGCGGAGTCACAATTTTGTCATGCGGAAAGAGTCAATTTTGCGGACAAAACCGACCTCCCTAGCAACCAAAGGTCGTCTAGTGACAAACAAAACAATCAAGCACTATCTTTCCCTAAATATGCATTTAAAATAAAAGCAACCAGGTGTTTAAGGCTTACCTTTAGTCCAACGCTTGTTTTTTGTAGTCCAGCCTCTCTGATCCAGATGAGCTCCTTCTCCTTGAAGCCTGCATTCACTAACAATCAAACGATTACATAGCACCTGAATAACTCATATAATAAAACATATTCATCATAAAGACCAAGGAGTATATGAAACAAATTATATAGAACAACTTGTTGAGAAAAATGAGCTTAATTGTATTAATTGGAAACAAAAGAAACCATTACAACCAGTGCCTTGGTGTTGTGCAGATCCCTCCTAGGGTCCAGCAAGAGTTCTCCTTTACTTTGATCAGCTCACCCACTTCCAAATGAAGCTAGGAAAGGATTGGAATCTCTCCTCTCAAGCTCTATAAGGGAGTCCTAATTTCAGCAGCATCTACCCTTAGGAATGTTCAGCTTTCAACCTCCCCTCCCTCTGGCCCAATGCCTGTATTTATAGTGTTTTGGAGGAAGTTAATCAGGTCCACCATGAAAGGGATAAGCCCCTCTTTCAATGGGATAGCTCCCCTCTTCATGGGATAAGTTCCTCTTTCATTGGGATGTATGAACCATCTGGAGGCGCTCAATCCACGTCAAACCATCTTCTAGAATGCTCTAGAATTGACCACAAGTAACTTTTTTGAAGTGAAACTTGCGCCTTTTGACCTTTACAGGAGTACGCATCCACCCCTTTACAGACAGAGCGTACAAGTACGCAGGTTTTATGAACTAGAGTTGCGTACACGCAGGTAAGGCTAAGAGAAACTGCGTAACCAGAGTTAATTGACTTTTTAAGGACTTTCTCTCTTTCTTGGAGTTTGACATGAGAAGCAGAGGTATGAGACTTGCCAAGGAGGACAATATGACTATTGACGGAGCCATACTGACTGCAAATAGTCATGGTGACAAATTTTAGTGTAACACCATTCATGCTTAACAAAATATAAATTATGCATAAAAGCAGCTCACAACCAAAATTAGAAGTATATCCACCAAAAGATATGTGTAGACTATTGATAAATTCCTCCATGTAATCTGCCACAGGATCTTCAAAAGTATGAGAAAAAACATGTTCTTGATCAGCTAAAAAAAAGGAATTCTCTATGTATGAAGGTTCTTGCTCAAATAGACCTTATGTTGGGATACTATGCTTAACAGAGAAATCAGTAACATCTTTAAGAAAATGATCTATGTCACTTTCATGTCTCCACTTTCCATTTCTAAGCTTTGATTGAACATAATTTGTAATTATAGCCTTAGGAAGAAAAAGGAATTTTTCCACATCAATATATGGCATACAATCAAGTTCAAACAGATTATTTACCTCTGATCCATGTGCATCATTGTGTTCTTCAATGCAATGGCATACAACCCCTTTATCAGCATCCTTTTTACAGGAAATAGCATCTTTTTCTATGATAGATGGTTCAAGATATTGTTGTCCAACATATTCCACTTGCTAATTTCTTCCTATAGGTTCAACATTCAACTGATGAACTTGAAGAGCTTCATCCTACTCCCCATTTAAACCATTTTCATTATAGGTAGGAGGATCATCAAATTTAACAACATAAGAACTCTGGGGATTTATTTGTAACTCAATCATTTCCTCCTCTTCTTGACTGTTGAGCAGAGATTCTTGATGCATGCTTGAACTTTCCTTTATCTAAATACTCCCTTGATCTGCTTCGAAGGTTGCTGAAGAATTTTCTACATCATTTTGAGAAAATGATATTTCTTCGCTTTCAGAGACTTGTTCATAACTCTGAATGCTTGATATATTTCATCAAGATCATTAGTTTCTTCAATAGGATCATCACGAGATTTTAAAGTTTCTTTAGCATGATAAGATTCACAACAACCTTCAAAAATAAACTTGTGTGGATAATAAATTCTACAAGAAGAATTGAATACTGAATGGAAATCTTTCAAAGATGAAATGCTTGCAAAAGGCAGAGACCTGAACCAAGTCTTGTCTTCTTGATCCAAAGAAAACATAAACAGTTTCATCTTAACATCTTCATGAAAGATGCCCTACTGCTTCATGCATTCATGAAACTCTTGGAGATGTTGAGCTGGATCTTCATATTCATTTCTATCGAATTTTGGAAGATACTCAATCCATACAGAAAATGCAAGCATATCACGGGGATAGCCAGTGATCCCAATAAAATCAAATGGATCAGATTTATGGACTAAGAATGCAGGGAGAGCCATTAAAACCTAGAAAAGGAAACTTCAATGTATAGTGAAGTCACCAATCAATGTGGTAAGTGAAAATCACATGAACTTGTCATTCTCAAGAATCAGCTTCAAACGTAATAAACCTATGGAAAAGTGTTCTTATTCAATTAGTTTGGAGACTGTGGTATTTGTTACAAGGGAGTCTCCTTTTATTGCTTTTATTCAAACAACCAAGTATTTCCTCCTCAATGAACAACCATAGGAAAATCTTAAAACCCTAGGGAAAATTGTTCTTGTCTTCTCTCCCCGGCAACTGCGCCAATTAATGTTGTTCCTTAAGGAAACAATTTCTTGGTTGGAGGGAAATTGTGCTTAAGACGTTAATAATGATTGCTTACTATCACTTATTGTTTATTATATTCTCAAATGAAGGACTTGGAAAACTTTGCCTTAGACTCTTAATACATATATGACCAGAACATTTTAGAATGCCATTTGTTGCTAAATATAAATGATGAATGAGGAAAGTTTGAAAGGGAAGTTAAAGACAATATGCTGATCTTTCACAGGAACTATTATCTGTAACTTAGAGGAATTATGATTATGAGAAATAAATCATAGATAATATGCTGGTCTTTCACAGAAACTACTATCTATAACTTAGAAAGGAAGTGAGGACTTTAAGTATAGGAGCGCTCTTTAAGGGATTTTACCCTGCAGCTTCATTACTATACTTAAAAAGAAGAAAACATTACATGCCACATGATAGCGAGACTTACAAATTATATGTAACAACTCCTGGAAACTTTTGGTTGTTTCATTAATCAATGATGTTATCAGAAATACAGTGGCTTGGTTCTCCAAAATTTCAACCCTTTCTTCGTAAATGTTTCCACTTTTTATACATTGTGGAACAGTTATTAATTTCTGAAACCTATCTAATTGCTTTCTAACTATATGAAATAAAATTATTACAGAATTTACAGAGGGTAAAACACCTCAAAGAACATGAAATATCAAGAACAAAACTGAATTTAGAAGGAGATGACAACTGCTGACTCGCTCTGCTTAATCTGTTGTTGAATTCCTCTGAAGGTGCCCCAATGGTAATTAACCTACCTTAATCATAACAAACCTGTGTTTAATTTATGCATAACTTGGCTTACGCATGTATCTGGTGCATTTCGATTGGCTAGAACAACAAGAAATTCGACCAACTACCTTCTTCTTTAAATCTGGCTTTAACACTGATTTTCCTATTTACACAGCAAAACCAATGCAAAATAGTCAAAGTGGAACTAGAAAGGGATTAACCTGTTTTAATAAACTTATCGCATCCACCTAATGTTGACTTCCCCTTATAAATCACAATCGGCGCTTATTTCTTTATAATCCCCTTTATAATAGAAATATGTTAAAAATGCATGATTATAAAGCATATGAAGACTTTTCAATATAGCGGACCTGCCGGAACTTTACAACAGGATATATAATATTTCGGGTCTGCTATATCAAGTCGCAATCGGCGGTTCTTAATGTTCAAGGCTCTGTGGCGTGGCGGACCCGACGGAACTTTAAACCAAAATATATCTACCTTTCGAGTCTGGCCCTTCAATAATTTAACACTTATTTCTTTATAAATCAGATGTATTACTAATATATCCTGATGATGAGCCACGGTGGATGGCTCAAAACGTTGATTCAAACAATTATGGATGCGAGAACTTCGGAAGAAGACTACACACAAAGTACTAATCGCAGAAGCCTCAAATCAATAATATACATATATATCGGTTAAGGCTCCATTTTGATTATGATTTAGCTTTATCACATGGCCAATTTATTTATACTTATTCCTTAGTAAATCCGACATTTCCTTCTCATTTCGAGCTCCATATAACCTTTAATATCCAATTCTTTTGCATTTCTCCCTTTAGCGACGCTGATATATAACAAAATATTTCATTTCTTTTAGACTTTTCGGTAAGGGTAAAGGATATAAAGGTGTTTTATAACTCTTGATAGTGATATAACTGATTAATAAACCTCAAGCCCATTATAAGCTACAACACCACATGTATCCAAAAGAAATAATTGCAACTCATCTATTAATACTAGCCAACATCTACAAAATAATGTCTCTGATCACTAGTACAACATCCAACTGAGTCCAACCTCTGAAAAGAGTGAAGAAAGGGAAGATATAGACATCAAAACAAACTCCTCCAAACCTCAGGGGTCGAATCCATAAGAGGAGGAGCAGTTCCACCAAAATCTGAACTGATAGCTAGAGTGTAGGGTGGTCAAAGTGACTCATCCCTAATTACATTGAAACTGATTAATTTGATTTGATGAAGTCTATTTACCTAATGTATTTACTCTAGGTAATAGAAACAACATGATAATTACATTTACTTCATCAATTACATAAGTGAAAATTGATTTCCGAAGGTGAAAATCAAAACTAGAGCAAAACAATGAAAAAATCACGGAATTTTGCCCTATGGGCAGCGCCAGTGCTCTATGCACAATGCCAAATTCAATTTGATTTTTAAAGGGATGTCGGGTGTCCAAATTGAGCTCAGGATAGCTCATTGGAAAGCCTATCCTTTCTACTTTCTAGAAATTCCATTGGTTCCCAAAAATGATAAGATTTTCCCTCCAAAAAGTCTATCTCCCAAGACTGCTTCTATGCACAGTGCCTAGCTAAAGAAGAGGGTAGAAAGGTGAACTTTGAGGTTTTTTGGGCCATTTCTCCCTCTCCATTGGTCAAAATTGTTATAGCACCATTTACCACTCTTGTTAGATCTCATGCTCTGATTATGGCCTAGGGAAACCCTTCCTTCCAAACTTGGTCCAAAATCTAAAAAACAATGTTTTATTCCCTATATGCTACTTTTCCCTGTGATAAAAGCGTGTACACGTGGGTCAACATATATCCAACCCACATAAATATGTTAAAAAGATAAAAATTAAAAAATTAAATTTCCTTAATTTCGGGCGGAGTTCACGGGTTTTACCTGTTACTCACCTCCTATTGCCTATGGCCCAACTGTTTCCCAACTGAAAAAACTAACTTGGAGAGGTATAAATAAACCTCCATGGGAAGGCCTTAAGGGAGAAAGGATGAGATATTGATACTATAGTGAGATTATCCGTGATCAAGTCTGAAGAATCCATATGCCTCCTGCACTCCCCAAAGCTTCAGGAAACCCTTGTTTTCTTGATTATAGATATCCCCCACCTTGCTTGAGATATCCTTGCATTGGTGATGAAGGAAGATTGTTGAAGGTTGGGAAAGGACGAATCCAGAGGACGGTTCCGCTTGGAGCCAGAGAAGGACTCAAGTCATATTTCTCCACCTTATTTATATCTTACTTCAATAAAAGGAATGTGGTTCTGTTTCCGATATGAAATGTGTTTATGCATCAAAATTATGTTGTAGTTCGTTTATGAATCTTATATTCATGTATAATTAGTCATTCATTTATATGATTTAAAGTTAACATCATGTATATGCATTATGTTTCTACTGTCGTGTATGTTCCATTTGAATAATTTTCAGGTTTCAAGAACATTGAGAGAAGCTAAGGGTTTGCACCCTGTGGGATCTACCCAAACGAAGGACATCTGAGTAAGGAAACTCCTACATAATTTAGTAGAATAAGAATTTTTGATGATTGTTTGAGCTTTTCTTGTTGAGGTTTGCCCTCTCCTCTATTGGGGTTCTCAACCCAAAGCCCTAGGGTGGTTTCATCCGTAATAGAATTAGCGACTCCACTGGGGATAACAATCTTGTTATTCCTGGTTTGGGTTGTTTGTTCTCAATAAGGTTTCACTTTCTTGATTGCTTACTTTTACAGTATTGTTTGGTCCATTAGTATCCCAGGCATAGAGTCTGATCTTCTTGATCAGACATTGATTTTTTTTTTCCCAATAAAGCTTTGTATACACTGTTTTCTTTGATTATAGTAGCATATACACACAGGTTTCTTTAAGGAAAACTCACATATATGTGAGTTTCCTATCTTAGAAATGCGCGTGCATGATTTTGTGTCTTTACACAGTCGCGTATATGATTTTTTAGATTGTTTTTTCAAATCTTTCTGCCCAGTTAGGTCTTTTTCCTGGTGGTTTATGATGTTGTATGGTCATCTGCTATCTAGAGAATTCATTTTTCCTGCAAGCTTTATTTTTCAAAAATGTCCTTCTCACTGAAACTATTTGGCCTAGGATTGCTTCTTAAGAAAGCTTGTAGTTTGTATCTTGGGTTCAAGATTTCGTTCTGAAGTTCTTGGTTGTTCTGGTTTTCCATAACATAAAATTGTTTTCACTTTTGTTTCTAACCCGGATTTCAAACCCCTTGCTTTCCTTGCCCTTGTTTGGTGGCCTTGTTGCTTTTCTTTCTTTTTGAGAGTCTATTTGACAAGTTTGAAAGTATTTATTTCTTGACCTTTTTGTCAGTTTGTCGAAATCTTTTTCTGCTACTTGGGTCAGTTTGTACAAGTTCATAGTCTTTCTTGTTCAAGTTTTATTCATTTTCAAGTTTATAACTTGCGATATTGAAAGACTCCTTGTTCCTATTTATTGATCTTCTGAGTTTTAGTAGTACTTTTGTGACCTCGAAAAGTTGTTTTGTTCCCTTTAAAAGAAAAAGATAAAAAAAAAAAAAAAATGTTTTTGTTTTTATTTTTCCAAGTTTTTGGTTTTCGGTTTCTTTTGTTTTAGTGTTGAAAAGCAAATTGAGATCTTTTGTGATTTGTTCCGCTTGCTTTGAAAAGATATTTGTGTTCAAATTTTTGCCCTCTTCAGTTTCTGTTGGCTTATTGTCTCTATAAAGAGTTGCATTTGCTTATGAGTGTTGTTTAGGATATTTCATCATCATTGTAATTTGCATTAGGTTAGTTTGCATTTTAAGGCATTCTTAGTTCTTTTAGTTTTTGGGTGTGTGTGGATTGTTTTAGAAAAGAAAAGAAAAATATTGTGCTTATATATAAGCTTTCGTAGAACCCAAGTAGAGATCACTCTTCATTGAAGAAAATGATTGCATTCATATAGTTAGTTTTCTATTGATTTCTTTTGCGTCATAAAAACATCATCAATTTCACTCTCATAATTCCTCTAACTTAAGGAACAAATATATAAAATCAAGCGATTAATAAAATGAACTAGAACTTTTATTGTTGTCACTAAACAAACACCAACAAGTTTAGGTTCATTAGGGCCTTGGATTAGGTGAGTGGAGAGTTAACTCTCCAAGGTCGCTCAAATTATAAAACGTAGAAGTGGAATAAAGAGCGCAACCCAATATCGTTAGAAAGACTGGGAAATCTCCGTGACTGGGAGTTAAGCAGGAGGGAGAGTGAAGACAAGGAAGAGAGATACCCCCTCTCCAACCTATTAGATCCCGCCTCACAACTATTCCACCCGGATTTTGATACGAGTTGGTATCCATAGTTTCCTTTCCTAGGGATCGCATAGGTGGTTGTGGAGGGGAATCTTGTGGCACCTGAGGCTGACGTTGCATCACGTTCAACAGTACTTCTGGAGGGTACCCTTGCGAAGCTTGGGTGCTTTCACTAGCAAAGGCTGTTGTTTGGAGGTCAGCGTAACTGCCTCTAATACCTTTGCTAGTAGGCCTGGGGCGTAATTACCCCAATCTATTTTCAGAAGGCCCTTGATTTTGGATTTCTTGTATTTTGGTCTTCAGTCCTAATCACCCAGAGCGGAAATACTTGAAAGTTGGTTGATTGCTTTTATCTTTAGGGACTTTTAGAGAGTGCTCTTTGCTCCTAGTTGGCCTACCTTTACAATTTTGTTTATTCTTTAAGTAGATTTCTTAAAAATAATTCAAAGTGGTTGGTTGACTAGCTCGTTGGTCTAGGAGACTTCCTAGCCTATCACCTACGAGTCCTAAGCTTTCTCCTCGAAGGCGTAGGAGAAATATTACCAGTGATTTTCAACCAGTGGCAACAGGCGCATTGGAGATTGATCCTCCATTGGAGTCATTGATTCACAAGATAGACGTGTTACAAGTAGAGAGTTGGAGAGGAACACTCCAGTTCTTTCTTGATTCCTCTTTCAGTAAGAAGATAACATCAAGGTCGAAGAGATTTCATAGTCTATTGTGGCTCCTAATTCTCCTCTTCCTCCTGATCATCCAAACATTTTATTATACATGGGAACTTCGATCAACAGACCTTCGAGCCCAAGTTTACATCAATCTATTCCTTTGATGACCATTGTTGGAAGCATGGAATCCACGACAAGTGCTACGCGTATGAAAACTCTTGTATTTGTACAAGGAGGAGGAACAATTTATATACCTTCTGTTACTGCTAGCACCGCTATATTTGGTTCTACTTCCATTCCATCATTGAGTGGAATTTCTCAAGTTGTTTCCTCTGGCATTAGTTTTTTCCCTTTTGGAATGTTGACCAGCGCGATTCCTTCGGTTCCATTGAGTATTCCAGCAGTTGCCGCCACATCCATGGTGAGTATATTAGCTTCTTTTTGGGGTTTCCCATTTAGGGGTGGTCATATACCACATTCCAACCCAACTGTGGGATCCATTCCTTTTTCCTTTTCAAGGCAAGGTTATAATCCATTTCAAAGTTGGACAAACCATGCAGTTAGTGGGTTAGGTGTTATGATCTTAACCTGCAAAATGATACCCAAATACAGAATATGCGAAGAAAAGATACCCAGAACACAGAATAGCAATGATTTTATTATTCAGAGAGTAATGTTCACTTGCCTCTTCGAGGGGGCAAACTCCAATAGAGCAGAGCTCGGTTACAAAATAAGACACAATGCTCCTCGCAGGGAGTCTCTATCCTTTATATATGACTCATACATGCAATACCATGGGCCAATACCATGGGTTTTATTAATACCATCCATCTAATACTATGACCCATTTGCAACTAACTGTGTTTCCGTCATTAATTGCGGATTAACCACTTACAATTATTAATATGGGCTTTATTGACTCTTGACTATGACGTGATCCCATTACATAAATAAGGGGGTTAGGGTGGGACCCTAACTTGCCACCCCCCTTAAGACGAGCCTTGTCCTCAAGGCTGAAGCTGCGGAAACTACTGAAGAATAGTGGTTGGTTCCCAAGTTGCATCTTCCGCAGAGGTGTCTTTCCATTTGACGAGGACTTCCTTAATCATGCGGCCGCGTAGTTGCTTGTCTCGTGTGTCTAGGACCTGTTCGGGTTGAAGCCAGATGGACCCTTCTTCGTCCAATTCAGGTAGATTGGTCTGAATTCTACAATTGTTCCCAATCACTTTCTTGAGGCATGAGACATGGAAAAATGGATGGCTTTTTGCAGTAGGTGGCAAGGGCAACTTGTAGGCCACTTCTCCAATGCACTGAAGTACTTTATATGGTCCGTAGAATTTGGGAGAGAGTTTCTGACACCCCTTGTCCTTGAGTGATGTTTGCTTATATGGTTGTAGCCGTAAAAAGACCTGATCCCCTTCTTGAAATTGGCGCTCTGAGCGATGCTGGTCTACCTGTTGCTTCATGCGGTCTTGAGCTTGATGAAGATTCTCTCAAAGATGGGCGAGCATGGTTGCGCGGTGTTGCAGGAGTTGATACACTGCTTGTACTTTTAAGCAACCCTTGAGATACAAAGTAGGTGAAGGCGGGAGTTGACCATATACTGCTTCATAGGGAGTCATTTTGGTGGTGGCATGATAGTTGGTGTTATACCACCATTCAGCCAGAGGTAACCACTGTACCCAAAGGTGTTGCTTTTCTGAAGTGAAACACCTAAGGTAGGTTTCTAGACATTTGTTGATGGCTTCGGTTTGACCACCTGTTTGTGGATGATAGGAAGTACTGAGTTTGAGTTGAGTGCCTTGTATTCTGAAGAGTTCCTGCCAAACATTACTGGTGAAGATCGCGTCGCGGTCGGACACAATAGAAGTGGGTATGCCATGCAATTTGAAGATCTGATCCATGAAAGATTGAGCAACCAAAGTTGGTGTAAACAGGTGGGGTAGGGCGCAGAAATGAGCATAATTCGACAGTCGGTCCACAACCACCATGATGATTGACTTGTTCCCTGACTTTGGAAGACCTGTAATGAAATCCACAGAAACCTCCGTCCAAATTGATGTCGGAATGGGCAATGGTTGTAATGTGCCTAGTATGTTGACGGTTTCCCCTTTGTGGCATTGACAGACATCAAATTTTGCTACGAAAGTAAGGATGTCCTTTTTCATGCCTGCCCAAAAAAATGATCTTCTAGTGCGAGCATACGTCTTCTCAAAGCCCGAATGTCCTGCAATGGGAGATGAGTGCAATTCTGCCAAAATGCGACTTTTGAGGGTGGATGTTGGTGATATTACGACTCTGTCCTTGTAGCAAAGAATATCATCCTGCCACGAGTAGCCCTTGGTGGAATTTGGATCTACCTGCAATTGAGAAATGAGTTGGGAGAGCCCGGGGTGTGAAAACCATTCCCTGCGAGCCTCTTCAATCCATTCTAGAATGGGGAGGGAAATTTCTAGCAGAGTACTTTCCTCCTCAAATTGGCGAGATAATGCATCTGCTACACTATTGTCTTTCCCTTTCTTGTAAATATCTCATAATCATATCCCAGCATTTTGGCTAGCCATTTATTTTGTTGTGGAGAGGATAGGCGTTGCTCCAAAAAATATTTAAGACTGTGATGATCTGTGCGGATTTGGAAACGTCGCCCCAATAAGTAAGGTCGCAAGGTCTCGACTGCCTGTAAGATGGCCATCATTTCCTTCTCGTAGGTATATTGGCCCAGATTCCTCCCACTGAGTTGTTGGCTTGTGAATGCCAACGGTCGCCCTTCCTGCATTAAGACCGCCCCAATACTTGTACCCGAAGCATCACATTCAATGACAAAATATTTGGTGAAGTCAGGTAGTGCTAAGACAGGAGTAGAACACATGGCATTTTTTAGAGCTGTAAAGGCCTGTTGTGCTTCCTTATTCCAGAAGAATGAATTTTTCTTTAGGAGTTGGGTGAGGGGCTTCGCTATGCGACCATAGTTGCAAACAAATTTACGATAATAGCCTGTGAGACCCAAAAATCTTCTCAAGCTCTTCAAGGTCTTAGGTTGAGGCCATTCCTGCACTGCCTGGATATTTTTGGGGTCCACCTTGACACCTTCACGCTCCACAATGTGGCCCAAATACTCTACTTCTGCCATGCCAAATGAACACTTGGACATCTTGACAAATAATTTATGCTTGCGGAGCAGTTGCAAGAGTAGATCTACATGCTGAAGATGTGCGGCCCAAGTGCAACTATAGATGAGGATGTCATCGAAGAAGACAAGGACAAATTTCCTGAGATATGGTTTGAGAATGTGGTTCATAAGGCTCTAAAAAGTAGAGGGGGCATTACAAATACCAAATGGCATGACCAGGAATTCATAATGGCCTTCATGAGTTCTGAAAGAAGTCTTGGGGATGTCAACTTCCTTCATGGGAATTTGATGGTAGCCTGAGCGAAGATCCAGCTTCGCAAAGGATTGAGCCCCATTGAGTTCATTCAGCAAATCATCAACCACCGGGATGGGAAATTTATCTTTGACTATCAACTTATTGAGGGACCTGAAGTCGGGACACATCCGCCACTTCCCATCTTTCTTTAGCAGCATGACCACTGGGGATGAATAAGGACTAATGCTGGGATGAATGACACCTGCTTCCAAAAGTTCCTTGATGATTTTTTCTATTTCATTCTTTTGGGTGAACAGATATCTATATGGGCGCACATTTGGGGGTTGGGCCCCTAGAACCAAGGTGATGCTATGATCATGTTCCCCTCGCGAGGGTGGAAGCTCATGAGGCTTGTCAAAGACCGGCAGATGGTTATTCAAAATCTATTGCATCCCAAGATGAATTGGCAGAGGCTTTGTTTTGACTGCCTGGATGGCATTAAATTGAGCTACAACTCCATGATTGCCTTTTTTTAACAATTTTTCCATCCTATGCGAGCTGATGATAGAGGAGGCTCCCACCTGGAGTCCACGGAGGGTATGTGTGTAGTTGTTATGCTTAAAACTCATATATAACTCCTGGAAATCCATTGTGATTGGCCCAAGAGTGCGAAGCCATTCAGCGCCGAGGACAATGTCGCAACCCCCCATGGGTATGGCAAACATGTGGGTTTTCAATTGATAATCCCCCATTTGAAGTTTGACATTTTCACAGCGGCCTTCACATTTCATTGTGCCTCCATCCGCAATTTGAACTTGGAAGTTAGAAACTGCTCGTACAAAACAATGCACTGCTTCTGCGACTTTTTGATGGATGAAATTATGTGTACTTCCACAATCAATCAAGACTACTACTGGGCAATGTTTAATAAAACCTCTGATTTTGAGAGTTTGAGGGGAAGAAATCCCTGCCAAAGCATGCAACGAAATAACTGGTTTGTCAGAGACAATGTCCTTTTGGTTGTCTTCTTCTAGCAGCTCCTGTTCCTCCAGTGGTGGATCTTCCTCTATTGATCTGTAGTCAGTGGCATCAATTTGAAAAAATTTGGGCTCCTTGCATTTATGACCTGGGGAGTATTTTTTATCACAGTAGTAACATAGGCCTTGCTTTCTTCTTTCGGCCATTTCCGCAGGTGACACCTTTTGGACCTTAAGTGTTTGAGTCGTGTTGTAAGCATGTGGGGGGTGACTTTTAGCGGAGAAATTTGGGCGACTGTATTGGGCTACTAATGCATGTTCCACGTTACGAGCTACCTTGCAAGCCTCCGTCCATGTGGGAGGGTGGTGTAGTAGGACTTGGGCTTTGATAGCTTCTTTAAGACCACTGATAAAACATTCCGTGTAGAACACATCTGAGAGACCCCAAGTGCGGAAGGCTAAGGCTTCAAAAGCTGTAGTATATTCATCCACTGTACCAGTTTGCCGAAGCTTAGTAAGACGACCCAAGAAAGATGATTCCTGGTCAAAGCGGTCTTGAAGAGCTTTGGTGAATTTGGTCCAAGTCCTAAAAGGTCCAGTGCAACGCTAATGCCATTCCCACCATTGCCACCTTTCATTGTCCAAGTACATGCTCCCCAACATAAGCTGAGTCGCATCATCGAAGATGTGATTCAGTTTGAAATACTGCTCCATTTGTGCTATCCATGCCGACGGGTGAGAACCGTCAAATTTATGCATATCCAACTTGGGAGGTCGCTGACTAGGTGGTGGGTGGGTGTGCCAGACGTGAGGAGAATGGCCAGACTCACCCTCATTATGTTCAGTGCCATTATACTCCTCCTCGTGGGCTTGCTCCTTGCCCTTCGAGACTATTTTCTCGACCATGCTACATAGTCCGGTAAGCTGAATGTGGAGGTTGTGCATTGATTCTTCAAGTTTGTCCATCCTTTCATTGGCCATCGCTTGAGCTCTAGTTTCTACCATACACCAACCGGATTTTTTGAAAATTGGGACCGCCTAAAAATTTTTCACTAAGAAGTGAATGGTACCACCGTGCTCAGCTCGTCGTCCTGATTCTGATGGGCTAGATCACCAATAAGCACCCCGAACTCCTAACAGAGTTTTACTCCTTCCTTATCAATACTGCAGTGGCCAAATCCTCAAAATGTCAATGCAGCGAAAAGTCCTGCAAAAATTATACCCCGGTATAGGAACCCTTCACAACGACTCCGATCTGGTGGATCTGATAGATCTGAATGACGGATCTGATGGCGGAACAAACTGCTTATGATGTCTACTGCTGCTGCACCCCTTTGCACAAGCGGATCTGGAAGAGATGCTGTGTGATTCCCCGATAGAAAAGGGAACTATGGTCTTTAGGAGTGTCAGGTGCTATAGATCGCAATATACATAAGGGTCTAGCAGTAGTACTCGGCCCAATGTTTCAAGGCTCTAACTAAGGAGGATCGACCATACCCTTAGCCGTACAACCCGACTACCCTATCGTACGGGCGAGTAATCTCCCCAAGTGTTGTTCTCAGTGTACTGTAGCCGCAAGATGGCCGACGGTTTATCTATGGCGAGGTTTCAAGGGAGCCTAGGGGGCTTCCGATATACCCAGAGGGTACGTGGAAGACAATCCGTGCGCGGTTCTGTCTAATGCGCTACTACTCGAAGGGGTACCCACAGGGGTTACAAGGGAGTCCAACAGACGTGACCACCTCTTGTATTTCCTGCGTGCATGCCTCCCAAATCCGCAGGTTTATGCGCTCAACGACAGATCCCGTGGTTTAAAGACACCGGGACACGTCTCTAGCCAAAAAAAAATTTGCTAAGAAATGGAGATCCCACTGGCCCTAGAAAGTGCTCTGATACCACTTGTTATGCTCTTAACCTGCAAAATGATACCCAAATACAGAATATGCGAAGAAAAGATACCCAAAACACAGAATAGCAATGATTTTATTATTCAGAGAGTAATGTTCACTTGCCTCTTCGAGGGGGCAAACTCCAATAGAGCAGAGCTCGATTACAAAATAAGACACGATGCTCCTCGCAAGGAGTCTCTATCCTTTATATATGACTCATACATGCAATACCACGGGCCAATACCGTGGGTTATATTAATACCATCTATCTAATACTACGGCCCATTTGCAACTAACTTTGGTTCCGTCATTAATTGCGGATTAACCACTTACAATTATTAATATGGGCTTTATTGACTCTTGACTATGACGTGATCCCATTACATAAATAAGGGGGTTAGGGTGGGACCCTAACATTAGGAGTTGGGAATCAATCTTATTTCAGCCAACAGGGGACTATGCCATATTCTTCTAACAATATGTCGTATTTCTCCCTATGCTAATGCATGGAATCCTTATCAGGGGCTTTCTTCTCCTTTTAACACTTCTTTAGGCGGTAACTTTACTAGTTATAGAGGATTTTCGGTAGGAATTTGTCAAACTCCGAATTTTGCTGCATCATAAGGGGCTCCTTATGGTTCAATTGGGTCTATGAATTACTTCAAGCAACTTGGTGACTTCACAAATCCAGGTCATTCTTTTCAGAACGTTGGGAGTTCCGCCCACATCGGGTGGAATCCTTAGGGTCCTCCATGACTCCCTTTTCTGGCAACGTTAAACTTGGCAAATCTCACTAAATTGACTAATGATCCTATTACATATAACTCGGTTTCGCCTCCGGTCACAACCAAACTTCCCTCCAAAATCCCAATATTCAAGGGGAAGACAGGGAACCTCCGGGCGACCACGTAACCATCTTCCACTTATGGTTTTCGTCCAACTCCTTGATAGATGATTCAATCAAGTTGAGATTATTTCAACGTACCCTAACTATAAATGTGGCTAATTGGTACATATAGCTACCAGGGGGCACCTTCACTTCTTTCGGTGATTTGGCTACTATCGTTTTGAACCATTTCCAATTGCCTATCCAATATGATGCCGAAACTGAGCTTCTGGCTAATTTCCAACAAGATCAGGTGACTCACATTTCTGATCATATTCAGGAATGGAGGAGAAGGAAGAGGCTTATAAAAGCATCGATCCCACAAAAATTCCTTCTCAAATTGTTTCTTAAATCATTACAACCTGAGATCTTTAAGGACGTGTCCCTCTCTGGTGTTTTCACTGAAGAGCAGGCTATTTTCAAGGTCCAGTAGTTAGAATTGATCTATTCGCAGTCTGGGGTTCTTCAAACAATTCTACCTAACGCTCCTAGATACAAGGTGGATATAACCAAACTAAAGCTAAGTCCCCATGCAGACAGGCTAATCGTGTAGGTTATAACCCCATACAGAAATTACCTGCATACGAATTCTAAAACACAGAAAATAAACAATGCAAGAGAATAACACCTAAAACACATATACAGAGAGATTTTCCCCTGGATCCCAAAATCAGGACTACCAGCTTGATTTTTCATTGTGTTCCTTTCAATGTTACAATACATATTTATACATGTTGAAACAGCCAATACCATGGACCGAAAACCATCACGTCCAAAAAACATGTGTGAAAATCATGCATAAAACCATAGGTGGGTCCGCCCAACCTAACATAGGGTCCAAAACCAAAATTTTTGGGGGCGCTACCCCAGACCCCATAGATTGGGGTTACCTGCACCCCTCAAACCCCCTGTGACTCCCCCCGCTACATAATCAATGCAGCAAGTGGGGGCTCCGTGCCCCTACTAACCCCCCAGTTAACTACGTGGGCTAGTCGTGGAAGTAATATAACACAACCCAACATTCTCCCACTTGTTGTTTTCTTTCCATAGGGGCCCACAAGAGAGCTTATTCATTTATCTAGCCCTGCAATGCCCATTGTTTCTCTACGCCAAGAGAACTTCTCAAAGTTCACAGATTTTGTCAATGCATCTGCAGTATTCTTCAAAGTGTCCACCTTTACCAGCAACACCTTTTTGTCTTCTATCATATCCCTCACAGAGTGATACTGAACATTGATGTGCTTTGTCTTTGAATGATATGTAGGGTTCTTTGCCAAGAAAATTACACTTTGGCTGTCACAGTCTATCCTTATAGCTTCCTATACTAACCCCATACTTGAACACAATCTCTGCAACCAAACTACTTCCTTGCTTGCATGAGTGGCTACCATGTATTCTGCCTCTGTAGTTGATATTGCCATTATAGATTGTTTCTTACTCATCCAACTGACTGCACCTCCAAATAGGTTAAACACATACCCACTTGTAGATCTTCTCTGATTAAGATCTCCAGCCTAGTCTACATCAACAAAGCCACGAATATCCAACACTCTGTCGAATCCTGGTCTTCCTTTGTAGCACAAACCATATTCACTAGTGCCACACAAATACCTGAAAACCCGCTTCACTGCTTTCCAATGTTCCTTTCCTGGTTTTGACATAAACCTACTCAATACTCCCACTGCATCTGCAATTTCTGGTCTAGTACAAACCATTGCATACATCAGGCTACCGACTGCGCTTGCATATGGAACATGGGACATGTCCTCTTCCTCTTCTTGTGTCTTGGGACACTGTTCAGCAGATAAATTTACACCTACAAGGATAGGAACCTTCACCGATTTGCTATCCTGCATATTAAATCTCTACAATATTGTCTCGACATACTTCCTCTGGTTTAACCAGAGCTTCCTCTTTGCCTGATCTCTTTTAATTTCCATGCCCAAAATATAGTTTGTAGCACCAAGATATTTCATGTCGAATTTGGAGGACAATTGGGTCTTCAAATCCTGGATAATTTCTTTGTCATTTCCAACCAACAACATATCATCCACATACAAGACCAAATAAATAACACAGTCACCAATTAATTTAAAATACACACAGTGGTCTGCCTTGCTTCTGGTGAAGCCAAGTCCCTGTATAAATGTATCAAATTTCTGATACCACATCCTTGGTGACTGTTTTAACCCATACAGAGACTTCTTTAACTTGCATACTAGTTCTTTCTTACCCTTCACTGCAAAGCCTTCAGGTTGCTTCATGTAGATTTCCTCTTCTAGATCCCCGTGAAGAAATGTTGTCTTCACATCCATCTATTCTACCTCAAAATCAAAAGCAGCAGCATCAGATAAAAGTAATCTAATAGTAGTTACCTTGGAAACAGGAGAAAAAATATCACCAAAATCAATTCCTGGCACCTGGGAATAACCTTTTGCTACCAACTGAGCTTTGTATTTCTCCACCTTTCCTTCTGCATTTGTCTTCTTCTTTAACACCCATTTGCTACCAATGGGTTTCCTTCTAGCCGGAAACTCCACCAGATCCCAAGCCTCATTTTTGTGCAAAGATGCCATTTCATCAACCATGGCCTCTTTCCAAAGTTTTCCATCCTCTAAATTTATTGCTTCCTTCATAGTTTTGGGATCATCATTAGTAATAGATAAAGCAAAATTTGAACAGAAAGAAGATGGACTATACCTTTCTGGCTTCCTTCTCTCTCGAACTGATCTTCTCACACCCGGAGTTTGTGGCTCTTCATCTTTTGATTCCTCCTCTATTGTAGAGTCTGATTCTTCCTCCTTTAGCTCAAAACCTATCTTCTCAGGTTCCTTTGGTTGGACTTCATGTTTAATAACATCTTTCAACTCTCTAAACACCACATTTCAGTTGTACACAACCTTCCTTGTTACTGGGTTCCAAAGCTTATAACCCTTTAAACCATCCTTATACCCAATAAAGATGCACTTTTCAGATTTACTATCCAACTTGGTTCATTTTTCCTTTGGAACATGTACATATGCATCACATCCAAATACCCTCAGATGTGAAAGAGAGGGTTTCTTACCAGTCTATACCTCTTGTGGATTTTTATCTTCCAACACTGATGAAGGTGATCTATTGACTAGGTAACATGCTGTCTCCACCGCCTTTGCCCAGAATTCCTGTCCTAACCCAGCACCATTGAGCATGCTTCTTGCCCTTTCCATTAACGTCTTGTTCATTCTTTCTACAAATCCATTTTGCTGAGGTGTATATGGAGTAGTATTCTGTCGTGCTATACCACACTTTGTACAGAATTCTTCAAATTCCTTACTGCAAAACTCACCACCATTATCTGTCCTCAACACCTTTATCTTCTTCTCTGTCTGGTTTTCCACCAGAGCCTTAAATTCTTTAAACCTATCAAAGACTTCAGATTTCTTCTTAAGGAAATATATCCATGTATTCCTTGAGAAGTCATCTATAAATGATACATAGTACACAGACTTACCCAGTGATGGAACCTTCACAGGTCCAAACACATCACTGTGCACAAGCTCTAATATTTGTTTCGCCCTCTTACCACCAGAGGGGAAACTCACCCGATTCTGCTTCCCATATACACAATTTTCATAGAAATCAAAATCCATAGAGCTATTACTCATACCTTCTACCATACCTTTACCATGAAGTATTCGAAGGCCCTTCTCTCCAATATGTCCAAGCCTTTGATGCCACAACATGGTCTTCTCTCCAGAGACCACTAGATTTTCTGCTCCACTTTCAGGAACCACAGAACTGTTGCACCCATCAACAACAGTGCTACCTTGCAGCTTGTACAGAGTTCCAATCCAAACTCCCCGCATCAATACTAATGCTCCTCAAACCATCTTGCAGGTATCCTTCTCGAACATTGTTTTTACACCTCCATCATCCAACTTACTTACAGAAATCAGATTTCTAGCTAATGCAGGAATATGTAGAACACCCGAAAGTGTTCTAACCCTTCCACCTTGCAACTTCAACTTTACTTTTCCACGACCAACGATTCTAGCCTTCCTATCATCCCCCAAGAAGACATCACCACCATCATATTTATCATACTCGTAGAACCACTCTCTATGGGGAGTGAAGTGAAAGGATGCACCTGAGTCAATCAACCATGCCTCATGATCTACATGTGTACTTGAAGAAGGCAAGTACACATCCCCACCTTCATCTGAGGTGGTTTTTGCCTCTGCAGAAGAAGCATCATCAGATCCCTTTCCTTTTTCATGAGCTTTAGATTTATAATCCCTTTTGTAGTGCCCTTCCTTTCCGCATTTCCAACACAACAACTTTACAAGTTTTCTTGGAGATTTAGATCTCATTCTAGATTTAGATCTCCCACTCAATGACTTTTATTTGTTTTTGTTCTGGGACCGTCCTCGTACAAACAAGACATCACCATTTTGGCTCTCCATATTTTTCCACTGCTCGCCATCTTCTTTCACCACTAGAATTGATCTCGCAGATCTCCCACGGAACAAGGTCTACCACAAGCCCGAGTGAAACCCCTCAACAGCAAAGGCATCCCCTTGAAGCCAAAACAGCTCTAATACCAAATGTAGGTTTCAACCCCATACATAAATTACCTGCATACGAATTCTAAAACGCAGAAAATAAACAATGTGAGAGCATAACACATAAAACACATATACACAGAGATTTTCCCCTAGATCCCAAAACCAGGACTACCAGCTTGATTTTTCATTATGTTCCTTTCAATGTTATAATACATATTTATACATGCCGAAGCATCCAATGCCATGGACCAAAAACCATACATGTGCAAAAATCATGCAAAAAACCATAGGTGGGTCCGCCCAACCTAACATAGGGTCAAAAACCAAAATTTTACGCAATCGACGCAACAAGTGGGGTCTCTGACCCCATCCTACCCCCCTAGTTAATTGCGTGGGCTAGTTGTGGAAAGAATATAACACAACCCAACAATCGGATCAATTGATGTAAACACAGTTAACCTGCTAAATCAATTGTAACAGTTGTCTTTACAAACTACTTCCTATATGCAGGCATCACCATCCACATCTACACCTTATCAACCTACATCTATAAACGTCGTCCAAACTTCTAACCCCAAAGGAAATCAACAATGTCATGGAAAGAAGAAAGGATGAGGCAGGAAGAAGAACCAGGATGGGAAAGGAAATGTGAAAAAACTCGGCAATGATGCCGAAGAGGGTAAGAAAGAGTCCAAGAAAAAGGTAAAATTTCCATGCAAGTTATGCAACGGGGATCATTTGACTCATCTCTGCCCTAAGATCCAAGACGCTCAGCTCTTATTAGTGTGGTAGGGGTCTACTCGCTCCTAGGTTGTTCTCAATAACCCTTTTCCCCATGGGCATTAATTACTTGCTGGCGCAAATTTTAATGTTGATACCCCCACAAGGGGCAACCAGGAAGGGGACAATTCGTCAAATGTTTATATGATGAGCTCACATATCGATGTTGCTACGCGATCATGTGCTTATGGTGAATCAAAATCATCTACGGCTAAGTCTGCTTCTAATGCATCAGAGCTGCTCCATATTGAGATGCCCTTTGTTGAATCTATACCTCGGAAGCCAAAATGCTCCATGAAGTGTTCGACCATTAATCCTAATGCTAGGGAAACCTAGAACTACTCGATTGTAGAAGATCTAGCTCAGAGTCCTTGCGCTATGTCAGCATTAGAGGTACTTCAATCATGCCCTGCTCATAGGAGTGCTTTGCTCTCAGCAATCGGATCAGTAGATCCAAAAAATCCTCTTGTGCTCACTTTTGATATGTCAAACATCAAAAAGAGACTTCCCCATCTTGTGGCTTGCCATATAAAGTCTACATATCAAAAGACTAACATCTTTCGAATAGTTATAGATGAGGAAGCTTCCACGTGTGTGATGTCCATGTCATGTTGGAAGGCCATTGGATCACTTCAAGTTGTTCTTTCACCGACTCTATTGATGGAATTTGATGGACATTATCATAGGCTACATGGGATTATACCAGCCTTTCCCATCTGTGTTGGGGGAAAGGTGGTAAATATTAAGGTAGAAATTATCAATGCAAACTTGGATTACAACCTCCTCTTAGGCATGAATTGGATTTACGAGATGGATGCCATAGTTTCATCATTATTTCACATCCTTTGTTTTCCTCATGAGGGAAGGATTGTAAAATTTGATCAGATGGATTATTCTCCGGGTGATTCTCACGCATCCTCTGACTCTACTATTCCATTAGTGGACAATCCTAGGCAACTTATTGAGAATTTAGGAGTTGGGATGTACTCTTATTTAATGGGTAGTTTTGATCTCCTTGCTCCTTCAGCTAGAATCAATGCTATTTCATCCTCCAAGGGACCTTCTCGAAGAGAGTTCTTTCGAACTCATTATTTTTTGGACCCTTGGCCTTTACCTTCATCTACCACCACATTAGATGGAGGGAAGGTAGGTGGAATGGCATGCCCTATATCTGTAGTAAAAATTTCTTATCTATCTATTGTTAACTCTACAAACTCCCATCCTACTCCTTTCTGACCAGAGGATTTAGATGGAGATGTGGCTCCAGCCTGGACCCTCAATTCAACTTTAGCTCAAGATTTCTTAGATGCAATCTTACCATCTGAGGAAGCAATTCTAGAAGCAATGATGGGTGTCAATAGATCATGGGATGATTTACATCATTGTTCATATTTCCTCACTCATTTGTGAGAAATTGAGTTAAGTTTGTCCAGTTCATCTACTATTGATGTTCATATAGTTTGAAACCCTTTGGCACCAACACAGTTTTCTGCCAAAGGGAACATGTCTGTTATCTCACGAGCTGTACCCGTGAACATCTCTAGGAATCCTAACATAATCAAAAATGTCTTCATCGGAGCTGACTGTTCCCCTGAAGAAATTCGAGTTTACACCGATCTCTTCAAAGATTTTTGTGATGTGTTCGCTTGGTCTTATGAGGAAATGCCTAGAATAGATCCATCTATAGTCCAGCATGAGATCAAGACATATGAAAACACTAAACCTATTCGTCAAAAACTTTGACCGATCAATCCTAGAAAAACAACAGCTATTAAAGTTGAAGTTGAAAAGTTGCTTAAGGTAGGCTTTATATACCCCATTCCTCTGATTGAGTGGGTCTCTAATCTAGTCCTCGTAGATAAAAAGCAAGGAACGATCCGAGTATGTATTGACTTTAGGGACCTAAATAAGGCTTGTTTGAAAGACAATTACCCCACACCCTTTATTGATCAAATTATTGATGAATGTGTGGGTAATGAAATTTTTTCGTTCATGGATGGATTCTCTGGTTACAATCAAATTACTATCCGTCCAGAAGATCAGCACAAGACAACCTTTATTTGTCCTTGGGGTACGTTTGCATACAAAAAGATGCCTTTTGGCCTTAAAAATGTTGGAGCCACTTTTCAGTGGGCCATGTCTTATGATTTTCACGACATCAAACATGTTATTGAAGCATATCTATATGATTTAGCTTCTCGTTCTCGAAAGAGAATTGAACATCCTAAACAACTTCAGTTGATCTTTGAACGGTGTTGTTTTTATAAAATCTGTTTGAATCCAAATAAGTGTGTTTTCACCGTCACATTCGGTCGATTTTTAGGATTCATCATATCAACAGAGGGGATTTGTGTTGATCCCTTCAAGGTTGAGGCAATACTTCAGTTGCCTCCTCCGTCTTCCATTCGTCAACTTCAAAGTCTCCAAGGAAAGGCAAATTTCTTGAGGAGATTCATAGCAAATTATGTCGAGATTACAAAAGGATTTATGTGTTTGCTTAAGAAAGGAGTCCCATTTTTATGGGATGATTTCGCACAACGATATTTTGATGCTTTGAAAAATGCATTAACTTTTGCTCCATTATTTAGTCCACCAGATTACAACAAAGACTTCCTTTTGTATCTCGCTATTTGGTCAATTTAGTGTGATCTAAATTGCTATTTAAAATGTCAATTTAGGGTTCGTAAACTGACGAAGTGAAGTGTACTATATGTACTAGATAACCATTTCCTTAATCTTTTGTCGTTTTTGAGTTTTTAGTTTATTTTTGGATTTATCTTTCCCTAATGTGTGATGGTGAAAGTGAAAGTGAAGTATGAAGTATGGATGGTGGTGGTGGTTTCTACAGTGATTTTCTCAAACTTGAAAGTGCTCAAGAAGAAAGCTTTAAAACAACTAAACTGAAATCAATTCTTAAGAGAAAGTAAATGCATCAAACAGTGAACTAATGACAATGGCCCAGTATCCTTGCTGCTGAATGAAAAGAAAGTAAAAACTGAACTTAAAGGAACTCAAACCAAAAACAAAGCAACTAATTCACACTACTTAAACTCTTCAGATCCTTTACCCTTCAGCTCAATCTACCTTGTGGGAAGTAATCATCAATAAGTCAAGCAATATGCTATCTAAATGGCAAGAAATTAAATTGCATAAAAGAAACTAGTCACACTACTTTAACTCTTCTGGTCCTTTACCCTTCAGCTCAATCTACCTTGTGGGAAGCAACCATGAATAAGTTTAAGCAATATGATAACTAAATTGCAAGAAATTAAATTGCAAAAAGGAAACTAATCACACTACTTCAACTCTTCTGATCCTTTACCCTTCAGCTCAATCTACCTTGTGGGAAGCAATCATGAATAAGTTTAAGCAATATGATAACTAAATCACACTACAGTTAGTAATATTCTGATTTCTTGCTAATAGAGTCACTTCACTATAGAAAGAAACCATAACTTGATGAGCAGTATGATATCTAAATAACAAAAAAAAAAAATAAGCAAATCACAATCTTGAAAAGACAGTACTAAAATTAAACTTCAGAAAATGAAAGTTAGCAGGAAGGACAAGATGATCTCATATGTCAATAGTTATCAAAAAGATGAAAATTTGCTCGGGCTGCCTAAGAAAACCTGCAGAAAAGCACTGATCAGTTGACAGTTATAAGAAAACAGAGGTGAAAATATAAACAGTAGTGAGTTAAGAAACATCAAACAGTGTGTTATGTACAAGCTAATAATACAAGAACATAATAAAACCAAATGAAAACTTTACAAGGCTTCAGCGCGTAGGGGCCCTCTGCCACTTCAGCCGGTCAACAAGTAGTCACACGAATAAACTCAGAAAAGTCTTCTCATATATTAAAACAGCAACATATATAAACAGTGGGGTGATAACACAACAGTTCAAAATTTGCATATCCAAAAAAAAACTTCTTTACAACGTTCATCGACGCGTTATTTATAATGACAAAATGTTGAAACTAACTAACTAACTCCTACGCTATTGACTGTGTTGCCAAAGACACGTAGATCCCTTCAGCCGAGATCTAGCGTAACTGTCATCATGTCTATTAAATCTCCGGAGTGGTAGCTGTTAGATTCAGGTTACAGAAATGATCTCCAGGTGTGTCGGTGTCTTCGTGAGCTGAGGGCTGTGCCACGTAATGTTCACGTGCTCAAAACAGAGACGTGCCACCGCTGAACTCCTTAGTTGGCTTTGCCTTTGACCCTCGTTGACCGTGACCTTCCATGGATGATTTGGCTGATTTGAAGGGACACGTTCCATGTATCCATCACCTGGAGCTTGCCCATGTGGCTCGTTTCTTCATAGGACACCTGTAGCACAGCTTTTAACAAAATAGTTGTGGAATCCTATGCTGGCTACGGAAACCTGTGCTGGCTGCGGAAACTGACAAGTTTTCGCAGCTGCATGAACAAAAGAACTAAACCAAACAACAGTCATAAGCATAGTCAAAAAACCATATAAAAAGCTCTTTTTAGACTATAATGCAATGATTTAACAACTGGGTGGATGGAGTAAGTGGAAAAAGAAGGCTGAGAGGGTGTATAGGAAGGTGCAGGTTTGAGGCTCAACACTCGCTGCAGCATAATCAACCATTGGTATGGTTCTGGTTCAGGAAGATGATGCTTTCTATGAGCATGTAATATACTACCTAAATCGAGGCTTGGTAGGCCCTAAACTACACTATTCTCCCATTGAGAAATTGGCTTTCGCAGCTGTCCATGCTATCCAGCAGCTTCGGCATTACATTATAATTCGAAAAATGTTCATCTTAGCAGCCATCAATCCATTTCAGTTTGTCCTCAGTAGGCGAGTGATTGGGGGAAAATATAATAGATGGATTTCCATTTTTCAAGGATTAGATCTCGAATTCATGTCAGTTAAATCAAAGAAATCTTTAGTATTTGAAAGAGTTGATATCAGAGCTGCCTTGTGAGGAAGAAATTATTCACGAGGAAAATTTTCCCGATGAACATTTATTTCTCATTTCTTCACAAGATCCTTGGTATGGAGATATCATTATATATCTCCAAACTTCGAAGTTTCCACCTACTTTCTCCAAAGATGAGCGTAGAAAGTTGCATCACCTCGCTAAGAATTATGTTATTATAGGTGACACATTATATCATCGTGGGATTGATTCAATCCTTAGGTGTTTTTTGACTTTGGAAGAAGTTGAGTCAGTGCTTAATGATTGCCACAGTGGAGCTTGTGGTGGTCATCTATCAAGGCTTGAAACAACCCAAAAAATTTTGCAAGCAGGCTACTTTTGGCCCTTGATTTTCAAAGATTGTATTGAAGCAATTAACATATGCCATCCTTGTCAAGTCTATACTCAGAAAATGCGTGCACATCCAGCTCTTCTTTTCCCTATTATCACCATCGGTCCTTTCACGAAGTGGGTCATTGATTTTACTACTTGTAATCCGCCTTCGGCAGGGAATCACAAGTACATCATTGTGGTTGTAGACTACTTTACAAAGTGGGTTGAGGCCATGCCTACTTTCAAAAATGACAGTGAAGCAACGAACTCGTTTCTCCTCAATTAGATTACTTCACAATTTGGTATCCCTAAAGAGTTTGTTGCTGAGTATAGCAGTCATTTCCAAAATCAACTGATGTTCGAATTGGCTCTCAAGTTGGGTTTCCTCCAGGAGCATTCATCTCCATATTATCCTCAGTCCAATGGGTAGGTTGAAGCCGTGAAAAAGTCCCTTAAAATCATCCTGCAAAGAATGATTGAAAAATCTCGATCCAATTGGCACATCATGTTGTATTCGGCACTTTGGGCATACCGAACATTAGTTAAGACTGCCACTGGTTTTACTCCTTTTCAACTAGTTTACGGGTTGAAATCTATCTTTCTTATTGAATGTGAAATTCCTTCTCTTAAGCTAGCTGTTGAACTTCTTTAAGAGACTTCTAGTCTCAAGGAATGGCTCGTTCATTTGGAGTATCTTGATGAGCAGTGTTGAGATGTCGCCATAATAAATGAAGCCCATAAAAAGAGGGTAAAAACTTAATAAGATAAAGTTGTCTGCCCTAAGAATTTCTATGAAGGTGATATTGTCCTGGTCTATGATCAAGATAAAGACACCCTAGTGGCAAGAAATTTTAAAGCTATGTGGTACAGTCCCTTTATAGTCAAGCATGTTCTGAAAAGGGGGCTTATGAATTAATTGACTTTGAAGGAAACAAGTTGGCAGAGCCCAAAAATGGGCTCTACCTTAAGAAGTACTTTGCTTAGGCTTTGGCTGAGCACTTGCTTGTTTGTATATATTGTATGTTTGTACATATCTATCTAGCGGTTTTAGTGATGTTGATATTTTTTATCTGCTTTGGGCAGGTATTGATGGACGATTAAGTATATCTAGGATTCACCGATGGTGTGAGTAGGCATACCCGGAACCTTGCTTCTGCGGCTTGGGTGATTTATTATCCATCTGGCCAATTGATGGTTTCGAGAGGAGTATGTATCGGTCCTGCTTCGAATAATATTTCTGAATATACTGCCGTTATTAATTTGCTTTCCTAAGCAATATCTCTTGGTATTGATTCGTTAGTGGTTTATTTAGAATCACAACTAGTGGTATCTTAGCTGAATAACACTTATTGGGTATGAGATCCCTATTTATATCACCAATTTTTTAGAGTGAGATTGTTGCAACGATCATTTGTTTATATCACATATGTCCACATTGCACGATTAGAAAATTTATTAGCAAATTCTATTGCTAATGAAGCATTAGATTGGCATATAAATCATTCATAAAATTAAAAAACATAAAAAATAATCAAAATTTTATCTGAATATATCATAAAATCGCCTATATATAGATAGAGTGTTTCTGTCCAAAATAATATATAAAAATTTGGGAAAAAATGCCCTACAAAATTTGGGCTTATGCCCATAATCATGTCCAATCATAAAATGACCTAATCATCTATCTAGTTGGCTCAGGATGAGCAGCGAGAAAATAAACAACATTGGCTACACACTGGAATAAATGCACCCAGTCCTATGGTACTCCTAACATGCAACGCTGCATCTCCTCGGGTAGATCCTCTATGGCTATTGTTATAGACATTTTTGGGCACTGCAACCCCAAGCATAAAATGTCCATAAACCAAGGGCTCCTAAGTCCCTAAAAGTGTTGTTCTAACTCCTAAAGGAACAAGGTCAACTGATTACAGCTTCTCCCAGAAGTTCTCCATGAAAAACTACTCAGAACGGGTCAAAACAGGATCATTTCACCTGCTCCATAGGAAAAGTGCGTTGCATCTCACCTAAGTACACTCTGTGGGTGCGTTGCATTTCAAAAATCCCTTCTATGGGGTGCGATGCGCGAGAAGTGACAAATGGCAGTGTCAATCCGTGAGGTGGAGAGGCATGGAATCTTCCAGAAACTTCTCCTGTGACACTTGCCTCTCTGAATTCGACCAAGGATGAGTAAGAGATCATCAATCTCCAAGTGGAAGCAAGAACTATCAGAGGGAAGACACTAATCAAATCACAAGCTGACTCATCTCTCTTATAGATATCTATATATGGATCCCTCATCCCAGAAATCCAGAGGCTGGAATTTTTCATCTTGTAAGGAATTGTTGTTGGTTTCTGGAGGTAACATCATAGTGTTGGGTGATCTAAACTTTGCATGAGGTGAAGAAGGGATTACTTGCTGAGAGGATGATGCTGAGTCAGAACAACTGGTTGTAACTCTCTTGGCTCTTTCTTGATTATCAATAAAAGCTATTCAAGTTTTCCTCCATACTCTTGTGTCGTTTATGTTTTATGCAGTTGTATGGTCAATTTATATCTGATCCTAGATTGTTTATGATAATAGATCCATGTTCTTGTATAGTGTTATGCTACTTTGATTCTACAGGTACTCTGTGAAGTTGGGTGTACAAGGAAGCAACTAGCAAAGGACTATCAGAAGAGAGAGGAATAGAACTAGGAGCCAAGCGCAAGACAGAGGTTGGTCTCCTTTATTCTTCTCTCATCTATCTTTCATAAAGGAAAAACGAAAGTAGCTTTACTTTGTTTGTTTCTAAGGTAGCTACCACACCTTAGTGGGATTAGCAGTTCTACATAGACACTTTACCCTGTAACAAAATGGCGACTCCTCTGGGGAGCGACTAGGTTGTTTGTTTATCTACCTTGTTGTTTATTTTATAAAATTACATACGGAGCCTGAAGTTGAGCCACGTAGCTTTCGAACTGCATTTGTTATGCAAATGAAAAGTAGATAAATGTCACTTCATTCAATCTTTGGGTTTTGTTTATGAGTTAAACAACTGATTTACAAACTCTCTAATTGCCCTTGTGGTGGCTCTAGTAACCTCCTTAGATCTACCCCTGTTTTTGATTTACTAATTACCACTTGCTCGACCAAAATCCCTGAACTGAACTGCAAACTGTTACTCGGAGCCCAAGAAAAGTCTCGTCTCTAGCCCAGCGTAGTCTCTGTTCTGTGAATCTGAAATTCAGTGCACTTCCCGAGTGTAGTAGGTGCACTGCATTTCAAGTTCTCTGTGTTACAGTTGCGCTGATCAGACTAGGCGTTGTTCCTCAATTTTGGTTTCTGTGTTCATTCTTTTCAGTTCTATTCATGAATTTTGCTGGCTATAGTCAGTATACCTCTGTTTGAAACCCCTTTCCTTGTTGATATTCCACCTCCATTTTGCAAAGAACTGTAAATGTTTTTGTGTATTTGTTGAGTCATTTTCAGTTCTCATTTGCAAAAAAGTAACGTAATTGTACTGTCGTTTCTTGACTTGAAAGTGTCGCAAGTGTCGTTTTCAGTCATAGAAGAGAGTCTGATTTCTCTTGATATTTGATTACTCTGTTACTATTGTATTTGATCTGAACTAGTAGTCTTTCTAGTGTCGAAAGCAAGTCTTCATTTTTTATTTTGAAAAGAAACTTGTTAGTAATTGTCGCTTGAAAAGTAATTCAGATTTGCGCATTAGCTTTCTTTTTATCATTCACATGTTAAGAAGGCTGAAAACAAATACATGCATGTGCATTTGCATTTATACTGTTTGATTGGTTTGATTTAGGACAGTGCATATAGTGTGTGCTCTTTGCTCTTTGTTGAAAGAATTCTGTCTTTCTTTCCTTAGTAGCTAGGATTTTCATTGCACAAAGAAGATAAAAGACTGTTTATCATCTTAGATTGCATTTTAGGAATTGTACATCTACATCACATGGTGAACCTGAAAGGAAAATTTCTTAAGCAAGATCAACTATAAAATAAATTTAATGAATCTAACAACGCTTTGGAACCTAACGCACAACATCTAGAAGTCTAGGCTAGAGACATATTCTGGCGGTGTAAAACCTGGTAACTGTTGTTCTCACTGATGGTTGGGTGATTCCTCCACTTTGAGACGATAAGTGCCAGTACGGACTTGTGCTCCCATGTACCGTCGAGTATATTTTGGGAGACCACAATAGGCTTAATCCTTTATCCATAGGAAGTCATGTCTGCCGCCCTATCGATCGCAATGCACTGAACACAGCATTCGGGAAGATTGACTGTTGTACCATAAAAAGTATTCTGCAGTTTTGCGATTGGTTTGGTAATCCCTCTACCTAGATTTCCAGATTAGTCCCTTTCATTCCTTTTTAGACTCCTTAACAGAAAAGGTCCATCTGAGCACTTGTCACTTCAGGCTCATTAAAAATCGAAGGCGACTAGAGTCATCTTTTGTTTTTTCTAGACTCTTTAAAATTGAAAAAACAAGTTGTGTCAAAGCGTCTAAAATTTATTTTAAATGGAATAATCATCACCTTTCCTACGTTGGTCTTAGGTTGAAAGAATGGAGTCCACCAACCAAGGAATTCCTCTTGGAGGAAATCCTAGTCCCTTCTCCTCTTGGGGAGATGTTGGTGCACCCCATATGGCCACATTGTCGCTTCCAGGATTGACAATCGGCTTGCCCGTATGGCTCTTCTCAACCTCTATCATTCAGAACACCGTAATTCCTGAACAATCGAGTCAGCAACTAGACGATTCCAGAGTTACCCACCAACCTTCTACTTCTTCCAATTCTTCCTCTCCTTCTTCCTCTTCGCTTGATGGGGCTGGTAAAGCCAAAAATCAAGTACCTGAGAAGAAGAAGGAAAAGAAGAAGAAAGAGAAGAAGAAGAAGGAGCCAAAAGCGAAAAGGGGCAACCAAGTGTTGTCTAGCGAAAATCCACACACTGCACCGACCAGGCCTAAATCACCATGTGTCATTTGCAAAGGAGACCACTATCATCGATATTTTCCCTGCATCCCTCGAATCTTAAGGGACTGGTCTTCTCGTTTGCACAACCCGTTGTCGTCAACCTCTGATGATCATGTTGAAAACACACCGTCGACTAGTGAAAGTGAAGCCCCAGGACAAAAAGGAAAATATAGATTTCCTTGTAAACTGTGCGAAGGCAATCATGTCGTCCACCGTTGTCCCTTCTTAGACGAGGCTAAAAGAGTTTTGGACAATCGTCCGGTTTCACCGTCACTACTTCCTCCTGGATATAAAAAACTCTTGCCGAGTCCGTCGCTAGTTGAAACTCTGGCTGACCCGCCCAGGTGGTTGGCCGAAGCATCTATCATTGAAGACAAACCATCTGAACCCATACCAGACGAAAGTCAAAAGGTCGAGGCGGCAGTTGACCCGGTCTTGCCTTCAGAGGTTCCATATTCAGATGATACAGTCACAGAAGAGAATAAGGATGACACCGTCCAAATTCTTTTCATAAGCACAGACTCCGATGAACATGGGGGCAATTTACCCATTCCTTTACCGCAGGAAGGAAGTTCGTCAGAGTCGTACCCGGCCTTCTATTCGGTCCCACCTCCAAGCAACTTAGTTGTTTCCTTTAACTGGAATCAACTAGGCAGACCCCGTTTACCGGCTAGTGTACCATTCCCAATCATTGCTCAAATATATAGAATGGTTATGGCCGGTACCATCATAGATGAAGGGGCTTCTGTGAGTATCCTTTCCTTGACTGCTTGGAAAGCGCTTGGTTCGCCATCGCTTTTGCCTAAGATGAGAAATCTAACAGGCTTTAACAAAGGAACCAGTCGACCATTAGGGATCCTTCCCAATGTGCCCATAACATTGAGAGGGAAAACAGTTCATATGAACGTAATGGTAGTCCAAGGACCCCTAGATTATAATCTACTCCTTGGACGAGACTATATTTATTGCATGGGAGCCATTATCTCATCACTCTTTGGAGTAATTTGTTTTCCACACAAAGGAAGAGTGGTCAAGCTCGTAGACCATCTTTCATTTCCCGGATCACACATAGAAAATAGTCATATACCATCCCTGAATGGTCTTTTCACACAAAGAATGTCTCATCAATCCCCAATCCGTCCACCTGATGAGCACGAGCGATTCGCGGGACATGACTGAAACCCAGGGGGCATGCACCCTGGTCTGCTTCGGCAGGAAAACTTCGGGTATAGGGTAGGTTTCCACGAGAGATATATGACTAGTTTGTACTCCCGTCCGTGATTGGAAAAGGGGGTTAGACTGGAATAATATTCCCTCATCAAAGTTATGTGAGTGGATTGTCTCACCTTTGTCTATTTCGGTAGACATCGCCGAAGAAGTGTTTTGTTTGCGTTGTGAATAGAACAATCTTTGGTATCCTGAAAGAGGTATACCTTTCCTGATAAAACAATGTTTTGTCGGTAGAATAAAAGGTGACCTTGAAGCTTTATTTTATACCTGGGGGCATGCACACCTTTTGGAGTGCAAGCAAAGAGTGACTATTTATTATTTAAATTTGTAGGTCCTCTAACCCTTTAAACTCGTAGGATTGGTCGTTTCCTAACTTGCATAAAGAAAGGATGTTTCGCAAAACTCTAAAAATTTCCGTTTTCATATATGAGACATTCTTATTATACGACTGGATTAATCGAGCAGTTTTAATGCGGACTTCATGCTCGTTAAAAAATAAACATAAGCAATGAGCAAACGTTTCCCCAGCATTTAAGCTCAATAAAAAATGAACCAATTCCTGGTAAATAATCATCGTGAATGTAGTACTTCGGCCTTTAAAGCCTTGGTCATGTTCCCATCATCACCTCCACTTTGTATTGGCCGATCATTCACCTCCATTTGATTGTTTACCCCTTTTGAGGAACAACTGCGAAGAGTGATCCCGCTAGCCATCCTTGTAACACTGTCGTGATTGGAAAATTCCAAACCTTACCTGGAATCAGCTGCTACCCAATTTTATCACTCGTTCCTTAAAGACGAGTCTCCTTTAAGCTCTTTTCAACTGACTCATAAAATATGAAAAGATTTCCGAGCCATTGGCCTCTCCAGCTCGTTAAAGGGACCGGAAGTGTTATCCCTCCTTTAGATTTTAATATTTTTGGACCTGAGGGATTATTACACAAAAAGATCGAGCGCTTGTTTTGTTCAGCTCGTTAAAAGTATCGAAAATTCATCCCTTCTATATTGTTTTATACTTTTTCGGACTTAAGGGATTAGATGACGAAAAAGGAATTTTGGAGTTTCCTTTACGTCCCTTTTTAGACTCTCTAAAATTGAAAAGGATCGAGTTATCTTTGTCGATAAACTCGTTAAAACCTAATAGTGGCAAACTTGACCATAGCAGACAAGAACGAGTTTCACTATCACTAGGCTCGTTAAAACATAGCGATGGGTTTGCCCGAAGGGAAAATTATAGAACAAGCATATGTTATCCTCCTCAAGCTTGACAAAAACAAAGAGGTACTGGTCAGCAATGATTGGGGAAAAATTGGGAGGAGAACTTGAAGAAACTTTGTTGGTAGCAAGTCGCTCTTGAACATGACACTTTCACTCCGCATCCAAGTCGGGTTGGGTTGTTTCATTCATTGGTCACATCACCATGGTCCCATCACACCATCCACATTTGGGGTTAATGCTACCAATCCATCACGTCAGTGTCGCTGATATGTTCAAGAGAAGTCACTCATAGAATTCACCTGTGTCTCACTCGCTGCAATACATTTACGCTCCATTCTTTCATGACCGCCACCCTGAACCTTATATCACCAGATCGTTTTCACCTCCATTAAAATCATTTGCTCTGTTCTGTGTCATTGATGTGGGATTCATTAAGGCCCTCCTATGATGGATCGCTTCTTGTCAACATCAGCTCATTATCCAAGAAGTTGATCTAGGAACACCCCGTTCAGTACTTTGAAGCTTGCATGCCTTAATGGCAAGTTTCTCTCTTCCGGCGACAGGTTTTCATCAATGGCCTTCAACCGAAAGATTTTGCGTGGTGTTCGACGCCAATTCCTTTATTCACACCACGTGAATTGTACTGCAGTACCTTGAGGGTCATTGTCATTATCGATGATTCCTCTCACGCCTGTTAACAGCTTACATCATTGGCTGGTAATCAGGCGATGTCTTTCCATGTTAGACTCCAGAACATCTCTCACATGGATCGACTTGTACTTCGAGTGAAGATCGAACGAGATTGAAGACCCCGGATCTAGTTTCATCCATCTGGGCTGCAATATATATTCAGGGAAATAAAGACATCAAATGTACATTGTTGTTGTACAGATAATCATCCAATCAAAGGGATGATGGCTCTACCAGAATCATCAGTCTACACTCAGACGATTGTCTGTCCTATGTACATGAAAATGAATTTATAAAGCTGAGCATGGGAATGCCCACCTTAGCTAGATCATGAAAATATTATGAAGATAATGTATTGTATTGTATCTTATTACAGGTCTCCTCCCATCTTGAAAGAACTTCGGATCCTCATGATAAAGAATTTCATCCGACATCAAAAAGATTAACGACCTCGTGCTTTAGGGGGCAACTGTTATAGACATTTTTGGGCACTGCAACCCCAAGCATAAAATGTCCATAAACCAAGGGCTCCTAAGTCCCTAAAAGTGTTGTTCTAACCCCTAAAGGAACAAGTTCAACTGATTATAGCTTCTCCCAGAAGTTCTCCATGAAAAACTACTCAGAACTGGTCAAAACAGGATCATTTCACCTGCTCCATAGGCAAAGTGTGTTGCATCTCACCTAAGTACACTCTGTGGGTGCATTGCATTTCAAAAAGCCCTTCTATGGGGTGTGATGGGTGAGAAGTGACAAATGGCAGTGTCAATCCGCAAGGTGGAGAGGCATGGAATCTTCCAAAAACTTCTCCTGTGACACTTGCCTCTCTGAATTCGACCAAGGATGAGTAAGAGATCATCAATCTGCAAGTGGAAGCAAGAACTATCAGAGGGAAGACACTAATCAAATCACAAGCTGACTCATCTCTCTTACAAATATCTATATATGGATCCCTCATACCAGAAATCCAGAGGCTAGAATTTTTCATCTTGTAAGGAATTGTTGTTGGTTTCTTGAGGCAACATCATAGTGTTGGGTGATCTAAGCTTTGCATGAGGTGAAGAAGGGCTTACTTGCTGAGAGGATGATGCTGGGTCAGAACAACTGGTTGTAACTCTCTTGGCTCTTTCTTGATTATCAATAAAATCTATTCAAGTTTTCCTCCATACTCTTGTGTCGTTTATGTTTTATGCAGTTGTATGGTCAATTTACATCTGATCCTAGATTATTTATGATAATAGATCCATGTTCTTTTATAGTGTTATGCTACTTTGATCCTATAGGTACTCTGTGAAGCTGGGTGTACAAGGAAGTAAGTAGCAAAGGACTATCAGAAGAGAGAGGAATAGAACTAGGAGCCAAGCGCAGGACAGAGGTTGGTCTCCTTTATTCTTCTCTCATCTATCTTTCATAAAGGAAAAACAAAAGTAGCTTTACTTTGTTTGTTTCTAAGGTAGCTACCACACCTTAGTGGGATTAGTAGTTCTACATAGACACTTTTCCATGTAACAGCTATCATGGATACTTGGTGAGTCAGCCTCACAAAGTTCCTCTGAACTACATGAAGAACTCTCTCTGTCTCAGCTGCAGCCCCTTCAACATCTCTCCTGCGATGCTTATGTCTAGGAAATCCATCAGGTCTCACTGGTCCCACATCTGAAACATGATCAATATATTTTGTAAGTGTCTTGTCTCATCAAAAATATTTTTAAGTTCATTAAAAAAAACAAAAAAAAATCTTAAAAAATATTAAAAATTAAAAAATTGTTACCTATGGCACCCCATGCTGCATTCGGTGGTAACACTAAATCTGGATCTCCTCGGAAATCCATCCTGGCATAAGGGTAGTCATCGACTGCGATGACATATTGATCCCACCATGCAAAAAACGCATCCTCAAAAGTCATCCTGGGCACATCACCACCCCCAAGACGTTTCATCAAGTTAGTCCACCTACCCATTCGTGGATCTCTAGGGATGTTGATAGTCGATAATACCTTGGATCGAAGCCCAGGTACTTTCTCAAAGAAGAATGAGCATAATATTATGCCATAGCCAAAATTATTTGTTTGATCCTTCTGAATAGAGGTCAGTTGGTTATTCATATTGATCAGTAGAGACATGCACCAATCAAATATTGTGGTGATACATTCCACTGCTAGGCTCATAGATACTCATGAGGCTTGATGTAAAGTAGCAGAGCCATTTATCCTGGCAATGGTAAATAGTAAAATCTTCAAGGACAAGCTCTCTATGTTCTTGATTGGAATCTGACTTCCAATCTTTTCAGGATGACCGAGGAAATATATGTGGACATAGTCTTCTATAGTAAGACTACCCCTCGTCCTGCTAATCAAATGCATCACCTCTCCCCTTCGAGAAAGACCAGTAATAAAGTATATATATTCTATTTTGATCCTTAGGGGCATCTGATCGATCATGAATGCGTCATCCTCTGCACTCTAGTAATGAATCAAAAGCTCAAGCAATCATGTGTTGGCTTTCATATTTGGCATCTTAAAGAATTTTAGCAAGCCACAGCCTCTTAAAGCATCCAAAGCATTTTGGTCCTCCATTACTTGATTATCTATAGCACTATGCTCTCTTTCTTGCCAGGTGATGGTCATCCTGCCCAAAAAAATGTTTCAAACCGTTAGATTTATGTTTTAAAGTTTTTACTCGCGCACACGTGGGTTGCCTTTTAACACAACCATGTGTAGGGCCCTCATATACACGGGTTACCTGCATTTAACCCGCATGTACGGAGAGTTGAAAATTTTGACATATTTTTCTACGGTCAAAACTTGAAAAAAAACATTTAAAAAGTATCAGAAATAATTACAAGTAGGATATAAGGGTTACCTGGAAGTTTTGGAGTGATTTGAATGGGTCAATTGGTCGGAGGAAGGTTGTTTGGGTTTGTCTCCACATCTCCTTGCTCAAAACACAAATGAAAAAATGGTGAGTCCAAAAGTTAAGTTGAAAAATCAAAAATATTTTTTCAAAAATTTATTTTTGTCTTAAGGACTTTTTGACCTTGTGGCTTGGAGTGTCAAGAATGAGTTGTCTTTTAAGGAAATTGTTTACCTTACCCTTGTTTATTTAACGGGGACAAGAAAGGCATTCCCCCAATCTGTTTAGTTTGGTGAGGTGAGGTTAGGTTAGCTAGCATTTGGATACTTCTTCGACACATCATTTTGGTCCCATGACCATAGACCCGTCATGGCAGGTATCATTTTATTACTGGCATATAGGTTAGAGAATACTACTTTCCGTTGCATGTTGCATACTAGTCTCCATACTGCGATACGTTAGCCATAGGGTCGACCCCATTATATCTTGATTTGCAAACCATTTTCAGTCGCTGACTTTAAAAATAATGATGCGATGGTAGAGCCAACCTTTACATGGGCATCTTAGTTAGATCCTCGTTGACATTGGCTGCCCATGTTGCTATATTGAGTAGGATCGGGAGTCCTCTTTAGTCCCGCCATGACTTGCGCATTGAAGACTCATTCTCATTCTTATGTCCTAGTTTATGGCCTTATATCCTAGAGACTCCTTTGTGTTAAGTTGAATTGCTGCATTGCATATTGACTACTTGCACCTTTTGGCCTTGAGCCAGCTTCACTTGGACTCGTGTTTAAGCCATTTATCGACCATGTCTTATGAAAAAACAACCTTGCAATCACTTAGCCTCTACAACTTGACACACTCTTATACCTATGGAAAGAACATCCCTTTGAGTGTCCTTGACTAGTTTCGCCACCTTGCATTGAGCATAGGAATGTTCCCCTCCTAGGAACTAGAGCATTTGCTTTTTCGACACTCATTCTTTCCACTCTACAATAGCATTCTTTTATTATTTTTTAAGCTTCATATAAAAGAAAAAGACAAAAAATTATATATTCCAAAAAAAAGAGCAGGAACAAGACATTATTTCCATATTTTGATGGTAGCTAGAGTCAGTCGTGTCACCCTTGAACAAAGAACTCAAAAGAAAGTGTTTCCTCCATTGGGATGGGCTTTAGTTTGACTTAGGAGAGCCTTAACCTTGTTATCGAGTTAGTCCTCCTTTGATTGGTTACCTATTCCAATCATATGGAGAGCTTTCTTATGCCTCCTGCATGACAAACTTATACAAAGTTATCATATGTCGCCTTGTAGTCACAGTTGAGTCGTGATTTTGTTCAAGGGAAGTAAACCTGAGTCAGCGTCTCTGCAGTGTCTCTTGACCTATTTGTTAGTCGTCCATCCCTGGTTGTCAGCGTCATGTTCATTATCACATCAATTTTATTGGTCTTTTGCTCGTGCCGGTTTGAGAAGGTCCCCATTGACTTCTTGCAAGTAGGTGTTGTCCTTATCGATTATGACAAATTGCTTGGAGGGAAGATCTAGAGCCACACCTTCACCCTATTTTCATTATTGATAGGTCACCTTGTGCTAAGCATCAATCAGTATCATAGGTATTTGACTAGGTGGTTTCCCTTGTTTTTGACATCATCTTTCATTATCACAAATTGGGATTCATGAAGTGCCTTGGTTTCCATTTGACCCTATTGGTGGATTCCTTGCCTCTCTGCCAACTTTCATTATTGGTTGGTTCAGAGGGTTTCTATCATGCACTAGCCACATCTTGTGTATGCCAGAAACATGCTTCTTTTGGGTTAATACATCTTTGTTCATCCGATTCCTTCCACATTATTGGCCTATCGGTTACACTTGCGCTAGATTGATGAAGGATGCCTTAATGCATTCCTTCTAGCAGATCTTTTCCCACTGACTTCAGCTCATTGCTCTGGGAAAGGGATATAGAGTCCATTTGGCAGTACCTTAGGGCTTGCAGTCACCAGTGGCAGATTCCTTCGCTATCAATAGTGGGAAAACATCATTGTCTCCTGATTGATAGATTCTTTCAAGTGTTTGACTACAACTCATTTATTCGCACTTGTTAGATTGTACTAGGTACCTTGACTCTCATCATCATTGTCGGTTCATAGTCCCGTGTTTGTTAATGATATACATCAATGACCGGTAATCGAGTTATTTCTCACATGGTCAACTTTAGATCATTCATTCCCATTGTGTATAAATGTACCACAGTGATCAGTGAAGACCTCGGGATTGCATCAGCATGTCCTCGTTCACTTGTCAATTGCTCCTGTTTCTGTTAGTTGACACCATCCACATTATATGTTGTAGTTCCTTACAACGACATCTTATATGTTGGCACCTGAGTCATGGTTTAGTACCATTTATTCCATCATGGTCACTTGGTACTATTTGGATCAGTTTCTTGGCTTTAGTGATCAACTTCATACTTGAACAACATTGATCATCTATTTATATGTGATATTCATAGATGTACTTTCTTGATTATGATCAGATGATCCATTATGTATTTCCAGTTCCTTTATACTTGTATGCATATTGGATCTACTTTTGTACTTGACATGTAGACATGCTTTACTATTTCTGAGCATGGGTATGCCTGCCTCAGACAACAGTTTCTTTCTGATCTCTTTTGATGGCTTGGCAGGCTGAATTCTAGTGAACTCCTCCTCGGTCTCGGCATGATTCCTTCCATACACTTAATACATTTCAGCCATCATGTACCCCTTCTAACCTCATATATTAGGGGGCATCTGTTATAGCACCATTTACCACTCTTTGTAGATCTGATGCTCTGATTATGGCCTAGGGAAACCCTTCCTTCCAAACTTGGTCCAAAATCTAAAAAATAGTGGTTTATTCCCTATATGCTACTTTTCCCTATGATAAAAGTGTGTACACGCAGGTCAGCATATATCCAACCTATGTACATATGTTAAAACACTTAAAAAAAATAAATTTCCTTAATTTCGGGCGGAGTTCACAGGTTTTACCTGTTACTCACCTCCTGTTGCCCGTGGCCCAACTGTTTCCAACTGAAAAAACTAATTTGGAGAGGTATAAATGAAACTCCATGGGAAGGCCTTAAGGTAGAAAGGATGAGATATTGATACTATTGTGATATTATCCTTGGTCAACTTTGAAGAATCCTTGTTCCTCCTGCACTCCCCAAAGCTTCAGGAAAACCTTTTTTTCTTGATTATAGATATCACCCATCTTGCTTGAGATATCCTTGTATTGGTGATGGAGGAAGATTACTGAGGGGAAAGGACAAATCCAGAGGACGGTTCCACTTGGAGCCGAAGAAGGACATAGGTCGTATTTCTCCACATTATTTATAACTTACTTCAATAAAAGGAATCCAGTTCTGTTTCCGAAATGAAATGTGTTTATGCATCAAAATTATGTTGTAATTCATTTATGAGTCTTATATTGATGTATAATTAGTCATTCATTTATATGATTTAAAGTTAACATCATGTATATGCTTTATGTTTCTACTGTCGTGTATGTTCCATTTGAATAATTTTCAGGTTTCAAGAACATTCGGAGAAGATGAGGTTTGCACCCTGTGGGATCTACCCAAACGAAGTACATCCAGGTAAGGACACACCTACACAATTTAGTAGAATAAATATTTTTGATGATTGTTTGAGCATTTCTTGTTGAGGTTTGGCCTCTGCTTTGTTGGGGTTCTCAACCCAAAGCCTTAGGGTGGTTTCACCCGTGACACAAATTTGGTGTGCCAATAGTCAAAAGTGTATTTTATTGTCCTTATGAATCCAATGGTAGTCTTGGTTTTCCATTTGGAGGCCTCAAGAAGATGCGTGGTGCCTAGGGCGTTGTGCATAGGATAGTTCACATGTGCCAAACTATCCAATGTTGCACGAAAAACCCAAAATTGTCAAAAGTGCCCCAAAATCTTGTCAAAATTGGTGTATAAGCTGTTGATGAAGTGTGCTAGGCATGGAAAGAGGCCTCAGCAAGGATATCCAACTTTCCTTTCTCCTCTTTCACCTTTAGGGTTTCAAGCTTTGACTTCATTTTCTTGAGCTTGGACCTTGCTATTTGGCTTCTTTGGCAATAGTACTTTGCCATCCTCCTCTGTATGTCATTGTCCCTTTTAGCCTTGTCTAGGAGCTTTTCAAGATGGTTGTTCACCCTCTAAAACCAATGCTCCCTATTTTCATTGATCATTATGGCCATTTGCTCATTTAGGGTAAGCTCATTTACTAGTTTAAGTTCTTTTTGTTTCTCTAATTCCAATGCTCTCTTTAGACCTTTCATTCTTGTCCTTTTCCTTGAAACTTGTTCTTCCAGCTCATCATCATATTCTCCATATCCTTCATCAAGTAAGGCCTTATCCTTTTCTTCCTCTCTTTGTTCTTTTATGAATTTCACTTCATCAATGAAGTGCTTTGTCTTCAGCTGCTTATTCTCCTACTTGTAGAAGTCAAGTTTGGAGTTCTCTAATATTGGCATCCTTCCCCTTGAGGACTATGCTAATGTCCTCATAGTCATCCTGCTCACTTAGATCAACAAGCTCAAAATCTTGTTCTGTCTCATGGAGGTCCACCTCCTGCTGCTGGATCTCTACCTATATCATCTTTTCTTTACTTTTGTGTACCTTATTTTTTATGAAGAAGGCACAGTCCCTCCCACAATATTTGGGGCAAACACCTGCCTATGGCCTTTCTGATAAGTATGTGCCAATGTGCTCAAATCTTCCCTCTTAGGCTTGATGACCTTAGCTCTACCAGGTAATCCTGCATGATCATGCAATGGTGATGATGATGGTGAAATAGGCTGAGATGATTGAGGGATAGATGTAGTGGGATGAGATGGAGGGGGTATTTCTTCATCATGATGATAAGTGGGATGAGATGAAGATGGCATATCTTGAGGATGTGGAGGTTTTGGAGTACTGAAAATATGATTGGCAATGAAAGTGTCCCATGCAATGTTCATCTGGTTAAGGTGATGGAGGACAATGATCTTGATCAGAGAGTGATGTAAAAGACTGTTCATTTGTTGCTCATACCTTTTTCCCTGAACTGTGTATGCCATTTTCTCAATTCTCCTGAACAAATAATAAGGGATATTGAGCATTCTGACTCTTTTGAAGTGCATGAGCAATCTGATATGGTATGAATAAATTCTGGAAAATCTACCTTCACAAGTGAAGTACTTCATGATGATTTTCATCATGGGAGCATATGTACCAAGAAGGTGGCTAAAAGGGAAGAATCACTTTCTCTCATTTCTATACCGAGGTTTCAAATATGGTTCATAATACTGATGATATAGGTTTTAAGCTTTAAACCACCTTTCACCCACATTAGGTATTCCAGTAGCAACAACAATAATGTATGAGGATATGGTGAAGGTTACCCCAACAAGGGTCACTTGATTGTCTTCAAGATTTGAAATGAACACTCTAGTCAAAATAGGATGGCTTTGGATTCTTTGTAAAATCACACAAAAATCAAAACATCCCAAATGCTTGAAGGAAGTGATTTTCATAGGTGAGGCCATTAACTCTCTGGTGTTGGTAGGCTCAAACCTCAAGATTCTTCCTCCTTTGTGTGGCCTTCTTTCTTTTGTATCTTCCTCCTCTGTAAAATCTCTATCTTCCTCCTCCATGATGTGTTTTTGTTGTTTTTGTCTTGAAACCCTATGGATTACGAAATCTGAGTATGAATGGGGTAGGAAAAATTTAGGGAATGGGGGAAGGGATTAGGGAACTTATGGAGGTGATAGGGGATTGAAATATTTAAGGGATTTGGGAATTGGTATTTTATTACAGGTATGCAGTATGGTTGCCTAAGAATTTGCTGCCTAGGACTTAGGGTTTAAGGGTGAATAAATTTGGGATAGTAATTTAGAAATATAGGGGTATGGATATGGTTTACTGTGATGTGGGAAGGATAGTAGGGTCTTAGGAACAATTTTGGAGGTGTAGGAATGAAACTAGGGTTTGCAAGTTTTAAGAATTCCAAATTTCACACAAGAAACTTCATGGGATGAATTGATGACTTGTAAAAGGTAAGGAGGGTATGGAAAAGGCCTTTATTACTTGATAGGAGGTTAAGAAACCATGTGCTAAAGGTTTGGAGCATTTTCATAAAATTTGGGAGCTTACAGATGAAGTTTGACAGGTGCGTAGCACCTTTGATGCATGCACAACGCTTGTCTACTCTATGTGCAACGCCATCTTCAAACCAACTTTTGTGTGCATTCCCAAAGTTTGAATTGATCCCATGATAGCTCGTTGGAAATATATCTATCTTGGCTACACAATGGACCTATCAATCACTAAAAATTATCAATTATAGCCTCTCCAAAATAATTTCCCCCAAGACGGTTCAAAAATGTGCAGAATGAGGGTGCAACAATGAAGTTTGCTCTTGCAAGAAAATTTTGGAGGTCTTCCTCAAATCCAAATTGAGCTTAGGATATCTCATTGGAAATAGATTTCTCTCTAGTTATCATTTGACTCATCAATAAAGTCGTTTGGACACTTCAGCTATGATAAAAAATGATTTTCCCAAGGTCACTCCAGAGGTGCAACAACTCTCTTGCAGCAACTGTATTTTTGAAATTTCTACAAAACCATAACATTGATGTGAAAACTAAAGAATTTTTTTAATACTTGGACTATTATGGACAAAAACCTCTCTCACTTTTGTAAAATTCATCCATGTTTGGTTGGAAACATACTTTGAAGCAAAACTGGCCCTATGTGTGGCAAATGATTTGTCCCTTGGAATGACTTCTTGAAAAATGATGGAGACATGATGTTTATGAGTTGGAATGGCCTCATACTTTCTGAAATGACCTCCCTTATGCCTCCTCTTCTCAGATGTCTCTGATTCCATAGCCAACCCTAGCTCAGTGGGAGAGGAAATTAGGGTTTAGTTCTTACGGAAAGTGATGATTTGAACACCCTTGGGAAAAGACAACTCCCTTTGGCATTCACTTAAATTTTGAAACATTACCCTTTCACTTGACTATTTCCTTTGACAAATTGATCCTCTGATGTTCTGTGAGAACTCTTTCAATTTGACTTTGCTTTAATGAAATTCACATATAGAGATTGAGTTGGCAAGTTAGGAATAATACTTATTACAAATAGTGAACATAAAATTACATGATGAAATAAGAATTTCTCTTTACAAATCATCTTCACATGGTGAAGAGATGTTATTTGATCACCCTTTACTTGCTGGTCTTATGCAATGGAATGGAGTTTTATTGGAACCTTGGAAACCCTAATGACCTAATGAAACCTTGAAAAACCCTAAAAGACTTAATGAGACCTTGAAGGAATGAATTTCAAGATGACATGACTGATGTGATGGCATGATGTCATTAAATTTATGGACAATGGATACTCAACAAGGTTGAAATGAGCCAAAAAGGGGTAAATTTCTAAAAGGAGTAAAGGAAACCCTAATTCAACCTTCAGTGACCAAATTTTTGCATGACGACCTAGTGGAGTGACAAAAATTTTACAATGGGACCCTAATATGATATGAAAAGAGGATTTTTGATCACTGATGACAGTATGCAAATACTGACACTAATAATGATTACAATGTTAAAACTCAAAAGAGGAGAAAGGAAGCTGGTTGGAAGCCCTGAACTTGGGTCAAAGTGAAGGAGAGAAAGGTTGCCACAATCTCAAACACTAGTTCAACCTCAAGTTGTAGTTGAGACTCCAAAGAGCATGTCTCATGAAGGAGAACCTACAAACATGATAGAAGATGAGAAGACCTTCGGAATGGTGTTCTTTTATATGACAGAGATGGTGAAGGTCCTCTATGAAGAGAGGAATACCAGGTTGCAAGAGGAAAGTTCCAAACCTCACAAAGGAGAAGGTTCTTCAGGAGGAGGTAATGGAAATGAAGAAAAACCTCCACCCTCTCCACCATCTTCTTCATCTTCTTCTTCACATGCATCTTCACCCTCTTCCACTAACACAACCCTTACTCATACTCATCATCATACTTCAAAAGGAACTGGTAAATCACCTTTTTTAAAACTTGATGTTAAATTTGAGCTACCCATGTATAATGGTGAAGTGAACGCAAAGAAGCTTTATAATTGGATTCGTCTGTTCGAGGTCTATTATAGAATTCAAAACCTTCAAGAGGATGACATAAAGATTCAGTTAGCTTCCTTGAGAATGGAGGGTGTAACACTAGTATGGTGGGAATCAAAGACTCAAGAGGAGATAAAAAAACACGGTAAGATCTCAATTTCTTAGAATGATTTAATTTCTACAATCAAAAGACAATTGTTGGCATTTTGGCACAGGTGTGGCGCTACGATACAGGTGTTGTCCTTGATGGCAACTCTCTTTGATGACAGATCTCAGTCCAGACTACAAGAATGAAGAGAAATTTCATATACGCAGGTTCATTAAGCCCAAGTTGCGTATACACGCGGGTACGCTGTATACTAAGTCGCGGATATGCTGGTTCGCTATATACGAAGTCGCGTATACACGCAGCTTCATGAACAGAAAAGGGCGTACATGTCGAGAAGCTTCCCTTTGGTCCATGGTAGTTAGTCCTCGATACTTGAGCCTATGTCTTTGGACCAAAGCATCTCGACAGACGTGTTGATCCCTAGTTTTGAAGTTGATGGTATTGGATTTCTATGGTTTTGGCCCTTGGTATTGAGCAAAGCCTAAGGCTATATAAGGAGAAGAAGATCTTTAGGCAAAAGTATCTGAAAAAGAAAGAGATATGGTATGCAGGTTCTGGGTTGCTTGATCTAAGCTAAGGAGAGACCACACCGGTTGATGGAAGACTAGATCTAAGGGCAGATCGGGATCTAATAATTTGAAATGCACTATTATGATATGGTTGATTATGCGTATTTCTAGATCTGCATACTGACGCAATGTTATGTTCTAGGTCTAACTGATGTCTGGTATAGCTGCAAGTTGAGAGAATTTATTTTTAGATCTGTATGCAGGTTGGCTTCGGTAAAAGCGCGTGTATATGCGGGTTGCTCTCATTGAAGTAGCGTATATCTTTTGAAGCTTGATTTTCGGGTTTGCAGTTGGGTCTGACTGTTATTACAGAGTTCTGTAGTATACTCTGTGTTCTGATGACTGGGTGTTGACAGGGTTTCAGTGGTTCAGTGATTGATGATGCTAGTATTGGTTGTTTTGTGCTTCAATGATCTATTATGAAAGTTGAATGAATTGTGGTCTTCAGATTGTAATGTTGTGCTTCAGGAATATCCAGTCTGAAAATGTATGAAAAGTGGTACCTGAAAGAAAGAAGATTGTAGGCCAGCACCTATGTACTAGTATCTTAGCTAGTACAAGAGGAAAGGGGGTTGGAGCTCCCTTCCAGGAGAGTCTGGAGAACGAGAGAAGGTTGAGGCCTTCTGCAGGTTGTAGCCTGCGTACTGGTATAAGGCTGCACCAGTACAAAAGATTGTAAACTGAAGTTTCTTATTAAAAGATAGAGACGACTTGCAGCAGGTGGTTTTCACCCACATTGGGTTTCCACCTTATATCATGGTGTTCATGTGTGTGGTTTTTGTGTGATGATCTGTTCTGTTATACTGCACCTGTTTTACTATCATGTCCTAATGCATTTACTGAAGATAAGCTACTGAATCATAAGTTTTCTTGTTATATGCTGGTTGCTTTAGACACAGTAGCGTGTACACGCTGTTTCACTTAACTGAAGTTGCGTATATGTTTCTGAGCATAAAATGAAAAAGTTTTTCTGATAATACTGATTCACCCCCCTCTCAGTATTATTTCCAACAATTGGTATCAGAGCAGGTCCTTCAGAGAAGCTTGATCGCTTGAAGGTAGATCGTTCATCATGAGCAACTACGAGAGAGAAGCATCAATCAGGCCATCGGTGTTTGATGGAACAAACTTCAATTATTGGAAAGTAAGAGTTACTGCCTATCTTCAATCTCTTGGTACAGAAGTTTGGGACATCGTAGATACAGGCTACACTTTTCCTTCAGCTACTCCTACAGATGCAGACGAGAAAAAGAAATATGAAACAAATGTGAAAGCAGTCAATACTCTATTGGGATGTATATCCCAATCGGAATTCATGAAGGTAATGCACTATAAATCTGCAAAAGAAATATGGGAAAAAATTGTCACGAGCTATGAAGGAGACGAACAGGTAAAGCGTGCTAAACTTCAAACTCTCAGGATTAAGTATGAGACTCTCAGAATGTATAATGATGAAAGTGTGGCTAACTATTTCCTTAGGGTAGATGAGATTGTTAATTGCATGAAAAACTTGGGTGAAGAAATAAAAGAGGCGATTGTGGTTGAAAAGGTTCTAAGATCTTTGTCCCCCAAATTTGAATCTAAAGTGTCTGCCATAGAAGAAAAGGAAAATCTGCAAATTCTTACTATGTCTCAGCTTCACGGAATTCTAACCGCTTATGAAATGAGAAAGGGAGGTCCATCAGACAGAAGAGAAGCTGCCTTCAAGGCTTCAGGCAAAGAATATTATTATGAAGAAAGTCACGTGCTAGAAGATGAAGAAGAAGAATCAAATTTTGTCAGAAATCTTCAAAGGGGTTCTAGAAGGTTCAGAGGTAAGTTACCTTTTAAATGTTTTGCTTGTGGAAGAGTAGGTCATTATGCTGCCAAATGTCCTCACAAAGATAAGAATGATAAGGGAAAGGAACCTGTTAAATGGAACAAGAAACAGAATGAAAAGAAGAAAAGCTATTACACTCATGAAGATAGTGATGGTCTTTCAAATAGTGACGAAGATGAACAAGGTAATAGATATAAACTTTTAATGGCTTTTGAAGATGATGACTACATGGATGCTATAGATGTAGATGGCTTTTATGAAGAAATGAATAATCTTAAAGTTTGCTTAGAAGAGAAAAGTGCTATTATTGATTCTCTACAATGTCAACTGACTGAAAAGGAAAAACATCTTGAAAAATTGGAATGTGAGATTGTTTGTCTTAGAAAGGAGATTGAGAAAACAAAAGCGATTAATCTCAAATTTGTTAAAGGATCTGAAACCTTGGATGAGATTATCAATGTGCAGCGATCTCCTCTAATCAAGACAGGTCTGGGATATAATGGAGAAACATCTCAAGCCTCTACCTCTAAAAGTTATCTTGATGCAGCAAGGAGAAGCGAGCAAAGGCCAAATAAAAGTCATCAGGTGAATCAGGGACAGTTTACCTCAAGAACAAATAAAGACCATCAAGAAATTCAGGGACAAACTACCTTAAGGACAAACAGAAGCTACAATCAGCCGCAGGTAAAATCTTCCCAATTTGCTCCAAGAATGAATAGAAGCTACAATCGGTTGGATGATAGATCTGATTATCACAGAATTTTCTTTAAAGGCCAATGATTTTCTTGCCATAACTTCGGTCACAAAGCAGCTCAATGTGTTGCCTACAAGACAATCATGACTAGAGAAGCTCAAAAGCAAGGGAGAATGACTGAAACCATGAAAAGGACTTATAACAACTTTTCGGTTCTTGAAAATGAAGTTGAATGCTCTATTTGTAATAACTTTGGTCATGAAGACTCTGAATGCAGGAGCAGGTTCCGGAAGACAACTCAGAAGGAACAAACCTCAAATGTCAGAACATGGAGAATAAAAGAATCGCAACCAGAAAGATGTGGGATAGCCTTTTATGCAGAAGGTCAAGAAAGTCTATGGTACATTGACAGCGGATGTTCGAAGCATATGACAGGGGACAAAGAAAAGCTTCAGTCATATTTCGCATTAGAAAAGGGGAAGAAATTTTCTTTTGGAAACGATATCTCTGCAGCCATAAAAGGAAAAGGTGTTGCTCCAATGAAAGAGAAGGTCAAAGCTGGAAATGTTTTGTATGTTGATGGATTGAAGCACAATCTTTTGAGCGTCAGTCAGATGTGCGATCAAGGAACAGAGGTAATATTTAGATCAAATGGATGTTGTGTTCGTGATCTTGATATAAGTAAAACAGTGATCAAAGGAAGAAGGACTCCAAATAATCTATACATATTTGAAGAAAGACCACAACAATGCTATTTGAGCAAGGATGATGAACACTGGCTATGGCATAGGAGGTTGGGGCATTTAAGCTTTCCACAAATAAGGAAATCATGCAAATATCAGGCAGTTCGTGATCTTCCAGATATCAAAATTCCAGACAACACCATATGCAAATCATGTCAGTTTGGAAAACAAACCAGAACTAATTTTCCTGAGAAGGAAGGATCAGCTAGCATGCCTCTTGAGCTAGTACATACAGATACATGTGGTCCATTCAGAAAAAGAACACCTCGAGGAGAAGAATATTTGATATTATTCATTGACGATTTCTCCAGGTTTGTCTGGTTAGGACTTATGAAGCACAAAGATGAAGCATTCGAAAAATTCAAATCCTTCAAAGCATTCGCTGAAAATGAATCAGGACACAAAATTAAGTGCCTCGGATCTGACAGAGGCGGGGAGTTTACCTCGAACGAATTTTTCGATTTTTGTGAAGAACATGGGATAAGAAGAGAATTCTCTACAGCTAGAACTCCTCAGCAAAATGGAGTTGTGGAAAGAATGAACAGAACAGTCCAACAAATGGCTCGTGCTATGCTTGATGAATCTGGTACTCCCGCAACTTTCTGGGGTGAAGCTGCACATGCTGCGGTCATTATTCTCAACAAAACAAATGTTCGAGTAAATAACACTCAAACCCCTCATGAGCTCTGGTGTGGTAAGACTCCTTCGGTGAAGCACTTCAAAATCTTTGGGAGCAAATGTTATATTAAGAATACTGATGAGCAACTTGGCAAACTTGAACCAAGAGAAGATGAAGGCATTCTTCTTGGTTATTCTCCACATAGCAAAGCATACAAGTGCTACAATAAAAGACTTGGCAGAATTGTTGACAGCATTGATGTAGTGGTTGATGAGAAGGGATACATTCCTAGGCAAGTTCATCATGAAGACATTGAAGAAGATGAAGGCTACCCTCAAAGGAAAAATGATGAAGAAGAAGAACCTCAAGAAGAACCAGAGGAGCAGACAAGAATAGAAGAGAAGACTCCATCCAGATATGTTCAAAAGAATCATCCAGAATCTCAAATTGTGGGGCAGAAAGAAGCAGGAGTACAAACAAGAAGAAGAATTGCAGAAGCTTCAAGCTATTTGGCATTACTCTCTTCCACTGAACCACAAAATGTGAAAGAGGCATGCAAAGATGAATGTTGGGTCAAAGCAATGGATGAAGAACTTGAGCAGATCAAAAAGAACAACACTTGGGAATTGGTTCCTAGACCAAAAGATAAGAATGTCATAGGGACAAAATGGGTCTTCAAAAATAAATTGAATGAAAATGGAGAAGTAATTAGAAATAAGGCCAGACTTGTTTGTAAAGGGTATGCGTAGCAAGAAGGAATAGATTTTGAAGAGACCTTTGCTCCTGTTGCAAGACTTGAGGCCATCCGAATGTTCCTTGCTCTCTCAAGCTTTCAAAACTTCAAGGTATTTCAAATGGACGTGAAATCAGCCTTTCTGAATGGAGACTTAGAAGAAGTATATATTAAGCAGCCATATGGTTTCATTCTTGGGAATGATCCAAACCTTGTATGCAGATTGAAAAAGGCTCTCTATGGTCTCAAACAAGCTCCAAGGGCTTGGTACTATCAGTTGGACAAATATCTTCACCAACAAGGCTTTTCAAAAGGATCAGCAGATAGCAATCTCTATATAAAAGTTGAAAATAACAAATTGCTAATACTTGTTGTTTATGTAGATGATATTATCTTTGGCAGCAATGAAGAGACTATGAGTCAAAACTTTGCCTTGGTTATGCAGAAAGAATTCGAAATGTCACTACTTGGAGAATTGACATACTTTCTTGGATTGCAAATCCAACAAAATGAAGGAGGTATCTTCTTGTCTCAAACCAAGTACCTCAAGCAGATCTTGAAGAAGTATGGCATGGAATATTCAAAGCCAGTATGTACACCCATGGTTACAGGATGCAGCCTCAGTGCAAATGATGAATCAGCAGCAGTTCATCAACCAACTTATAGATCCATGATTGGGAGTTTACTTTATTTGACAGGTACCCGACCAGACATCATGCATGCAGTCAGAATAGTTGGAAGATTTCAGGCAAATCCAAAGGAGACTCATCTTCAGGCAGTGAAGAGAATTTTCAAATATCTTCAAGGGACACAAAATTATGGCTTATGGTATCCTAGAGATACAGATCTCACACTTCATGCTTATACAGATGCAGATTGGGCCGGAAGCGTGGATGACAGGAAAAGCACAAGTGGTGGTGCATTCTTTATGGGCTCCATATTAGTATCTTGGTTCAGCAAGAAACAGAGCTCGATTGCCTTATCTACAGCTGAAGCAGAATATGTGGCTGCGGCATCTTGTTGCACACAACTTCTTTGGATGATGCAAACCTTGCAGGATTTTCAAATCACTTGCACTCCACCAGTCTCTATCTTATGTGATAATACAAGTGCAATCAGCATTTCAAAGAATCCAGTCATGCACTCAAAGACCAAGCACATACCAATCACGTACCATTTTCTTCGGGAACAAGTGCTTGAGCAGAAGGTCAAGTTGGAGTATGTTCCTTCTAAGGAACAAGTTGCTGATATTCTCACAAAACCACTGCCCAGGGAAACTTTTGAATTTCTTAGACAAAAGTTGGGAGTAGTTGATGCTTCATCCTGCTGTTGAAGCTTGTCTGTTCTACAGAAAAGTTGGTGTACGCGTGTTTCTTAAAGGATATCCGCGTACATACGATGTTTTATGCGGGGAAAGTTGCGTATATGGTGTACGCGTGTTGCGTAAGGGATATTCGCGTATATACGCTGATTTATGCAGGTGAAGGCACGTATATGGAGTTCTGAACAGCAAGGGCAGATTCTGGTTGAAGAAGGTCTGAGATGGGTATGCCAGAGTCCTTCAGGCACAGTTTCAGGGGGAGCAGCTTAAAGTCTAATAAAGCATTGTTGGCATTTAGATGCTTTTGGTTCTAGTTCACAACTGTTGTTGGTTTCAGGAGAAGGAGCACAAAAGGAAATCTTGGTTGCTGATATTTATCAGATGCTGCTGGTGACTTTCAGAAGTCTTGGTCTAGATTTGTTGTCTCTATGTCATGTATCTCTTTTATCTCTTTTATGGTGTCAAGGTCATGTAACGGCCTATGTTGGTTTCCCCACTAGGCCTGGGATGAATGATGTAATATAATTGGTTGTTATATGTATCTCCTCTTGGTTGGGAGTATGGATGTATGTATTGAGTTTTTTGGTGATAGGAAGGTCCTTTATGGTGTATAAGTCTTGGTTATTTTTGAAGAACACCTTTTGCAGATCTTGCCTATAGTCAGGGGGGGCATGTTCAGCACAGCAGATCAGAGATATCAGCATGTACTCAGGGGGAGCACAGCCCTTTGCCCTTGATGACAAAGGGGGAGAATGATTCTAAGGATCTTAGGGTTGCCATCAAGTCCAAAGGGGGAGATTGTTGGCATTTTGGCATAGGTGTGGCGCTACGATACAGGTGTTGTCCTTGATGGAAACTCTCTTTGATGACAGATCTCAGTCCAGACTACAAGAATGAAGAGAAATTTCATATACGCAGGTTCATTAAGCCCAAGTTGTGTATACACGCGGGTACGTTGTATACTAAGTCGCGGATACGCTGGTTCGCTATATATGAAGTCACGTATACACGCCGCTTCATGAACAGAAAAGGGCGTACATGTCGAGAAGCTTCCCTTTGGTCCATGGTAGTTAGTCCTCGGTACTTGAGCCTATGTCTTTGGACCAAAGTATCTCGACAGACATGTTGATCCCTAGTTTTGAAGTTGATGGTATTGGATTTCTATGGTTTTGGCCCTTGGTATTGAGCAAAGCCTAAGGCTATATAAGGAGAAGAAGATCTTTAGGAAAAAGTATCTGAAAAGTCTTGAATATCTGAAAAAGAAAGAGATCTGGTATGCAGGTTCTGGGTTGCTTGATCTAAGCTAAGGAGAGACCACACCGGTTGATGGAAGACTAGATCTAAGGGCAGATTGGGATCTAATAATTTGAAATGCACTATTATGATATGGTTGATTATGCATATTTCTAGATCTGCATACTGACGCAATGTTATGTTCTGGGTCTAACTGATGTCTGGTACAACTGCAAGTTGAGAGAATTTATTTTTAGATCTGTACGCAGGTTGGCTTCGGTAAAAGCGTGTGTATATGCGGGTTGCTCTCATTGAAGTAGCGTATATCTTTTGAAGCTTGATTTTCGGGTTTGCAGTTGGGTCTGACTGTTATTACAGAGTTCTGTAGTCTACACTGTGTTCTGATGACTGGGTGTTGACAGGGTTTCAGTGGTTCAGTGATTGATGATGCTAGTATTGGTTGTTTTGTGCTTCAATGATCTGTTATGAAAGTTGAAAGAATTGTGGTCTTCAGATTGTAATGTTGTGCTTCAGGAATATCCAGTCTGAAAATGTATGAAAAGTGGTACCTGAAAGAAAGAAGATTGTAGGCCAGCACCTACGTACTAGTATCTTAGCTAGTACAAGAGCAAAGGGGGTTGGAGCTCCCTTCCAGGAGAATCTGGAGAACGAGAGAAGGTTGAAGCCTTCTGCAGGTTGTAGCCTGCGTACTGGTATAAGGCTGCACCAGTACAAAAGATTGTAAACTGAAGTTTCTTATTAAAAGATAGAGACGACTTGCAGCAGGTGGTTTTCACCCACATTGGGTTTCCACCTTATATCATGGTGTTCATGTGTGTGGTTTTTGTGTGATGATCTGTTCTGTTATACTGCACCTGTTTTACTATCATGTCCTGATGCATTTACTGAAGATAAGCTACTGAATCATAAGTTTTCTTGTTATACGCTGGTTGCTTTAGACACAGTAGCGTGTACACGCTGTTTCACTTAACTGAAGTTGCATATATGTTTCTGAGCATAAAATGAAAAAGTTTTTCTGATAATACTGATTCACCCCCCCTCTCAGTATTATTTCCAACAACAATTCTACCCTATATCTTATATGCATAAAGACATTATGAATTGGCATAACTTTAGACATCTTAAAGGTAAAAATGTGCAAGATTACACCCAAGAATTCAAAGAAAGGTCTTTAATGTTAGGTGTAGAATTGTAATCATAGGACACACTGCTAAAGTACAGAGGGAGTTTACACAGTTATCTTAGGCATACTATATTAATGTTTAATCCCAATAATCTAGATGATGTGCGTGTGCAAGCCACTCATCTTGAGGCAAGAGGGAAAAACACTCCAGAAGAAGGTAGTAAAAAGTCAATTTAAGGGTAAAGAGAAAGAAAAGGGTTTCAAGGGAAAGAAAATGCATCCGTTAAAAAGGGGAAGGAGAGAAAACAATATGTAAACATTGTTTTAGAGAGGGTCATGATGAATCCCATTGTTGGAAGCTTCATCCCAAAATGAAACCAAAGAAATTCAACAACAAGAGAAAAGAAAACACAACTGCCATCATTCAAGAGGATTTGGGATCTAATTCGGGTGATGAAACTAAAATTATAGTCATGGGTATAAAAGGAAAAAAATCAATTGCTAGCACTAGTATATCAAATTGTCACACTAGTACTCCAAATGAAGAAACAAGGATTGAATTATTTCATGTGAGGGTAATCTAAAAACATACAAAAATCGACACACTTTTTTATAGTGGGTCTAAAGCCAAGTTGATATCTGATGACTTAGTCAAACAACTTAATATTGAAATCATTTTGCATCCCAAGCCATATCAATTGGGTTGGATATGCAAGGACACAAACTTACAGGTTACAAGAAAATGTATTCTTCTGTTTGCAATCACAACAAACTTCATTGACAAAGTTGAATTAGATGTTGTACCACTTGATATATTAGGAATTGTTTTGGGTGGTCCTTACCTTTATGATAGAAAATAAATCTTCTATTTTCATGAAAACAAGTACCACTTGTTCAAGGATGGTGTGGAGTATATTGTGATATCTCATCGCAAGAAACTAAATCTTTCATTAGTTAATGCAGGGCAAATGAAAAGACTAGTGAATTCAAGCATTAATTCTTATTATCAAACCCAATATTGGTATTGATTATGAAGCGTTTGATGGTTGTAATTCAAAATTGAAAACTGATTTGGTTGATGCAGCTGACCATGATGATGAGGTGTTTTAGAAAGAAAAAGGATTTCCTTCCAAGAGGAGAATCCAACATGAAATACCATTGCAGCAAAAGTTTCTTCTTCCTAACATTGATATGCACAGGATGTTAAGAAGGGAAAGTGCAGAAATAACAAAACAAATCTAAGGATTGTTGAACAAAAGGATCATCTGACCTTTTCCTTTACCATGTGGTGCACCTCTTGTTTTTGCACCCAAGAATAATGGTAAGCAATTCATTGAATGGGATTCAACAAGTGGTTTTCATCAAAGTAGAGTTGTTGAAGGAGACTTATGGAAGACGACATTCAAAACCAAGCAAGGTTTGTTTGAGTGACTTGTTATGCTTTTTGGTCTTTGCCATGCTCTTACTACTTTCATAGATATGAAGAAAAATGTGTTGAAGCCATTTCTAGACATGATAGTCTACTTGGATGACATTTTCATTTTTAGAAAATTTTATTATGAACATGTCATATGTGAGAAAAAAAATACTTAATGTCATATGTCAAGAACATTTGTTTTTGAGGATGTCAAAGTATATGTTGGATAAAACTTCTTTGATGTACTTGGGCCATGATATTGGAGAATGTGAGTTGAAGTTAGACCTATCCAAGATTGATTCCATTATGGATTGGTCAATTCTCAAGATAATCATTTGGATAAGAGGTATTTTGGGAGCATCCCAATGTTGGAGGAAAGATTTTGTTAATTTTTCTTCTATTGTACCTCATTTACATTCATTGATAGTTGTGCCAAAGGTATTCCATTAGGGAGGTGAACAACAAGAGGCATTTGATGCTTTGAAACAAAAGACTAGTTCAGCCTTTATCCTTTTTTCTTCTAAACTTGAAAATGTCATTTTAGTTTCAGGTTGATGTATGCGACTATGCCATTAGCGTAGCCTTTATGAAATATGGTAAGCCCATTTTATTTAATTTAGAAATTTTCAATGGTGTAGTGTTTAAGTTTCACCATCAAAGGAAATTTCATTGGATGGGTTTTCTTCTACTATTCCACTCAGTCAAAAGGTATAAGAAAGGTATAAGAGACAAGTTTTTTTATGTACTTTCTAGGCCTATAGTTTGTATAACTAATTTCCTCAAGCATCATTTTGTTTTACATGAAAGTTATGTTTAGAAAAATACATACTTTCAAGATGTACATTCAAGCTTGAGTCAAAGGAATCAAGTGGAGGAATTTGTTTACCATTTGCATCATAATGTGTTGTATCATCTTGGTAATAAGGATGTTTCTACTGATAGTAACATGGACAAAGCCAAAGAGTTCATTAAAGGGGGTGGAAGGAGGGAGAGAGGAAGAGAGGAGAGGAGAGAGATGGGCGTTAGGGGAGGAGAGAAGCAGAGATAGATAGGGGAGGAAGGGAGTGAGAGAAAAACAAAGAGGGGTAGAGAGCCAAAATAATAAGGGGAGAGTGGTAGGAGGGATGGGGATACAAAGGGATGGAGGGATAAAGAAAGAGATAAAGAGAAGAAGAACGAAGGAATAAAGAGATGGAAAGAGAGAGAGAGGGAGGGAGGGGGAGAGAGAGAGAGAGAGAGAGAGAGAGAGAGATGGTGTGAAATGGGAGAGAGAGAGATCGAGAGAGAGGAAAAGAGTGAGAGGGAAAAGGGAGGGTAAAGAGAGAGGGAAAGAAAGAGGAAGGGATGGAGAAGTGAGAGAGAGAAGGGAGAGACAAAGAAAGTGAGGGAGGGATGGAGGTAGAGAGAGAGAGAGATAGAGAGAGAGAGAGAGGGAGAGAGGTAGGGGGAAGAGATACAGTCAAGGAGGGATGAAGGAAGAGAGAGGGAGGAAAACAGGGAGAGAGAGGGAGAGAGAGTGGGGGGAGAGTAAGATGGAAATAGATGCATAGAGGGAGAGAGAGAGAGAGAGGGAAAGAGAAGGGGAGATATGGAGAGATGAGAGGAAGGATATGTTTGGATACATTGCACTCAATATTTTATCAATACCTCATTAAGACCTATATTCTACCTATCATTATATCATATTCCATACATTATTAGGGAAACATACGACCAATTTTCATTTACTACTAGATATTCCCCATCATTTGACACATTTTCTACTTTTAATAGAGGGTGCCACCTAAGATGGAATTTGGCGTTTATTAGACACTACTTGGAGGATGATATGGATATTTTCACTCCATAAATTCATAGTACCTCATGCATAGGTATTCTTAGAGTCAGTGTGCACTTCCTTGTTTGTTGTCGTTAATTTCCATTTTCTTCTCTTTGAGTCCCCTTGTTAGTTAACTTTTAGTCCTATTCTGGAGCTTAATTGGCCCGAACTTGATCCGGATTGAATTAGTATATTGTTTTTCATCCATAAAAATGCATTTGGAGTGGAAAAAGTGGAGGAATCAACTCACAGGACCATTTTTACCTGTAGGACCCAATTGGCAAGACGGGGTTTGAAACCTTCCAGGAGCACTTTGAAGCATTAAACTATGTTTTTTGGGTGTAAAACTTTGAAGCTTTAGCGCTGAACCATTTCATGCTATTATACACACAAAGATATTTCCAACAATGCAAGAAGTGTGTGAATCAAAGCATATATGCAAAATTTATGCCACTAAAAGTTGACCTTCTTGTTTTCACACCTATAGTTTAGTTGGATGATGTGTCAACCCCCATTATTCATGGAAAGGGGCTAGCCATGTGATTATTATGTAAAGTACTCTATGAGAGTTTATATTGTAACTCTAGTTAAGAGTCTATGTAGTCAAAATTAGCCACTAGTTGGCTATCAGGCCGCGTTATAACCAGGCCACTAGGAGGAAGAGGCATTCCATTCTCTCAAGAGAATTTTATTCCATAGCTAAGAAAAGATAGCGAGGGGAGATAGGAGGTAGAGAACACAGAGAGGATTTGTGCACTGTATTAGCCCACGGGCCATATGCATTACTTCTTTGTACCTATAGCCATATTTATAGACAGAGAAAGAGAGTAAAGCGACCTTACCTTCCAATTGGGTTTTTCTCCTAAAATGGTTTCCCAAAGAGAATATCTTGTGTCTTATGTGTGTGTGAGATTATTTTTTGGTTCTCTACTTTTCTTCATAATTTCCATTCGAATGCATGCACTAACTACAATAAATATACAAATATAGAAATTAAAAAAAACTATAATAGTGTAAAATTTCAGTATTTTAATATATTATTATTTGATCTATTGTGATGAACTGTCCTATGGAATATCCATGATAACTTACAGATATTTTGGTATGATAACAGGTTTCTTTGGGTATTTGGGGATATTTGTAGGGGATCTAGATCGACAGGGTTAAAAATCATAAAACCCTAAACATGTCTAACGAATATGTAAATGAACCTCGTGATCATGTAGAGGTGAGGTTTTCGCAGCTTGAACAACAAGTCGTGGATATAAACTGCAATGAATAACTCCTCGTGGAGGCCCTAAGAAATAAGCTAGAGATATTTGCAGAAGATGAGGGTTTGAATGCAGAGGAAAAATTAGAAGGGGGATCGGGAGATCCGGAAGACACGAAGAACCAGCCAAAGAAAGAACCTGGAAAATATCAACCCAGTTTGAGTGTTGTGAATCAATTCCTGTTTAAAATGGAAGAAAAAGTCGATATCAATCTGCACCACAGCAAGATTGAGACTCTAAAGCTGAACCACTGGTTGCAAAAATTGGAAGTTTATTTCAGTGTCCATCAGATTGAGGAAGAGAAAAAGATCTCATTCCTGTGATTGAAATTAGAGGGTCATGCACTGACTTAGTGGAATATCCACACAGAAACCCTCAGGTTAGAAAGATAACATCTCGTGACTAAGTGGGAGGATTTCAAAACCCTCATTAAGGCACAGTTTTATCCAATTAGGTACGTGGAGGAGCAGTGGATTCTATCGCATTACTTCAAGCAAAAGTCGAGCCAAAGCGTGCAGGAGTACACCATAGAATTCAGGAAGATGGCTATAATGTTGGGTATCTCTCCAAAGAATCCAGATGTACTTCTCGAGTATTTTGGGGGTCTGTACAACCATTTGTGTGAGAAAGTGATGTTGTTCAAGCCCAAATCAGTCGACGAGGCATGTGTACATGCAGAGTACCTGGAGAACATAGCCTCGAAGAGAGCACAGTCAAGTGGATCAAAGCAGAAGGAACAACAAGAAGCTTCTAAGGATGGGAAGAAGAAGAAAAAAGGGGGAAAATATAAGAATATAACAACCATAATGCACTAGTGAAAAGGTCCTAGCAACCACTGCAACATCGATGGCCATACACGGGAAAAATGTTGGAAGTTTTATCCAAAGCTAACCCAAAGAACAAGAAGAAATATAACACGAAGAAGAATCTCATGGCCACTAATTCGAGAAACTAAGTTTAAAGGAACTCATATGTGGATGAGAAGATCGTTTGTATGTCAATACAAAAGGAGGTGAATCTAAGTAGCCTTCAACAATAGGAAGAGAAAGAAATGACCAAACTCTTCCATATAAAGATATAGGTCAATAAGACAAATATTAATGCTCTATTTGACTTAGGACCACAGGAGAATCTCATTGGAGAAGAGATGGTCAAGAAGTGTGGGATGGAAGTTAGTGATCATCCAAACCCATATCCACTGGGATTTGTAAATAAGCATTCAAAGTTGAAGGTAACAAAATAGTGTAAAATTAGATTTTTTATCAATGTTGATTTTATTGATGAAGTAGATCTATATGTGGTTCCCCTTGATGTATGTGGAGTCATTTTTGGGAGTCCATACATGTACATGTGTGATGAAATATTCATGAGGATATCCAACCAGTATCATCTCATCAAGGATGGAAAATCGTTCATCATCAATGTGCACAAAGGCAAGTCAAAAATCTCACTGGTAAGTGCCAACCAAGCTAAGAAATTGATCAATTCCAGCAAGAAGTATGTTTTGTTATTTTTAAGAGAAGTTCATTCTAAAGAGGAGTTAATAAGAGGTAAGGCATCCCTGGAGGGGTGTACTAAGAAACATAAACAACAATTGGAGGAGTTTTTACAGGCATACAAGGATGTGTTTTGAGAGCCTAAAGGGTTACCACCTAAGAGAGAAGTGGAGCATGAGATCTAGTTATTGCTAGACTACCCATTGCCAGATATTGGGTTGCACAGGTAGTTTGCTATAGAAGCAAGTGAGGTGAAGAAACAATTATAGTAGCTATTGGAACATTTTTCATTCGGCCGATTACATCACCATGTGGGTCACCCATCACCATTGTTCTAAATAAGGATGGGACTTTGTAGATGTGTATAGATTACAGGGCATTGAATAAAATCATGCTCAAGAATAGATATCCCCTACCCATGATAGACTATATGCTAGATCAGTTGCAGAAAACAAATTACTTCACCAAGCTGGACTTTGGATACCACCAGGCTTGAGTCAAAGAAGAATATACCTAAAAAACCACCTTCAAAACCAAGAAAGGTGTGTATGAGTGGTTAGTTATGTCATTTGGCCTATGTAATGCACCAGCTACATTGATGAGATTGGTGAATTATATATTGCACCCTTTTATAGATTCATTTGTTATTGTCTATTTGGATGATATAATGGTATATAGTGCTACCTGGCAGGATCATATGTCACATTTGACACAGGTGCTGGAAACATTAAAGAAGCACCAACTCTTAGCAAATCTCAAGAAGTGCGAGTTTGTGGAACAATCTTTGGTGTATATGTGGTATGTGATCGATGGAGGAGAGTTGAAGATAGATCCTTCCAAGATGGACACCATCATGAAATGGTTGGTGCTTACTAATATTTATGAGGTTAGGAGTTTCATTGGGGCATCACGGTACCTAAGGAAATTCATAGCCTCATTTTCAGTAGCGGCAGCACCGCTCCATGCCCTAACAGCAAGTGGCCATAGTTTCTAATGGGGAAAAGGTCAGCAGAGAGATTTCAAGGAGTTAAATAAGAAGATCATCCAAGAACCAGTTTTGGCATTACCATACTTGAAACGATCCTTTGAAGTGGAGATAGATGTGAGTGGGTATGCTATGGGAATTGCCTTGATGCAGGGAAGAAGGCCTGTATGCTACCATTCTGAAGTATTTCATTGGGAAGTCCTTAACTAGCCTACGTAAAACAAGGATCTCTATGCCATGGTGCAAGTTGTGAACAAGTGAAAGCACTATTTGATGGGAAAGGAGACAGTAATCAACATAGATCACCAGTCGTTACCATAATTATAGGCCTAGAGTAAGCTATAACAAACCAGACATTACAAGTGGATGGTTTTTCTATAAATTTTTCATTTGATGACCAAGTATAAGAAGGAAAACAAAAATAAGTTGGATGACATCCTTTCAAGGCCAACCACATCAAATATTATATCTTTGGGGACTCATTCACATGGAGCCATTCACCCATGATGCATATAGAGAGGCATATTTAGAGGATGAGTACTTCAAGGAGGTGTATCATCAGTTGTAGAGTCAGAGTCATGTGCACGATTTCGACAACACCATTGAATACCATCTTCAATATGGGTTACTCTATAGGCTAGATAAGCTATGTATTCCTAAAGGTGAGCGACTGCAGTTGATTAGAGAGGCTCACGCCTCCAAGATTGCAGGGCACTTTGGTTTAGGGAATATTGTGGCTAACTTGCAGAGGTATGTGTATTGGCCCAAGACAAGAGAAGGTAGTTAGTTTCATAAGAGGATGCATGATTTGTTATACCAGCAAGCTAGCAACAAGAAACAAGGTCTATATCATCCCATACTTGTACCTAGTCATCCTTAGGAAAGCAATTCCATGGACTTTGTGGGATCTTTACTAACAACCAGAAAGGGACACAACTGCTTGTTCATGTTAGTTCACAGGTTCAACCAGATGTGTGTTCTGATGCCCTATAAAAGACCATCAGTGGAAAATAAGCAACAAAATGATTCTTTGGACATGTCTGGGTGCAGTTTGGTATACCAAGGAACATCATTTAAGACAAGGATACAAGATTTATCAATGCACCATGGACTACATTGTGGGAGAAGATGGACACAAATTTGAAGAGATCTACAAAATTCCATCCATAGACAGATGGGCAGACAAAAGTAGTCAACATGACTTTGGTGTAGATTCTAAGGGGATACAACCAAAATCATCCAAGGACCTCGGATGAAAATCTAGTATATATACAACATTCTTACGACAAAGAAGTCCACACTCCTACAAAAAAGTCCCCATTTGAGACTTGTTTTGGATAATTTCCAACTTCACCTTTGGATATTACATATGGGCAACAAGAAGGAGTGATGGAAGATCTTACATGAGATGCTTTGAGGGATGGAAAATCTATAGAGAGGATCAAGAAGATCCATCTATAGGTGCAAGACACACTGCAGAAGTCACAGGAGAAGTATACGGAAAAACATGATCAACACAAAACAGAGAAGTCATTCAAGGTGGGAGACAAAGTATGGTTATAGTTGAACAAGGAGAGGATGTTGGGGCCTGGTAAGAAAATCAAGTCTCTGAGGTATGGTCCCTTTGCGATACTGGAAAAGGTGGGTAATAATGCATATCGACTTAGTTTACCACCATATATGTGCATTTACTCAGTTTTGAATGTAGAGAATTTGAAACTCTACAAGTCTTCCATTGTAGATGAGGAAGAGAAACAATCCCTGCCTTCTTTGGATGTTTTGGCACCATATTCTTAGGAATAGTTGATGGAAGATAAAAATTTACAGAAGAGTTCCTGAACTACAAGACAAGGGCGACATGACCTTTGAAATATTGGGTTGAAGGGACAACTTCCAGGAAAAGCTAAATGGTACACCAGAGAGAACTTGGAGGAAAAATTTCCTCTCCTCATTCAGTAGAAGATTTTGGGGACCAAAATCCTCCAAAAATGGGGAGGTGTGATCCATATTGGATCATTATATTTTTTTCCATCCATCTTGATGTATTTGAAGTGGAAAAAGTGGAGGAATCAACTCACGGGACCGTTTTTACCAGTACGACCCAGTTTGGCAAAATTGGGTGTGGAACCTTTTGGGATAGTTTTGGGGTTGAAACTTTTCCACTTTAGCATATCACCATTTCATGTTATTCCACACACATATATCTTTTCAATGACTCAATAAACACATTAATTGGAGTCTGTATTAAAAAGTTATGCCACTCAAAAGTTGACCTTCTAGTTTTCACACCTATAGTTTGGGAGGATGTTATTTCAACCCCCATTATTCATGGAAAATGAGCTAGGCACATGATTATGATGTAAAATACTCTAGAAGATTCTATATTTTAATTCTAGTTAAGAGTTGATGTAGTTTAAATTAACCAATAGTATGTTATTGGGTTGAGGAATTCGATTTTTTTGAGAACATTTTGTTCCATAATTGAGAAAATATAGTCAGGAGAGATAGGAGGTAGAGCACACAGAGAGGATTTGTGCACTATAGCAGCCCACGGGCCATAGGCATTACTTCTTTGTACCTACACACATATTTCTAGATAGAGAAAGAGAACGAAGCGACCTCACATTCCAGCTGGGTTTTTCTCTTGAAAGGGTTTCCCAAAGAGAATATCTTGTGTCTTATGTGTGTGTTATTTTATTTCTCTATTTTCTGCATAATTTTCATTCGCGTGCATTCACTGATTACAGTAAAATCTAAAATTAAATAAAACTATAATAGTGTGAATTTTCATCATTTTAATATATTATTATCAAATCTATTGTGATGAATTGTCGAGTAGAATATCCACGACAATTTATAGATCATAATTGGTTAATATTTTGCATGTGAGAGTTATTAATTAGTGCTAACTTATTTCTAACTCCACTTATTTCCAGTTTATCCAATTTAGGGTATTTCTCGTCGGGAAGGTATGGTTACCACATAAATGAAAAAAACAAATTTGACCACTGTTTGATGAAATTCAAAAGGTACGCAGTGAGAAATAGATGAAAGGATGACAAGAAAGGGAAGCATTGATGGCAAGGCACTTTAGAGAGGCAAAAGTAGCAATGGTTCTTGAGAGCTCTATAGAACTGCAAATGGTAAAAATGAATTTTATGGTTGTAAGCTTTTTTATTTAACCTTGTTTTGGTGCACTCGAAACTTATGCACTGGTGCAAATTATTTACAAAGCACACCTTGATTTTTTAAATTAAAAACCCTATTGTGGTGCATCATGTTATGTGCGCACAAAAGCGTTTCAAAATAGTAATAAAATCGGTGCTTCGTGGGATTATAACATTGGAATGGTGAAAATATATTTTAAGGCCGACATTTTTTAAACTTAACCTTTTTCCAATGTTATCAAGTGGTATATGCACTGATGCTTTGGTTTCACCTAATGCACTGTTAGTTTTAAATTAAAAACCCTACAATGGTGCACCAAGTTGTATACTCACTGGGGCATTCAGAAAAGGTCATAACACCAAGGCTTTATGGGAGTATAACACCAAAATGGTGAAAATGAATTTTAGGACTGAATTTTTTTTAAATTTAACACTAGTCAGGTGCTATCGAGTAGTATACACATCGGTGCTCTAGAGTTAATAGCACATAGTTATTTTTTATTACTTAAAAAATAACCCTCCAACGGTGCATCATTTTCTATTAAGCATCAAGATGTACAATTCTATTAATGACATTGGTGATTATTATATGAGTAGCACACTGATTTTTTTTAAATTAAAAACCTTGCTACGGTGCACCATGTGTTTACACACCAGGGCTTTTGTAAAAAGGGAAAGCACCAATGTGCCTTATATACATAGTGCACCATTGTTTTCATTTGTATAAAAAATAACCCTGCAACGGTGCACCATTTTCTATTGAGCACTAGGTCCTTCATTTCAATTAATGACATCGGTGTGTATAATATGAGAAGTGCACCCCCATTTTTAAATTAAAAACCCCACAATGGTGCACCATATTGTTTATCCATTGGGGCGTTCATATACAGGTTTAGCACTGGGGCATCGTGAGATTATAGCATTGGACTAGGGAAAATTAGTTTTACGACCGACATTTTTTTAAATTTACCCCTTTCTGGCACTATTGAGTAGTATCCGTATTGGTGCGTATTATGTACTTAGCGCATTATTAATTTTTTATTTTTTTATAAAAAAATAACTCTGCCATAGTGTACCATATGTTATTAAGCCCTGATGTGCATAATTAGCTAACACATCGGTGCGTTCATATATTATAGACACACTATTAAAAAACATCCACTAATTTAATCCTAAACTCTAATTTATTAAATTTATAAAATCAATTAATTGTAATGTTATTTTTATAATCCAATATTTTATGAACAATTTTCTTTAATTATAGTTTATTTTACAAACTAATTAGTTATATATTTTAGTTTTTTTATAATTATTTTGAAGTTATTATTTAACAATTACATGTTGCAATATAAATTTTGAAAACTAATTGCAAAGATTAATTAGATATTGTCCAAATCTTGTATTATAAGTATAGGTCACAACTTTCTGATTTCTACACTTGACTATGACTAGAAAGGTAGTTTTGTTTAGAGGTTTGTACACTTTAATTGTGTGTAAAATTGATTTTATTTTCTAGTGACTATTTTTTAGGCATGTTTTATAAATGTTTTTTTTTTTTTTTTAATGTTTTCTATATGCAAGGATTATGTTGTTTGCGACACTTGTTTGAATAAGAATTTTTTAGAATGAATATGTATGAAATATCTATGCAATAGAAAAATATTTATGGTAATTTTATAGTGATAGTTTCAACCATATTAAACTTTGTAATTTATAAAATAATCTTTGCATTTTTTATTTATAGTAAGTCTTTTTGCATATAATTTCATATATAAAATTTTGATATAAGTTCACCAATAGATAATCTATAATAAATATCATTTCATAAAAATAAACATCATGATGATAACCATCTAACAAACATAAACGTCCTCTAAAGTACACATTCAAATTTGCTAACATTATCTAATTATATACACCTCTAGCACATATAAATGTTATTAGCTAGCACACAAATCTAATAGTCAAACAGGGCATCATCATCGTGATCGCATCTAACAAAACAAAAGCATTGTATAACATCATTGCCACACACATCCTCAAATATACATCTCATGTCAAATATCTTCTAGAACATACACGTCTATTTGCAAGCACATTAAATGAACATATTTAACATGACCTAACAATATACACATCAACACCAATATAAAAATTAAGTACATCAACATGAATAGAAAAAATGCACCACACACACACACATATATAGATAGATATACAAACAAGTCAAATAATTGCATCAAGTCAAATAACTATTATGAAATATCTGATACAACTGTACTTATGGTGGCATGGTCTATAAAAGAAGATGATGGATGGTCAATTGCCTCAAGATTCAAAGAATGAGGTGGAGGGGGAGGTGGTTGGTCTACTCTCTGAGGAGAAACATGAGATGGTGGGTCATGAGGTGAATGATCAAGAGGAGGTGGAGTACTACTAGAAGGATCACGACCCTGATCATCATCTAATGGGGTAGTACTAGGTGAAGACTATATATCTGCTACGTGGCCATCCCTCCTCGATGATAGTGTAAACTTGGTAGCTCTGAAATTACGACGCATAAGACTCATCATATTGTGCGACAAGTCCATCCCGAGCTCGAGGAGCCTAGGATCTGCCCTAATGTCTCAAGTCGTCACAAGGTAGACTTTTTCCTCAACCAAAAGTCTGGAGAGACGGTCACCCAACTCCATCTTGAATATAATATCAGGCTTACACATGGGTTGCATGCTCGTGGGTATCTGCATCCGAGGATGTCCCTCACCCTCTATGGACTTGGTCATCTCTGCATCTGTATCCAGTGGGGGAGGAGGCATGTCCCCAACGAATGTGCTAATATTTACAAAAATATATAGTACAAAAAATAATTAGACAACTACATTAAACAATTTAATAAAACAAGTTAAAGAACATGCTAGAATAATTAATATTCTAATTAATTAAGACAATAAAATGAAACTAGATTAATTTAAATAAAACACTAATATTACCTCTCTCATCTGCTAGCTCATCCTGTGTGACGAGGATGTTGGGACATTGTCTCCAATCCATCCCTATGTAAGGACACGGCACCATGATGAACATGTGGTCATCCTCACTGCCTAGTAGCCCCAATGTGTTAGTGGAAATCCTATCTGCATACTCCAATCGACTGCTCTTGGGTATCATCTCGCCCCACATGTGCATACCTTATGATCAACTTAGGAGGGTGATGGTCAAAGGTATGCCTCTTCTCCGAAAACCACTCAAAAATAAATAAAATAGCCCTGAAGCAAAAGGGAAGTTCTACCTCCCATGTATCGTAACACAACATCTATTTAAAGCTATACAAAACGGCTACAAAAAATTGGTAGACCATCTGATACATCGTGGCCTCTGTACCAAAGAATCAATATAAAACAAAATAGGGAAACTAATGTGATGCCTACCATTAGTCAAGTGTGAAATAGTACTCACTAATAGTGAGAGGCACCTAACCTCCTCTGCACCAAAAGAAGTGATCTATAGTTTTCCACCAGTCACCTGAAAATCTGTTGGGGAAACTACATGATCCCCAACATATCTTTGGGAGTAGATAAGCTGACTCTTTGTTGCAACACCATGGGGGACATCAGGAACAAGGAAAAATCATCCTCCTGGATAGGCTAGTGATAAAATAAATTTCCTCCTCATTGGGCTCATAACACATGTCGGGACCAACCTGGAAATCTTGTCGGTGGACATCCCACCGATGGATCAAATGTGTCAACAACCCAGAGTTCCCTTTCAAAGATGTGTTTTCCTCGTAGTACTTAAGGAGGCCTACATTCCTCAAGAGGCCTTAAGTCTGTGTGGTAATAGGGCAAGGGTATAAATCCCTCTCCCTCTCCCGCACCTCCCAGTCTCGTACCATATTGTATTGGTCAACCCTCTACTCCTGTTGTTATTGCTCCTATCTTTGTTGACGTCTCTGCATGATTGACATATAAAATACTTCAGCCTCATACATAGCATGTAAATTTTTTTATTAAATGAAAAATTTCTTTATAAACATGAACATACAACTTTCAATTAAAAAACAAAATTTGAATCTTGGTGTGCCAAAAAAAGGAATGCACCGAAAAGGGCACATACATCGACTTGACACACATATTTTGGTTTGCATACATATATAACATTAGTTATTTTTATTTTTCAATGTTATGCATCGACATAACATTTCGCACCAGTGTGTTAATTTTATCTCAACATACCGCACTGGAACGTTCAGGTTACTGAATACACCAAGCTATAATTTTTTAATATTATGCGGTGCATTGTGTAAAAATAAACGCATTGGGAAGTTACTTTTAGTAGACACGCCACCGTAAAAATTATAATTTTTAAAGTGGTGCGTTGTGGAACTTCACATCCCAATGTGTTTCCATTTACAAACACATCAAATAATATTAAAAAATTGTGATGCGCTAACGTTACGCACCAAATGCATCAAATAATATTAAAAAATCGTGGTGCATTAATGTTACACACTGAATGGTGTGAGTTGCTCTCAAATGCACCGCACATAAAATAATAATAATAATAATAATAATAATAAATTTGTTTAGCTAATTTTCAATTCTACTCGACTAAAAATTTATGTTAGCGAGAAATATAGACATTACATGGATATTGCTTGCTAGGGAGGTCTGGTTGCCACACAAATGAAAAAAACAAATTTGACCATCGTTGACAAAATTCGAAAGCCACGTAGTGAGAAATAGACTAAAGGATCGCAAGCAAGGGAAGCACTGATGGTAGGGTGCTTCACAGAGGCAAAAGTAGCACTGGTGCTTGAGAGCTCTACATCATTGCAAATGGTAAAAATAAATTTTATGGTCGTAAGTTTTTTTTTTATTTAACCCTGTTTTAATGTGCTTGAAACCCATGCACCATTGCAAATTATTTATGAAGTGTGCCTTGATTTTTTAAATTAAAAACCCTATTGTAGTGCACCATGTTATGTACAGACAAAATCATTTCAAAATAGTAATAACACTGGTGCTTCATGGGAGTATAACACTGAAATGGTGAAAATAAATTTTACAACCAACATTTTTTAAATTTAATATTTGTCGAATGTTATCGAGTAGTATACACGCCGGTGCTCTGGTTTGACCTAGCGTATTGCTATTTTTAAATTAAAAACCCTACAATGGTGCACCATGTTGTATACACATTGGGGCATTAAGAAAAGGTCATAACACAAGGCTTTGTGGGATTATAACACTAGAGTGGTGAAAATGAATTTTAGGACTGACATTTTTTAAAATTTAACACTAGTCTGGTGCTATCAAGTAGTGTACACACCGGTGTTCTAGAGTTACTTAGCGCATCGTTATTTTCTATTTTAAAAAAAATAACCCTCCAACAGTGCACCATTGTCTATTAAGCATTGAGACGTATAATTCTATTAACAACATTAGTGCTTATTATATGAGTAGCATGTTGATTCTTTTAAATTAAAAACCTTGCCACGGTGCACCATTGTTTACGCACCTGACTTTCATAAAAAGGGAAAGCATAGGTGTTTTATGTGAGTAGAGCACTAAAATGGTGAAAATGAATTTTACGACTGACATTTTTTAAAATTTAACCTTTGTCCGATGCTATTGAATAGTATACGCACCAGTGTGCCTTATATACCTAGTTTGTCGTTGTTTTCATCTGTATAAAAAATAACCCTACAATGGTGCACCATTTTCTATTAAGCATGGGACCTTTCATTTCAATTAACGACACCGATGTGTATAATATAAGAAGCACACCACCATTTTTAAATTAAGAGCCCCACAACAGTGCACCATATTTTTTATGCATTAGGACTTTCATATATGGGTTTAGCATTGGGGCATCGTGAGATTGTAGCACCGAACTGGGAAAAATGAATTCTACTACCCACATTTTTTAAATTTAACCCTTTTCTGGTGCTATCGAGTAGTATATGTATTGGTGCATATTATGTACTTAGTGCATTATTAATTTTTAATTTTTTTATAAAAAAATAACTATGCCATGGTGTACCATATGTTATTAAGCACCGATGGATATAATTAGCTAATGCACTAGTGCATTCGTACGTATATTATAGACACACTCTTAAAAAATATCCGCTAAAACATTCGTCTACCCAACTTCACTAATAACCTCCACTATAAATAAATTTTTGAACTATTTTATAGAACTTTCGCAAAACCCTCCGCTAGAAGGTCTTTTCCTTATAGTAATTCTAACAATACATTAAAACATTCACATGGAAATACCCATCATTATAACATAACTTTTTTTCATAAAATTTAAGAAAAAAGAAACAACCAATATTTCATTATCTCTCCATAAATTAGATTTATACATTGCAAAAGGCTAAAATCCCTCTTAACCTTTCCTCATATATCCTTTTATAGCATGTTGTAATCGTAACAACAAACCTATTAGCCCACGATTACAAAATAATTACGAATACATGATAATGTGTTAATACAATTTTCATTATCTCTCCATAAATTAGATTTATACATTGCAAAAGGTTAAAATTCCCCTAAACCTTTCCTCATACATCCTTTTATAGCGTGTTGTAATCCTAACAACAAACCTATTAGCCCATGATTACAAAATAATTACAAATACATAATAATGTGTTAATACAATTCTGAGCATAACAACATCGAAAAATATAAACTCATACACAAACCAGTTCTTCTACCCACACCACTTTTTTTTCTAGAAAGAAAATCTTGATATTATATTGAGGATATATAAAAACAAAATGTTCAGATAGTTCTGAATGTGTTTTGATGAAAACTCCTGATACTACCGACAGACTGCATCTCAAAACCATCATGTAATATATACATGTTAACAGCATTTTCAGAAAAAAACCAAAACCATTGAAACCATTCTTCTACCCACACCACTTATGCATATCTTCAAAACTTACCTTGTTTTTGTGCCAATACATTCATATCACTTCTCTTATTTAGAGAAAATTGTTATCATATTCAATAAAAATATTATAAGTTAGAATTTTATTTTTCCCCACACATTCATATCACTGAACTATACAAAACTTTGTTATAAATTAGAGTTTTATGGCTTCCCACAATTTCATATCACTTTTCGTATTTCAAAAAAAAATATTCTCACATCATATGTTAAATTCTATTTTGCTTAAAAAGTTGTCAAATTTTATTTCGCTTAAATACTTGTCTATATAATTTTGACAAGAAATTTTTAAACATGAACTGGAATTCATTTAAATAACCTTTTAATTATTATCATATTTAATAAAAGCTGTGTTATAAATTATTATCATGTTTAATAAAAATATCATATTTTCTAAAACCTTTGTTATAAGTTAATTTTGCTTTAGAACTTGTGTCTATATAATTTTGATAAGAAATTTTTAAACATAAACCAAAGAACGGGAATTCATTTAAAAAACGTTCTGATAAATTTGTAAACATAAACAAAAGAACTGGAATTCAATTTAAAAACCTATTTAATGGAAGATGAAATAGTTTAAATACCTTGATTTTTAAGTGGTGGAATCACTAACTAGGTGGTCATACTCACGATTGATATATCCCTTACAAATTACGTTTTACTGAGGCCGAAGAATTTTCAGGACGGTTAAAAGTGGTTTGAATTTGGTTTAATTTTTTTATTTTTTTTATTTTTTATTTTTTTTAGTTTGGTAAAATATCTTTTAAATCATATCTTACTCTTATTCTATTGCGATAGTTAAAGACATCTATTCTGATCTCGTGTCCAAAAAAATTATGCCTGCAAGACAGATCTTTCCGGTATGCTGGTGGAAACTTGGCTGTCCTCTCGAAGTGTTCATCTTCTCATGGTTAGTTCTTTACAACAAGAATTTAACATGGGAAAACTTGAGGAAGAGATCTTGGCATGGTCCCAGCAGATGTGTGTTATGCAATGCAAAGGAGGAGACAAACTATCATATGTTCTTCAAATGCGTGGTAGCCCAACAAATCTGGTATGAACTGGCTTCTTCTTTTTCTTTTCCTCATCTAAATTTCATTTCTGTTAATGCAGCTTTTGCTTGGTGGGGAAGACAAGAAGCAACAAAGCGTCCAATCCTTCCAATCACAATATGGTGTGTTTGGAAGTGGAGGAATTCAAAATTTTTTGAAGATTCAAACATCCCCTTCAAGACTGTTCTGTGTAGGCTCTTCGCTTTCTATCAATCCATTGGATGATTGGTCAAAGGCTGGAGTTTGGTAGGGCGCAAAGAGCTTCGTTTTTGGGGGTTTCCAGGTTCTTTCTTTGTCTGCTCCAGGTGGCTGTTCCAGCGGGAGGCTATGGGTTCCTCTAACTTATGCTTTGAGGCTATGGGTTCCTCTCCATCTGCTCTTTTTTGGTTTCATTTTGTCATCATTTCATATCAGTAGCACATTCAGGCAATACTGATGATATATGTTTCATATATTTCTATATGCTGCTCTATGTTCTTGCTTTATAGGTCTATCAGCATCAGGCAAAGCTGATGATATATATTTCATATGTTTCTATATGCTGCTCTATGTTCTTGCTTTATAGGTCTATCAGCTATTTGTCATAATTTGACATATTTGGTTTTTCATCAGTTTAGTCTCCTATGACTGGAGATCTTCTCTCTGTTATCACAGAATATGATGTATATATTTTCTCAATATAATATATTGCTTTTCTTTCTGAAAAATAAAAATTCAACACTAATAAAAATTATTAAAACATCTTAAATTGTAAAGTTTTACTATTATAACTTTACAATTATAATTTAGATTTACAAAAATCCTGTCCAATTTTATTAAAATCTTACTTAAATTTCTAAAATTTTCAAAACAAATTTACAAACTATTTAAACTAAAAACTTGAGACAAATTATATATCACTTACAAATTACGTTTTATTTCTTAATCTGCACCCATGAGACAAATTAAATATCATGAAACTAAAGACTTTCTTAAACCATGAGACAAATTACATATCACTTACAAATTACGTTTTATTTCTTAATCTGCACCCATGAGACAAATTAAATATCATGAAACAAATTAAAGATTAGCATATTTCTCTGAAAATATGCCGAAACGTTTGGACCGAATTTTTTAAAATATTCCGAAGGTTCGGAATACCATTTCAGCCTTTAAAACTTCTAGTTGTAGATCGTTTTCAAATTCTCGTTTTCAAATTCCAATTATTAAAGCTCGTTTTCAAATTCCAATAATGAAGGTCTATTTGTCAAATATCAACTGTGAAAGAGAATCCAATGCCCTGTACTCTGAACCAAAGAAGAGTGCCATTGAACGCAAGCTGCAACCTCGTTTTCATTGAACAGCCGTAAGCCATACCATAAATTTTTGTATATTTTTATAACTGATATGGTGTTTTCTATTTGTATTATGTTTTTTTTTCATAATTTATTAATAAAATTTTGAGTGTGATTATTATTTTTTATTATTTAAAATTTATTTTTAAATATATGAATAAATTTAATTCATTGAAAACTATTATACACTCCACACATGAAACTTGATTCTGACAAATCCCTTAAGAAAATAACTCTTTAACTACCACTGTGACATGTAGAAAAGTTATTGACACATTTCAAATCCATGGGAAAAAAATGTCAATATAATTATGCTGTAAGACGTTCCTCTCTGAAATCAACTCCCCAAATTGCATTTCTATATTAATCTTCATTGTGAGATGCATTATTATATGATTCAACAATGCTCTACTGTCCAGTTTAATTAACAAACTTTTAAAATAAATTTAGTTAATTACAAATTTAATTAATTCTCGTTACAGGCGGGGGGCGAAAGGGGCGAATACCTTCTTTTCGCTGGCAGGGGGATGAGGAGAGCAGGGAGGGAATACCTTCTCCTTTGCTGCTGTTGCTGCTGCACGAGAATGGAGGATGAGGAGGGCCGCGGAGTGTAGGGAGTGAATAGCTCTGTCTGGTTGGTTAGGAATTGCAGGGAGCGAATACCTCTGTCTGGTTGGTTAGGAAAAACTTACAGTTAGCAAATACCTCTGTCTGGTTGGTTAGGAAAACCTTACAGTTAGCAAATACCTGTCTGTTATATACCTAATCGTTTTCTATAGAACCAAGTATCATCTTCAAGAAGTTGCTCTAGATTATTCCAAAAGTAGATTATTCCAGAAGTGTCTCGTGAGCATAAACAAGAGAGACACAACAATTTGAGAAAGGCTTCTAATAGAGATGATGATGATTTGGTTGAGAGTGAATTCCTCAATATGCTTTATAAAGATCACAGTTTGTTTTGTTTAGGCTCTGTAAGTGAAACCGAGTCTACTAGGGCACGCCTTTGCCACTAGTTTCAGGAAGGGCCTTTCTCGAAAGTAGGCAGCCGTGGGCATGAACTTTATGTCCCTGCTCTCTCAAGTTCCACACAAACTTCTAGACATAATTGTGGCTCAGATGAAGAATTGAAATTGGTATCATTAGTGCTGGGTGCAGAATCAGAGCTTAAAGCGATGAAGACAACACACAGTAAAATACGATGTAGAGGCAAAAGCATTGATGCAAAAGTGGGGTCTGAAAGAAAAGAATTTTCAAAATTCTCCTCCAGACGCCTCAGGTGGATTGCGCAGTCCCATAAATTCCTCTGTACCAGGGTCTGTTCACCTGCATGCTCTTGCAAATGATCTTGGTTCAGTGGTCTCGATGAAGGAGGGAGGTTTACTAAGGCAAATGAATCCCATGTTATCTAATACTAATAAAAGCAATGGGAGATTAATCATGCAGGTATCAAAGCCTCTAGCAATGCCAATCCAAAGTGATTGTAGTGCTGTTGATATTTTGCACAGTTTGGCTTCTCTCAGAGCTGAAAAGCTTACCATGCAAGCTGAAGAATGATGCCACTTGAAGACATTACTGTGAAAGCTCTTCAGCAAGTAGCATTGGAAGCAGGGTCTAGCCTTAACATATCCAAAAGCAGGTGAGACAAATATTAACGCTGTTTTTTCATTTTTGTGTGGAACAATTTATGTGCATTCAAAGAAGCTCTTTTTGGTCATGACTATCACTTATGTTTGTTTTTTCAACATGTAGCAATTTAATAAGTTGAGTTAGGAGATCAGATTCTAGTTCTGACCAACTACCTATTGGTAAAAGGATGATTATTTCTGAAGGAACAAAACAGGTGAGATTTGGGGCGCAAAAACTCAAGGCATCTGTCATTAACGGTTCTTACAATGAATTTGCATCACTTGAGGAGCTAGTCCTTTCTACTATGGAGAAAACAGAAGTTCTAGCTGTTGAGGGGCTCAAAATACAGTCAGATATGATAGAGCAAGATGCTCCTTCAAGTGTCAATATATTGCAGTCATAAGAAATGACCTATTTTGTACATATGACAACCAACAAAAGTTGCACTCTAGGGTTGGAAGACACAATAGGTTTGCAAGATGCAAATGGTTCCAATGATAATGTTGATGGGTTGAAATCTTGATTTCGGCTTCTTTCTGTTATTATTTTTCATCTCAGGTCTGTAGTTTGACATGTTTTCTTTTGGGTCTGTTCAAATTGAACAAGAATTCAGATCATTTGACAAAAACACGTGGCTTGGGATTGAAAAAAAACACAAGTATGCAAGGACCATTCTTGTGAATTCATCCAAAGCAAAAACTATTAGCATGGATCTAGTGAAGTGGAATTTCTTCTATATTGGCCAAACAATCATGTACTCCTTCATGCAAGTTGTAGGCTTGACTAATGAAATTTAGTAAGACTTGGTAAACAGATTCTTCTCCCAGAGGAAACTAGAAGAGTCTGAATTTAAAGGCTAATCGAAACTGTAATCTAAATCTCGTTTTAGCCTATTATTCTTTATTATCTAGAATTGAATTTACATAGATTTTAATCGGGAGTCAAAGGAAAATTTGGCTAAAAATATCATGCTTGTGATTGAGTAGAGTTATGAAATTTGCTAGGTCATTTTGATTCTCGTGGGTCAAAATATCTTTTAGGGAGTTATAATTACATATTTTTGTTTATTTGTTTCTAATGGTTTTGTACTTTAGGCAGTCTAGGAGAAAGTATAATGTCAATGCAAATGCTCGATGCAGTGATATTCTTTTATCTTCTTTAGTTCCATGGGCATTGAAGAGAACTATACTTCTAAGAAATTTGAACAGAACTTTCAATTCTTGTGACTTGGCCGTTTGTTTTGTATATGAGTCTCAGATTGTTTCAAATAGGATAATTTTGTATATGACTCCAAAATTGTTTAAAATAGGATATATAGCATTCACATCTGATTAAATATTTGTTAAAGTTATGATAGCCCATAAGTCCTCATTGCCTTTTATCCTTAGTTAAACATTCCCATATTAGTTATGAAGCTAGTAAAGCATTTAGAAGTCCATAAAAGATTTACAATAGTGACTGTGTAAAAATGAAATTTGTACTCTACTATCTACTCCCATTGACCTAACCCTTGGTTGTTTGAGGGAATTCATAAATTATATTATTTTCTGATTGGAAGTAGGCAAAGATAGATGCCACTGGAACTCTGAGTTGTATAGCTTGTGAAAGATAGACAGACTTGTGTCCACTAAAGATCTTAAGCCTTAATCAGGAGGGGAGATATAGGTTGGGTTGAATGTAGTAGCTTTGGCTTGGAAGAGAAATCTGGAGGTAAATTAATAGTTTTTATTCGAAATAGAGTATGCAAGGTTATGTTTCTTGCTGATTGAAAAAGCCAGGGGACATAGGCTCTATATTTTACAAAGCAATAGCACACCCTGTGTATTGGCCAATATTCATTGTTTCCACTTTAGCAGATAATATTCATAGTTTGTTTTGTTTAGGCTCTGTAAGTGAAACAGGGTCTACTAGGGCACGCCTTTGCCACCAGTTTCAGGAAGGGTCTTTCTCGGAAGTAGGCAGCCGTGGGCATGAACTTTATGTCCTTGCTCTCTCAAGTTCCACACAAACTTCTAGACATAACTGTGGCTCAGATGAAGAATTGAAATTGGTATCATTAGTGCTGGCTGCAGAATCAGAGCTTAAAGCGATGAAGACAACACACAGTAAAATACGAGCTAGGATTCTAGACGATGTAGAGGCAAAAGCATTGATGCAAAAGTGGGGTCTGAAAGAAAAGAATTTTCAAAATTCTCATTCAGACGCCTCAGGTGGATTGCGCAGTCCCATAAATTCCTCTGTACCAGGGTCTGTTCACCTGCATGCTCTTGCAAATGATATTGGTTTCAGTGGTCTCGATGAAGGAGGGAGATTTACTAAGGCAAATGAATCCCATGTTATCTAATACTAATAAAAGAAATGGGAGATTAATCATGCAGGTATCAAAGCCTCTAGCAATGACAGTCCAACGAGATTTTAGTGTTGTTGATATTTTGCACAGTTTGGCTTCTCTCGAAGCTAAAAAGCTTACCATGCAAGCTAAAGAATGATGCCACTTGAAAACTTTACTGTGAAAGCTCTTAGGCTCTTCAGCAAGTAGCATTGGAAGCAGGGTCTAGCCTTAACATATCCAAAAGCAAGTGAGACAAATATTAACGCCATTTTTTCATTTTTGTGTGGAACAATTTATGTGCATTCAAAGAAGCTCTTTTTGGTCATGACTATCACTTATGTTTGTTTTTTCAACATGTAGCAATTTAATAAGTTGAGTTAGGAGATCATATTGTAGTTCTTACCAACTACCTATTGGTAAAAGGATGATTATTTCTGAAGGAACAAAACAGGTGAGATTTGGGATGCAGAAACTCAAGGCATTTGTCATTAACGGTCCTTACAATGAATTTGCATCACTTGAGGAGCTAGTCCTTTCTGCCATGGAGAAAACATAAGCTCTAGCTATTGAGGGACTCAAAATATAGTCAGATATGATAGAGCAGGATGCTCCTTCAAGTGTCAATATATTGCAGTCATAAGAAATGACATATTTTGTACATACAACAACCAACATAAGTTGCACTCTAGGGTTGGAAGACACAATAGGTTTGCAAGATGCAAATGGTTCCAATGATAATGTTGATGGGTTGAAATCTTGATTTCGGCTTCTTTCTGTTGTTGTTCTTCATCTCAGGTCTGTAGTTTGACATGTTTTCTTTTGGATCTGTTCAAATTGAACAAGAATTCATATCATTTGACAGAAACACATGTTGCTTCGTGAATTTCAATCCCATTGTGAACAAACACAAGTATGCAAGGACCATTCTTGTGAATTCATCCAAAGCAAAAAATATTAGCATGGATCCAGTGAAGCGAAATTTGTTCTATATTGGCCAGAAAATCATGTACTCCTTCATGCAAGTTGTAGGCTTGACTAAGGAAATTTAGTAAGACTTGGTAAACAGATTCTTCTCCCATAGGAAACTAGCAAAGTCTGAATTTAAAGGCTAATCGAAACTGTAATCTGAATCTCGTTTGAGCTTATAATTCTTGACTATCTAGAATTGAATTTATATAGATTTTAATCGGGAATCAAAGGAAAATTTGGCTAAAAATATCATGTTTGTGATTGAGTAAAGTTATGAAATTTGCTAGGTCATTTCTTACTTATAAAAATTAATGGTTAAAAATATGTGTTTCCTTCTAAAAAGTGAATAATAATAACTTAAAAATACACCAATTATAACATGACATAACTTAATGGTTAAAAGTATGTGTTTCCTTCTAAAAAGTAAATAATAATAATAATAATAATAATACTAATTTTAAATTAAAAATACACCAATTATAACATGACAAAAAAATTATAAAGTTTTTTTAAAACATGCAAATTATTGCTACTAGAAGGAAAAGATATTGCAGACAAAGTGCACTCATATATTTTCCTCTTTGCAATTTTACCAATGATCACTAGTCCAAAGAACACTTTCCCAATCTTCTGATTAAACACACACTAGTCACTTGGTTTCTTGGTTTGACCAACCACCCTCGCTTTCAACAATGTCCATTCAGATGTCGCTATTCTTCCCCACTCTATGCTTTACGACGTTTCCTTTGCAACATCAAGTGCAAATGCTAGTATATCTAACCTCCAATTTTATATTATACCATTTTTATTGTTTCAATATGCAGTCACATTGGATTCAAAGTGGGTTGTAACTCTTTTTTTTAATGCCACGTCTAGAGGATTCTTTCTTTACCAGAGTACTTGAGAACATAGTTCCATGTAAACAACTTGCTAAGAAATAAATAAACTTTTTGATTGATGATTAGAAATCAGAAAATATCACATCTAAATTGTTGGAATATGTAACTTTTATTTGTTTTAGTTGTGATTTTTTTAATTAGAGGAATATGTTTCTAAATTTGAGTGTGGTTGAGATATTCTCTCAACTAAGAGATTGTGTGTCTAAGATTGCTATCTTGAGACAGCACTTCCTGTATATATGTAACATCATATTTGATTAATGAAATATAGATTTTTTTTTGTGAAAATTTAACATGGTATCAGAGCCCTTAGGGCTCAGCCCGGCTTGGCCGCTCTGTGTCGAGGAAAATAAGAGTGACAGTATATTTTTTTTTGGTCTTTTAAGTTTGTCCATCTCGATCGATGAATTTTACAACGCAGAGGTGACGTTGGTAACCAGCTCTCGTGGTGACACAGTGGTGGTGTGGTGGATCCGTGTTGTGGAGGTTGCTGAGAGGCCAAGAGGTGGAGCAGCGGAGGTGGAGATCGCCTGGTGTGTGTTGTTGTTCGCGTGAAGGTGTTAGATTTGAGTGGAATCTGGATCTGAGTCTGAGCTCGCATTGTAGCAGCGGTCACGGAGTGCTGAGAAACGTTGTGCCGGTGAGTTGAAACGACGTGCTGTGCAAGTGAAGGTTGTCGTCGGACAAGGGATCTGCTGCATGGAGGTTTGTGCCTGCATGTTATAAATCTGATGTGCTGAGCCGAGGCTCATGTATGATCAAATGCTATAATGTGAATGAATGGCAACTTCGGCAACTTGCTAATGCGTCTCTGCGCCCCTCTTGGAATGCCGCATGGCGTGGTGCAACCACGAGGCAGAACCACTGATGCAGGCATACAAGTGCCCCGCTATTGGAGACATCCATTGGAAGGAAGGCGACTATAAATGACGGTTTCTTGGCCTTGAAGCAAACTTTCATCATTAAATTTGTTCCGAAACTTCGTCGCAGAACTCGGATTAAAGCGCTCTGCAAAGGCCGGACATTTGTTTGCAATCCAAGATGCATCTTTACAACGCCTGGTTGCCTCATCCGGTGGCAGATCTCACAGTTAAAGAAAAGGATGTGTTTACGGAAGTAGTGAACACAAGTGAAAGATGTATGGAAGCCTGACGATCCTTCCTCTGCATATACTCTCAAGTGGATTCCGGTCTTGCACAATTTTATAAAAGCAAAAAGTGAAATTGCTTTAGAAGATGTGAAAGTCTTAGTTTTGATTGCGCTGGATTTTCTTCTTCGTTTTTTTGTTCGGTCCTCTACTGGATCGGTATTGTCACGCCCCCAAGCCTACGGTGGTCTTTCAACCGTGCCGGCGAGGTGCGGCACCACCGTGCACTTTCTTTTCACCAATACTTGTGCATATGGACTACGCCTAATTCACTTGTCCTTACTTAGTTTGTGTTTCGCAACCAAGTAAAATGCATTTATCCTTTATACTTAATGAAGCCCATACTCATTCATTATCCAAATGCAATTAAACCGAGAACAATAACAATTGCACACAAGTATAAAGGGAGGGGCAACTCCCGAACAAGTCTGCCCAACAATAATATATTATAACAGTTCTTCAATAATACATCATACAAGTGTGCTTGACAGACTTCAAGCCAACACTTAGAATAATTTACAATCAAGGCAAAGACAGCCTTTACAACACATGTGCCAACCTCATACGGTAGGAGGGTGCTCACCCGAGACACCAAGAACTCCTCCTTTCGGTTCTGCACATAAATCCACCTTAAAACCGCACTCTGTCAACCTACGACTGCTTCCGGTAAATATGCGCACTTCCTCCTTGAGCGCATGAGTTATGCGCACAAATCTGCGCCCTTTTACCCCTGCTCGATGTGTAGAAGAGATAGCGAGTTCGATGGATGAACTTCGATGCTCCAAATGAGCTCTGCGTTCATGTATATATACGCTAGCTTGCTCATATGTGAAGGGGTGTCCAGCCTTAAGGCCGACCCCATAAACTGTGTTATAACGCCCACACTTTAACCAAAGTGTAAGTCGGCTTGCCCATATGCAAGTCTCTCCAAATCGTGGTATAAAGCCTTTCGCTCCATTGCATTATTCACTAAGTATGGTCGCACTTAGTTCCAACGTCGCATAAGGGCGCGCGCCCGTCGCTCGCCTGCCCGAGTCGCAGAGGCCTTACATCCTCCTCCACCTGAAATCGTTGTCGTCCTCGACAACATACCGTCCTGGTAGCTCTTCCACCAAGATCATCATCAACCATGATGTTGACTCCTCCACATAAGGAAAACATCCCTGCAACATATGTAGAATCTCATCTCCATCATGCTCCACCTTAGTAACCAACTGTCACCAAGATACTCCATACTAATGTATGTCATATATCAGATGTCCATGATCATTTGACCACTCTGTCACAATCTCCCCATGCTGCTCTCTACCATGGAAGGTTGATCCTCCCAACTCAAGCCACATGTCTACTGCAACAATGTGTCAAACTCCATCATATCATCATCACCATGTGCAAAACTGCCCATAATATAACAAGTGCTAACACACCTCAACCATGTGTCAACATCTCATCTCAACAATATCAGTAGTCATCTTGATCCATATGTCATCATGCGAACTTCTGTCATGATACTCCAGTATAATGCCAACACATCTCTGTACACTTTGCGACCCCATGTTTGAACTAGTTGGGTAGCTAATCCAACCATCACGCTCAATCCATGACAGTGAACATCCTCATGTCCTCATCAACTGTTCCTCAAACATCTGCCACATTCTCGACTCATCAAGAATCTACAATCCATGCTCAGGTCCATGGAAACTCCATCCATCTGCAACATGACATGATGCTTGATGCCAAGCCATCCCTGCACCATCAATCATACCTGCTCAACATGTTTAAGGACTCACTGCCATGAGCAGCTAACAATGAGCCCCATCTTCTATGTCATCTAAGAAGATGTAGAGGGAGTAGAGCCTGAAGGCTCTCCCTCACTAATCAACTCAATTCATCTATCAGGATCCTCAATCTCCATCCTTTGTAGATATGCCTCCCGGTCTTCCTTCTGGACATTCGGTCTCACATATACCTCATCATCATCATCATCGTCCTCCACCAGCTCTAGCCTTCTTGACAAATCCAAGATGCTATCTGAAAGTGATCTAATGACCAATGACTATTCCACAAGCTTTGCCTCAACAGTGGACAACTGCTTGTTCACCTTCTCCTTATCTTCCATTTGCATTCCTCCTAATTTTTGATCAGGTTTTGTCACACCAATGGGTACATCTTCCCTTCCATCATAAATGTAGAGTTTCCTCAAATGTGGTACAACCATAGCCTCAAATTGTTTCATGAATTCCATTCCCAATACAGCTTCATAGTCATCAATCCGCACTATAGTGAAGTCCACCTTCCCGGTCCATTCACCAAGTGTTGTGTCCACCTTCTCAGCTATACCAAGAATTCCCATAGGAGGAGAATTCACTGTCTTCATTTGTGCCTTTACCGGTACAAATTTCAGCCCAATCCTTCTCGCAGTATCTTCACTCATGAAGTTGTGAGAAGCCCCACTATCCACCATAGTGAGTACATCAGCACCTCCAGCCTTCATCTGAACATACTCCAATCTGTTTCTTTCAGGATCTCTCCTAGAGACCACTTCCGTAGTAGCACCAAGTATCTGCATCATCCCTACAGAAGCACCTTCATGTTTTCCATCAGATTGTGCAATAGCAGCCACCTTTGGTTTAGAAGGACAATTCTTCACCGTATGTGGACCAGCACAAATCCAACACTTCAAAGGTTTCTTTGCCTTCGAACTATCATCTGACTTCGAAGCATCTTCCTTCTTCTTTTCTTTCGGTTTTTCAAACTTCTTCTTCTTATCATCAGAAGTTTCATCATAATGTTCCACCAACCTGGCAACAGCAGCAAAAGCTTCTTCAAGTGTCCTAATCTTCTGCCTCTTCACTTCATTGCGTGCCCAAGGCTTCAATCCAATAATGAAGTTGAACACCTTGTCCCTCTCCGCCATGTCAGGAATTTCCAGAGCTACACTTGCAAACTCCCGCTGATATGCTTGTAGGCTTCCGGTTTGTTTTATGTACTTAATCTTTTTCCTTGCTTCCCATGTTTCATCCTGAGGACTGAAATGAGTATGCAAAGCCTTCTTCATGTCATCCCACGAAGTAATGTCATCAGCACTACCATTGGCAATCTGATCTAACCTCCTTCGCCACCACATCTTAGCATCCTTTGTTAAGAACTGAGCAGCTACCTTGACCTTAGTCTCCTCATCAGATAGACCCAACCGTTCCAAGTATTGCTCCATGTCCCATAGAAAGTTGCCAAGAGTCTTTGCATTCCTTGTGCCATCATAAGATTCTAGTTCCTTGACTTTCATATGAGGTACTCCTCCACCTGAGTTGTGCCTCACTGCCTTCTTCAACACCGCTATCTCATCATTGGTTGTGTCAAGAGTTTTCCTCAAGTTCACGATCTCTGCAAGACCTTGATCCCTTGATTCTTCAACCTCCTTGACCCTTACTTCATGTTGTGTACACATAAGATCAATGTACTCATACTGTGCTCGGAGTTCATCATGTTGTGTTCGGAGTTCTTCAAGCTCTTCCTTGGTCTTCAAGTTGGTCTCTTGCTCTTTAGCAAGCAAGTCCATCTTCTTGTCCCAAGAGGTCTCCAAAGCCTCCATCTTTTCAATCACCTTTTCAATGAACCCAAGAGTAGTATCCTTCATCATATGACTAGACCCAGCCTGAGATTCAGTTGCCATCTCTAACAACTTCTTGCTCTTTTGCAATCTAGTTTCAACCATCCAACAGCTTCACCAAGTCACCTGCAAATAGAACCAACCCTTGTTCCACTTCGTGTGAAACGGTTTCCTTCACCTGCAGCTCCTTGCCAAAATTCCAAGTGTATGCACACTTGCTTCACCAGCTTCCTGCAAGACTTCTCCAAGTCTTCAGACCTGCTCCGATACCACCTTCAAGGTGTGTATCAGCTTCAATGCTTCAATCATCAACCAGGATATCAGCTCTGATACCACCTGCCACGCCCCCAAGCCTACGGTGGTCTTTCAACCGTGCTGGCGAGGTGCGGCACCACCGTGCACTTTCTTTTCACCAATACTTGTGCACATGGACTACGCCTAATTCACTTGTCCTTACTTAGTTTGTGTTTCGCAACCAAGTAAAATGCATTTATCCTTTATACTTAATGAAGCCCATACTCATTCATTATCCAAATGCAATTAAACCGAGAACAATAACAATTGCACACAAGTATAAAGGGAGGGGCAACTCCCGAACAAGTCTGCCCAACAATAATATATTATAACAATTCTTCAATAATACATCATACAAGTGTGCTTGACAGACTTCAAGCCAACACTTAGAATAATTTACAATCAAGGCAAAGACAGCCTTTACAACACATGTGCCAACCTCATACGGTAGGAGGGTGCTCACCCGAGACACCAAGAACTCCTCATTTTGGTTCTGCACATAAATCCACCTTAAAACCGCACTCTGTCAACCTACGACTGCTTCCGGTAAATCTGCGCACTTCCTCCTTGAGCGCATGAGTTATGCGCACAAATCTGCGCCCTTTTACCCTTGCTCGATGTGTAGAAGAGATAGCGAGTTCGATGGATGAACTTCGATGCTCCAAATGAGCTCTGCGTCCATGTATATATACACTAGCTTGCTCATATGTGAAGGGGTGTCTAGCCTTAAGGCCGACCCCATAAACTGTGTTATAACGCCCACACTTTAACCAAAGTGTAAGTCGGCTTGCCAATATGCAAGTCTCTCCAAATCGTGGTATAAAGCCTTTCGCTCCATTGCATTATTCACTAAGTATGGTCGCACTTAGTTCCAACGTCGCATAAGGGCGCGCGCCCGTCGCTCGCCTGCCCGAGTCGCGGAGGCCTTACAGGTATGGTGAAACAAGGATCGAATGTCAGAGATCCTTGCTGTATATGCCTGGGTGGATCTAACCACTGTTTATTGCCAAGGTATGGGTGATTTGTTTTCTCCATTCATTGTTCTTTTCGAGGATGATGTGGATGCATTCTGGTGCTTTGAGAGTCTTCTTCGAAGAATGCGACCTAATTTCGAGATGGAAGGTCCTGTTGGTGTGATGAAACAATTAGTACCCCTTGGAAGAATATTGCAGCTAACTTACATCTAATTATTCAAGCACTTGGCTCATATTGGCGCGGAGAGTCTTCTCTTTTCATTTCAGATGTTGCGTGTCCTCTTTCGCTGGGAGTTGTCATTAGATTATACATTTTGTATGTGGGAGATGATGTGGGCGACTGATTTCGTCGATTGTGAAGGAAATGCATTTTCGAGGCATGAGGGAGCTTTTCCGCCAAGATTAGGGAGATCTAGATAGTCTCTTGCTCATGCAACCTGAGGTTTACCGCCCTCTTCTTTTTGGGCAGGTCAATTACAGAGAATTGGAGTTTGGGAAGGTAAACGCATTGAGCGTGATCAACTCATTGTAAAAGTGTAATTTGTTAGAATTGCAAACTTAAAAAAAAAAAATTCAAATCCAATGAGAAACAAATTAATGTGGTATTTATAAATGTTTTGGAATTAGAAGCATTGAGCCTAGCTAATTCAATGGAGTGGTTTTGTTAGAATTAGCTACTCTAATAAATTGTGCAGGTGAATCTAAGACAATTAAACCAGAAATAGAAAGAAGATACCAAAGGCGCTAGGTGGTCAAGGTTGAAGTGCAATAAATATTGATTTCGTGTAAAGCAAGTGAAAATTTGGGATGATGGACAACTAGTTGAATGTTTGTGTGAGTTTCTAGGATAGACTCATTAGCATGTTGTATTATGACTCACATTTTATTAGTAACCAAATCTAGGATGTTTTGTAGTGGTCTTTGTAATGTATGTACTTGGTAACTCCAAAATTTGGAGTTGTGTTGTAAGCCTTGTAAGGGATGTGTATCCCCATAAAGTTGGTGGTAATCTTAAAAACCACTTTGTATTTACAGTGTCAGTTTTTGGTGCCAGAAACCACGTGTAAGAGTGAAGTGGGACAAAGATTTCTATTGGCATGGTTTAGGGTTAGCCGAGAAAACCCTCGGCCTTGTTGAGTCGGGTCTTTAGTGAGCCTTAGTCGCTGGAGTGCCCTAACGGCAGGTTTGTAGCCCAGAGTGGCCGCAATGCCCTAGTGACAGGTTTGTGGCCCAGAGTGGTTGGAGCGCCTTAGTGGTAGATTTGTAGCCGAGAGTGGTTGGAGAGCCTTTGTGGATGTGTTGAGCCTTGGTGGTTGTGTTGAGTTGTTGTGGCTGAGAGCCCTTAGTGGCATGGTTAAGGGTGATGCAATAAAACCTAGAGCGAGCATGGTTACGAGTAATCTAATAAAACCCCTAATGATGATATTGGAGGGGGATTTGTAGGTATATGTACATTTACGCAGTTATAATGGTTGACAAAACCATGTATGCGAAAAGGAATCCTAGTAGACTAGCAGCTGTTGGTCAACATATTATTTTATGTTTGACTGCAACTAGACTTTGGAGATTGATATCGAGACAAATACTCATTAATAGGGTGTGTTGGAATATGTAATTCCTAGTTCTCTCAGTTGTGATTCTTTCTAACTAGAGGAATCTGTTCCTAACTATGATCCTAAATTTATGTGTGTTTGAGAGAATCTGTTTCTAACTATGTTCCTAAATTTATATGTGATTGAAGGAATAAGGTTGAGATATTCTCTCAACCAACATATTATATGTCCAAAATATTTTTCCTATATTACGACAACATATAACTTTCACATTCTAATTATTAAAACTCCTTTTCAATAATCGAGGTCTATTTTTCAAATACCAATTGTGGAATATAACTTTCACATTTTAATTATTAAAACTCCTTTTCAAATTTCAATAATGGAGGTCTATTTTTCAAATATCAATTGTGGAAGAGAATCCAATGCCGTGAACTCTGAACCAAAGAAGAGTTCCATTGAACGCAAGCTGCAACGTCGTTTTCTTTGATTAGCCGTAAGCCATCCCATAAATGTTGTACGTTTTTATAAATGATATGCTGTTTTCTAATTTTATTATGCTTTTGTGTTTTTTTCAATAATTTAGTAATAAAATTTTGAGTGAGATTATTATTTTTTATTATGTAAAATCTATTTTTAAATATATGAATATATTTAACTTATTGAAAATTATTATACACTCCACACAGGCAACTTGATTCTGACAAATCCCATAAAAAGAAAAGTTACTTACACATTTCAAATCCATCGGTAAAAAATGTCAACATAATATATCTAACCTCCAATTTTATATTATACCATTTCCATTGTTTCTAACCTCCAATTTTATATTATACCATTTCCATTGTTTCAGTCCGCAGTCTCATTGGATTCAAAGTGGGTTGTAACTTTTCGTTTAATGCCGCGTCGAGATGATTCTTTACCAGAGTAGTTGAGAACATAGTTCCATGTAAACAACGTGCTAAGAAATAAATAAAACTGCTTGATTGAGGACCAGAGACCTGGAAACTTCACATCCAAACGATCCAACAGTCTGGGAAACATCACATCCAAACCGGTCGACTCCGGTTTTATAGTTGTGCTGGAAATCTTTGGTTAGTTAGTCCTCTCACATCACGTGCCAACTTACCAGTCTCTCCATGCTTTCCTCTACCAGTCTAACTCAATGACGCTTTCACTAAACGGTACTGAACAGCGCACATAGGAATGATACACGAGGCCACAAAACAACCATTAACACATTATCAATACATTAATAATCCTGCACAATCGAGTGGTGGCCCAACCGTCCACGATGTGAGAATAGCTGTGGTGTTTCCAATCTCCAGTCTATTTATACCACAATCTTCAGCACAAACTGCACACCACATTGCTATTTATTGCTCTCTTCATTCTACAAGGATTGCTGAATTCTAGTTTCTAGTTATCATGGCGCCAGCACGAGTGGAGAGCCTGGCATTGAGCGGCCTGGCCGCTATTCCTGCCGAGTACGTGAGACCAGTGGAGGAGAGGCCTACTGAGTGCGTTCTCAACTTGAAAGGAGGAAACGAAGCTGAAGGGCCGCAGATTCCCGTGGTAGACGTTGCCGGATGGGATTCTGCCGACGAGGAGATCAAGAAGGAGATCGGGCGTCAGGTGGCGGAGGCAAGCAGATCGTGGGGAGTGATGCAGCTGCTGAACCACGGCATATCTGAGATTCTGATAGAGCGGCTTCAGGCAGCCGGGAAGGCGTTCTTCGATCTCCCTGTTGAAGAGAAAGAGAAGTACGCGAATGACCACGCAGCGGGGAAGATAGCGGGGTACGGCTCCAAGCTCGCCAACAACGCCAGCGGTCAGCTTGAATGGGAAGATTACTATTTCCACCTGCTATGGCCTGAACAGCGCAGAGACATGACCACCTGGCCGAAGCACCCCCAAGAATACATGTATTTATCTCTTCTTACTCTGTTTTACACTGTTTTACATATTTTTATATACTAATTCATCATTAATTGATTTATGGTTTATGAATACATTGCAGCGAGGTGACAGACGCTTACGGTCGGCAGATACGGAAGCTTGTGACCAAAATCTTGGCCACGCTTTCGTTGGATCTGGGCGTGGAGGAAGACAGAATGGAGCGCGTGCTCGGCGGTGAAAATCTGGAAATGCAACTGAAAATAAATTACTATCCACGCTGTCCACAACCGGAGCTCGCTCTCGGAGTGGAGGCACACACCGACATCAGCGCACTCACATTTCTTCTGCATAACATGGTGCCCGGCCTTCAGCTCTTCAAAGACGGCAAATGGGTTACCGCCAAATGCATTCCGGGCGCCCTCATCGTCCATATTGGCGACCAAGTAGAGGTACGCCGTTATTCCAATTTCACTCATCGTTTCATCGTTTATCAGATTTCATAATTAATGTTTAATTGCCAATTGTCAGATTTTGAGCAACGGGAAATTCAAGAGCGGGCTGCACAGAGGACTGGTCAACAAAGAGAAGGTGAGGATTTCGTGGGCTGTGTTCTGTGATCCGCCAAAGGATGCGCTGATCGGCCCCATGAAGGAGATGGTGGACGAGGACAATCCTCCGTTGTTTCCGGCGAAGACCTTCCAACAGCACACCGATCATAAGCTGTTCAAGAAGGCCCAAGCCCAGGCGGAGGCCCAAGCCGCCCAAAAACTCGCTCAGTCTACCTGAAGTTGTACAGGTCTACGATGTGATGGTTCTTAGAAAGAGTATATGGTACTGTTGTGGGTGTGTTACTGCAGTGTGACTGACTTTACTGGTTATGATTAGTGACTCGCTAGGTTGTTCGATATGCAGTCCATTATGAGGTCAGCGGGTATCACTGTAAGAGTGCCTCAATGACAGGTAAATTATTAGGGGATATGATGTCCATATGGTCTCTCTGTTAATTCACAGAAAATTTCTAAAATAACGGGGATAGCCTGTAGTGGGGTTTGGACAGGATGGAAAGTTTATATATATAAAGAGGTTTGTTTTAAATAACATTATAGGTTTATTTTAGGTGGGAATTTAGCACATTTCAAGATGATAATTTTTAAAAAGAAATTACATTTATCTTTTCTATAAATTGTATTTTATACTATATAATTTAAATTTGTAAGTTTAAATATTTTTTCGTTGGATTTAAAAGAAAATTAGAAAAAAAAAACTTCAGAAAATCAAAATGTAAAATAATACAACTACTTCAAACTTTTTAATTATATATATATATATTTCAGATAAAAATAATCAAACTTTGAATTAATCAGAAGGAGTTGAAGCACACAGGTGTGTATACCACCTGGAGACTGCACTCAACAAACAAGGAGGAGACTCTCGCTCACATTCGCTCTGCATTACATGAATGAATATTACATATTAATACATGACTGAAAATTAGGTAGCTGAAACCAACCTCCTAAATTCTAGGAACAACTCCTAAACAAAGAAGGTACGTTACAACCACATAACCATTTCTCCATTATTTCTAACTCCCCCCCTTAATGGAGAAAGGGTTATTTTGCACACCTAACATCCCTCTAAATAACTCAAACTTTACTCACCCTAGAGGCTTAGTAAAAATGTCAGCTAAATTATCACAAGTATTACAATAATCCACACAAATTTCCTTAGACTGTATCTTTTCTCGGACAAAGTGAAACTGAGTATCAATGTGTTTAGTATTCTTATGGAAAATGGTTGCTGCTTTTTGTCCTTCGCCTGCATCACTAAGCAATCTCCTCAACCAAATGGCTTCGCATGTAGCTGCACACAACGCCTCGTACTCTGCTTCACATGACGATAATGCTACAGTGCTTTGCTTTTTGCTGCTCCACGAAATAACCCCGGATCCAATACTAAATGCATAACCTGTGATGGATCTACGATCATCCAGGTTGCCTGCCCAATCAGAATCTAAATAACCTGCCAAAGTAACATCAGAAATGTCAGTGTATAAAATACCATAATTGCAAGTACCACTAAGGTACCTCAACACACATTTTGCTGCATTCCAGTGACTGTCAAGTGGTCTGGACATAAACTGGCTCAGCACACTAACAGAGTATGCCAGATCAGGTCTAGTTGTCGTGAGATATATCAGACTTCCCACTAGCTGTCTATACAAAGTGGCATCCACCTGTTTTGTGCCATCGTCACTGCTTAACTTGAGGTTCTGCTGCAATGGTGTTGCTGTTGTTTTACACTGTTCCATTCTGAATCGTTCCAACAGGTTTCTGGGCATACTTTCCTTGAGTTAGAAAAGTTTGACCAGAAACTTTCCACACTTCTAGTCCTAGGCGATAATGAAGATCACCAAGGTCTTTCATTTCAAATTCCTGTGACATTTGCTGCTTGATTTCTTTGATTAAACTATTTGCATTCCCTGTTATTATCATGTCATCCACATACAAAGAAATCAAAATGATTTGCCTCTGTTTATTTATCTTGGTGTACAGATTTGGATCGTTGAGGCTCCTATGGAAACTATGCTGAACAAAAAATGAATCAATTTTATCATACCATGACCTGGGTGCTTGTTTCAATCCATAAAGTGCCTTATGCAGTTTACACACTAAATGTTCCTGCCCCTTTTTCACAAAACCAGGAGGCTGTACTAAATATATTTCTTCTTTTAATTCTCCATTCAGAAATGCAGATTTAACATCTAATTGGTGTAGCTTCCATTTATGTTTTTAAACAGATTAGCATTCTAATTGTATTAAGTTTAGCTACAGGGGCAAAGGTGTCATCAAAATCAATTCCTTCCTGTTGTGAATAACCCTTTGCTACCAGTCTTGCTTTGAATTTTTCTACAGTACCCTCTGAATTTATCTTAGGTTTATACAGCCACTTACAACCTATAGGGGTTCTTCCTTCTGGCAGCTCAACTAAGTCCCAAGTATGGTTTCTATATATGGATTCCATTTCTTCATGCATTGCAGCCCTCCATTCATCTGATCTACTTGCTTCTTCATAATTTGAGGGTTCTACAATATTTAAAATTTTGGACATTAAAGCATAGTCTCTGAATTTTGCAGGTAGTCTAGTCTTGCTACCTGATCTTCTTGGTAAAGGACTCACCTCAACTCTTCCTGTTTCAGCACTGTCTGGGCCTACATCCTCACTAATTGAGCTATCTGCTGCTACTTCTTCCTGTTTCTGCTCCTGCTCCTTTTCTTCTTCTTCTTCTTCACTGTTCAGTTCTATCAGAAATGGAATGTGGCTATCATTGTTAGAGTCTTCCTTTCCATCTCCTATCTGTTCATGAAAAATGACATCTCTGCTTGCAAACACTTTATGAGTCACATGATTATATAATTTGTATGCCTTATACTCTGTGCCATATCCTACAAATATACATTTCAAGGCTTTGGGGTCTAGCTTTCTCCTATCTGCTTTCGGTACATGAGCAAAAGCTTTAGATCCAAATATTCTTAAATGAACGACTACTGGTTTAAGTCCAAACAGTGCTTCAAAGGGGGTTTTGAAGCCTAGACATTTGGTGGGACTCCTATTCTTTAAATAAACAGCAGTATTAATGGCTTCTGCCCAAAGACCATTAGAAATACCCTTACCTTGAAGCATACTTCTCACGCACTCCACAAGGGTCCTATTCTTGCGTTCTGCTACTCCATTCTGCTGTGGAGTGTGTGGCACTATGAATTGCTGTATAATCCCATGCTGCTTGCAGAAGTTCATGAACTCATTTAACCTGTATTCCCCCCCTTGATCCGAGCGGAGAATATTTATCTTCTTTCCTGTTTGGTTCTCTATCATAGATTTGAATTCTTTAAAGTATCGGAAAGCTTGACTCTTTTTGCTTAAAAAATACACCCAAGAGAACCTAGTGCAATAATCTAGAAATAGTAGAAAGTAGTATGCACCTCCTAAAGACCTACTCTGCATAGGTCCACAAATATCTATATGCACTAGTTCTAGGATGTCTCTTTGTTTTCTGTTGACATGCACAGGGAATTCATCTCTATGCATCTTCCCTAATGCACATCCATCACATTCCAGTTTGATATTATGTAAAGCAGGAAGTCCATCGACCATACCTTTATTTTTAAGCAAGATGAGATCTTGTAGATTGATATGTCCAAATCTCTGGTGCCAGAGATTCTCAGCTGTTGATGTTGCTGCAACCATCACCTGTCGTGGCATGCTCCTTGCATCAAGTTTATACAAGTTCCCCATGTGTACTCCTGTTGCAACTGTCTCCAATTTGCTATCCTAAATGACACATCCATTCTTGAAGAATTGTACCTGCATGTCCTGGTCTGTTATCATAGAGATAGAGATCAAATTCTTTTTAATTCCTAGAACATATAGAACATTTTTGAGATGTTTGATATCGCCACTAGGTAGCTTCACAGGAATATCTCCACAACCTTTGATCTCATACCCACTGTCATCACCCAAATAAATTTTGGATCCACATGTAGAATCTTCAAGAAACTCAAAATATTCTCTCTTACCAGTCATGTGCGAGGATGCGCCTGAATCGACATACCATGTATTGTGCTCATCTCCTCTTGATGCTGAAAGTGCACAGTCGACTGTAAATAGCCGAAGATCATGGCTGTGGTCTTCCTCTTCTTCAACAAAATAGCCCTGATGCTCTTCTGTTTACCTCTCCTTTCATCTGTTTGCCTCTTATAACACTCTCTGATCTGGTGACCAGGCTTTCCACAGTAAAAACATCTCTTAGCATAGTTATCATTCATACCTCTAGATGGTCTCCTTTGAAAGGAGTTGGCCCCTTTCTGCTGCTGCTGTGGTTGCTGGTGATGATGTTGGTGCTGGCGCTGCTTTCCTCTGTGCTGTCTTTTCTTTGCCATCAGAGCAAGGTCATTGCTCTGGGTCTTCAAATTTTGTCTTCGCTCCTCCTATTGGAGCAGAATTGCTGTCAGCTCATCAAAAGAGGGGCTTTCTCCCTCGCTGACAACCATGAGATGAATGTCTGATATTCATCGGTCATCCTGTTCAGTGTGAGGGTAACCAGATCTGAGTCTGATACCTTTTCTCCAATGGATCCCAATTTGTCTTTCAGATCCTTGATTCTGGCTGTGAATCCATCAACAGATTCATTCTCGTCCATCTTTAGTGCATACAATTTTCCTTTGAGTGCGAGAACACGATTTGTGTTCTGTGTCTCATACAGACCCTTGATCGTGCTCCAAATATCTGCGGCCGACTTGCAAGATCGAATATGAGGGATAATGTTGTCTTTGACAGACATCTTCAGTATGACTTTTGCCTTTGTTTCTCTTTTATCCCAATCCTGTTCTTGGGTTGTATTTCCGGATCTCTGTTCATTTCCCAAGACGATCGACCATGCGTTCGCACTCTCCAGAAAGGTTTGCATTTTGAACTTCAAGTTGGAAAAATTCGTTCCATCGAGCTTACCAGACTCGTGGAGGTATGATTCCAGACTGTTGTTCATTTTCGCACTACTGAACACTCCAATTGGCCACCACCGGGCAAGTCCAATCTGCTACCACCGAACAGATCAGGAACTTCTTTGTGCCACCAGCGGGCAAGTCCAATCTGCTGTCTCCAAACAGATCAGGGACTTCACTATTCCACCACCGGGCAAAACTGATCTGTCACCACTGAACAGATCACAGAGCTCTGATTCACCACCATCGGGCAGGTCCGATCTGCTACCACCGAGCGGATCACGGAACCTCACTTCGCCACCACCGGGCAGATCCGATCTGCTACCATCGAACGGAAACCTTCACGTGCCTCCACCGGGCAACTCTGATCTGCAACAAAGATTGAAGATTTACAGAAAGAAAGGGCTGGCGCTCTAATCAACGCCGAATTCATGTTAATTTCGGAAAATGAAAATTTATGATGTGCACGAAATTTGGCACGTTTAACAGCCACGGATCCGCGCTAATTTGTTCTTTCTTTTCTCTGGTGCGGTTTTCAGCCTCAAACCCGCGCTAATAGCGCGACTGTTCCTTAAAAATCCGTGCTAATCGCTGCACCTTCTGAAAAAAAAAAAAATTGCTCCAACCCTTCCTTCGGCTCAGAGATGATCAGTCATCTGATGCCTTTTCGCTCCAGGTGTTACTGCAGTTCCACCTGATCACACAGATACCTTCACATGCACTCCTACCACTACAGATGTGCAACTAATGATACATCCCAGAAAAAAAAAATAAAAAAATTAAGGCTACCTCTACCCTAAGCTCTGATACCAAGATAAAAATAATCAAACTTTGAATTAATCAGAAGGAGTTGCAGCTCACAGGTGTGTACACCACCTGGAGACTGCACTCAACAAACAAGGAGGAGACTCTCGCTCACATTCGCTCTGCATTACATGAATGAATATTACATATTAAATACATGACTGAAAATTAGGTAGCTGAAACCAACCTCCTAAATTCTAGGAACAACTCCTAAACAAAGAAGGTACGTTACAACCACATAACCATTTCTCCATTATTTCTAACTTTTTCAATTGTTTAATAGGATACTTACAAAAAAAATTAACCAAGTTGACATTAAAATGTTTTATATAACATATAACTTTTTATTATTATATTATGGGTATTTTTAAATCTCACATATTAATGTTATATTAAGAATTTGATGAATTGCATGTCTCATTTTTATTATTCTTATAAATAAATATTTGATATTTTTATTTTATTTTTTAACTTTCAATTACATTTTCTTTTAACATTGACTATTTTACTATATACAACATTAAAACATTCCAATATTAAATATAAGGTTTAAACATTTTACTCACCTTATTTTTCACTTCTAATTACTTTATCTCTATTTAATGTCGATATGAAATTATATTACATTGAGATATAATATCAAGAAGAAGTTGGGATTATATTGATGGTTTACAATTCTTTTTAAATAAAACTAACTAAACATGCATATTCATTGTTGTTTATTATTATAGCAAATATTTTGGGTGGTACAATGGATTGCTTGGGGCAATAATAGTGCCTTGCATTGAATATTATTCATTTTTTAAGTGTGATTTTAAAAGTCTACAAATTTAAAACAAAATTAATCAAATCACAGATGAAAAAGTTTTGGAAAAAATTATTTTCATTAACATGATTAATCATGATGAAGTTTTGCTCTCTCTTGTGATTAAAAATTTAAACTAGCAATTGCTCCAAACCCGTAAGACATAAATTAGAGAAGAATCATGTCGTATAAGAAATCATTAAAGATAAAATTTAGTAAACACAATTCCATTCAAAGCTAGAAGATAAAGAGAAATCACTAACATGGTGAAAACAAGAAGTGATCATAGACACCCTAAAAAAACCTTGGATGAAAAGTCAATAAAGTTAGTTACTTTGATCTAATTTTGACATCATTCATTCGTTTCCAACTTATTGGAGGCAAGAAGAGGGAAAGTATGGAACCCAAAAAAGCCCAGTCATACAGTCATTTTAGATTGTCTTTGCATGCTTAATAAGACAAATTTTGGACACAGGAAATAATATTTTCATGTGCTAGATTATTCAGAAGTTTGGACAAGAGGAATCAAGGTAGGATCTTTCCTTCATCTTCATGTCTACAATGTTGCATTTACCTTTAAGGCGAAGGAGTTGCTAAAACATAAAATGACCACCTTCACATTCAATGGTAATGGTAGGATCTTTCTTTTGCCTTCATGTTTACAAGGTTGCACTTACCTTTAATGTGAAGGAAAGACACGATAATTATGTATTTAGTTTCACTAATTCAATTACACTATAGTTTGTTCATAAAATACTTTATTAAACCAAAGGTTAGTATGAACCATTATGAATTTTCATAAAGTTTTGCATTTAAGCTCATCTTATTTCATCTATGCATATAAAGAATAAAGCTAACCAAAAGTTTGATTTCATCCTCTTTCTTATTCACATATAAAGAATAAAGCTAAATAAGAAGTTTGATTTGTTTTGTTCTGTATAATTTTTCCTCGTCATATTCAGTGCATCTAGTTAGATTCTCATTTAAAATTACCTCTATCCCCCTCTCCTTCTCACTTGTTTTGTTTTGGGATTGTTAATTTGTTTTGCAAGTATTGGTCTGGTAAATGTGATTTCCTTATTTTCTCTAGATGTTAAATGTTGAGTGTCCATTTTTGTATGAGCCACTCTTCAATGAGTTGGAGGGAAGATGTTCTCCCTACAAAATGTCATAATAAGGGAGTTTGAGTATTTGCAATGTTGTAGTTGAAGTATACAGTGTTGCAAAAAGTTAAAACTTGAGGCCAGGTTTGTGGAAGTTCACAACTTATAAGTTTTTGCAAAGGAAGGCTTACAAATTTCATAATAGAAGGTTTGCAAATCTTGTAATAGAAGCATTTGGTGTCCCTAGAGAAAAATGGTTTGTGGATAGAATTGAATGTGTGCAGGTGCCACAGAGAAAGCTTGCAGATTGTGGTTATCTATGCAATAGTGTCATTGCATTTGGGCATGACAACTTGGATGAATTTTCCTCCATAGAGAGAATTCTCTCTCCCAAACATACAATTCCAACAACATTATTTTGGAGGTGGGGCAGGAACTGACAGGAAATAACAGACATTTTCTGGGAAAATATAAGACCCTAAAGATTGTATATTGAATCCACCAAATTCTGTGTATAATATGCCAATAAATAACAATGACAATGGTAGGAAGATTTTATGAATTTATTTTTTCAATTGGGGAAGTGCAGGGCTAAAGCTCCAGGTACCAACATTTTCACTGTGGCCTGGGAGGTCTACACTATTTTCTTACAATGTTTCCATCACTAGGGTGTGGCACTCACATTCACTCATATCTACCTAGACAACCCAAGGCACTCTTGAAACACCTTTCATGCAAAAATCTAAAAAGGATGCACTAGATGCATCATGCAACAAAGGTATGAAGGGAACCTCCTAAGCCATTATTGCAAAAGTTATGCCCCAAACTAGCCTCTTCCCTAAACAATAACATATTGTGCTACTTTTGGTCAAACCCAAGCTTCCACTTGCTCTGGGTCTGAAATTTGAATTTAGAAAATTGTAAATTATTCTCCTTCGATAGTACACATTTTTCAAAGAACAAATTCATACCATTGGACTTGTTGGTGGAAGTCTTAAGAGAAAGAACTGGTGAGGATAAAACTGAGCTCGATAAAATTAAGATTGCTCTATTTCATGTTTTTGGCGAAAAGGCTAACTCCAAAATTTTCAAAGGCTTGTCAACATTGGGATTGTTGTACTAGAAGTGGAAGCACATATGAAATACCGCCATCTAGAAATGGTCGTGAAGAGTTGCAGTAAGGGAAGAAGAGTATTCATCCGAATATGGGTATTCTTGTTAGCAGATGCCAAATTGACAAGACATATGTCAATGCTTTCCCAATAGGGGATTGGAATAAATCACATGGAGAATTCAGTAGCACTATTCAAAAAATCCTAGAACAACGTGGGAAGGATCCCATTGACAACAGGGAATTGGTTTTGGGTGCAATAAAATTGCTTGTGGAACAAGGGTACTCACAACATCCATGTCTATACTGCACTGACATGAGTGTTGATGTCCCTTTCCTGCACTAGAAATCAATGAAGCGACTAGATTTGACGACATCCACAACATTCATAACAAAGTGGTAGCTTACATACAATAGATACAAATATTGTTTATGATGTCAAGTGTGATGTTAAAATTATTGGCAATACCAATGATCTTAAATATATTTACTCCATGTCATGCTTTGTATCTCGGTTTATTTAATTGAACTTGAGAGTGAAATTAAGTTATGTCAAATTTTCTCATACTGCTTAGAAATGGGTAGACCAACGCATAAGCGTTGGAACTATTATCCATTCATAGGTTTGATTTCAACTAGTCGTGTGCATAGTGATACCCATTCCAGACAAAAGTTTTGATAAGTATGACAAGGTAAAGTTGAACAAAGATTCATTTATGATTCTTAATACCAACCTTCAGCGTAAGTGGTTTTGAAACTAAAAAGGATAGCTAGTTAATAAATTGAAACAGAAATAAACAGAAGAGGGTGTTTATAGTACACACTAAATACAACCATTTTTCATCCATCTTCGACTGGACATAGATACATTATATTAAAATGAGTGAAACAGATCCCACGTAAAAACCTGCAACGTAAATGACCCCGCATTTACTTAGTAACCTATAGACAAACTACACCTCCACTATACATGTGCACTGCATTCATCTGATGTGTTGTCTACCATTGAAATAAATGCTAAATTGTTGATTAAATTCCCCCGAATATTCAACTATATTTTCTGCAAGTTTGACACCAGATTAATCAAATATTTTTCAACTATGAGCTAGTGCATTAAACCGATTTTATTAAACTCTAACTTGATTTTTGGTAATGCTTTTGCCAATGCATCTACCATCATTTCTGTTGTACAATACACCATTTGTACTTTTTTCTTGTCAATTTATTCAAAAGTCAAGTGGCATTGTATACCTGTATACTTAACATTTCCATGATACTTTGAATGGTTTGTCATGGTTATACATCTGTTGTTGGCACTCTGTAATATTGTTGGTTGGGCTTGAGTGACCCTAATGTCCTGCAATAATATTCTCCACCATTTGAATTCCTTTGAAGTTTGACATGTTGCTATGTACTATGCTTTTGCAATGGAAAGAGAAATTGTCGATTGTTTTCTCGCTTCCCCATGAAATTGTGCCTCCACTAAGGATAAAACAGTAGCCTAAAGTTGATCTCTTGTTATCAATGTCCCCTATTCACTCTAACTCACAATAACGAGCTTTAGAGATTCTTATGAATTCCCACTTAATGTAATTTGGTTCTTAGATGCGCTTTAAAGATATTTGAAATTCCTTTTGATTGCTACCAAATGTTGTGGTCCATGATAGATGGAAAATTGGCTCGCAAGGCTTACAACATGTGCAATATGAGGTCTGCTAGGAACTCTGACATACATTTGGATCCCAACACCATTCTTATATGGAGTTGTACTCTTATAATTATAGCAACTCCTTTTCCTTAAAGGTAAATGCAACTCTTACCTTCACCTTGAAGAGAAATGCATTATTATAGACATGAAGATAAAGGATGATCTAAAAATCACTCATGAGTGACCTTAGTTAAATAATTAATGAATGAAGGTATTATGGACTCACGTGCTGGTGTGTGTCTATGTTATTTTAGGCAATGGATCGATCAGATTGCAAAATACACAGACACTGGAAAATGGAAAACAGTAAGGGAAACACAGTAAGAAAATACAAGAACACAACAAATTAATAAGGAGTTCACCCTATTCTCCAGGGCTACATCTCCGGTCCAGCTTTTAGTGGTGGCCTTCTTTTATTGTGTCTTTAAAGCAGAGATTTACAATGAGGAGCTCAATTTAAGTCTCCTGAAACAGATAATGCTTGGTAGGGTGGTTCTTTGATTCCCCAAGTCACTAGAGTGCACAGACTCTTTTCCTTTCCAAGTCTTGACCTCTCTGGTCTTTAATGGGAGGATCCCAATGTGGTACTCAATTCCCAATAGATCCTCATAGAGATTGCTTGAACCTCTCAAGCCTTCTGTCTGCTTGATGCTGCCTTAGGTCAGCTCGGCTCTCTATTTTTTACTTCTTGCTTCATTGTCTCTTTCGCCTTTTCTTTCACTGTTTTTCTTCTCTGGTTCTTCCTTCTCTTCTCCCTCTTTTCTGTTCTCTGTCTATTCATGGCTTAAAGCTAATTTATCCTTAACTGTTCGCTTCCTCTTCCACCCCTTCAGATCGCCTGCTGTTATTCACTTGGAGTTCCCTGCCTCTGCGTCATCGCCAATGTCTCACAGGGAGGTGGCCACTTGTCCTCTCATGAACTATGCCAGCCTTTCCTCGACGGTTCGGTATTTCAGTTACACTGTGGAATGACTCATTTGCCAACTCAGCGGTCAAATCGGACTTCAGACTTCTTTATGTCGTGGCTTAATTCCCCTGTCAAATCCGGTTTCTCCATCAAGCGTAATCTCCACTGTAAGATCTAGAGCCCCCAAATCCTACAGTATTTGCTCATTTTGCGTGGTTGACTTATGCGACCGTTAGCCTGCGATGAGAGGTGGTTTTCTCTCACATCCGCCAGACATGCGTCGTGCGATGTATGGAATTGCTCGTTTTCTTCCAAATCCGCTTATCGCCCAGGGATGCCTCCAATATACCACCGGTTTTGGAGCGCGAGACCCGCCTTTCACCTTAGCGCTTTCCCTACGGTTTCTCGGCTTCCCATGCGACCGAGCACTTCAGGTATTTTCCTTCTCGAGACATTTTTCCCTAATCGCGCATCAGAAATGGCCTTTGTTTCCCGATCCGGGCTTCCTAACTGCCAGTTTTGCCTCCTGCGCGGTCTCCATGGGCCTCGGTCAGCGCTCTTTGACCAAGGTCCTCGTCATTCCTTGCTGGCTGCAAACTGCCACTGTCCAGAGGTCTTCCTGATCACTCTTTATCCATAAATTTTGAAGTCTGTCCTGATTTGATACAGTCATGGTACTTTGATAATTTTTCATGGATCCAATTCAGATCACGGCCTTCCCACTGAAAAAGCTTTTGGACCACCAAAAGTTGGTTTTCAAGCATCGACTAAGTGAGGGTACAATCGTCTCACTTGTCTAATCTCTATCCACTTTGCACTGCTCGACTTTGAACCCTTGAGCCCAATCCTGAGGTACTCAACATCTCCTCTGCGCGTCGTCCTCACCTTCCTGTCCAGAATTGTGTCTTCTTGCAATTCATTAAGATATTCAAGTAGCAGGTCATCAATAGAAGGAAATTGACTCTGCTCTTCGGGATCCTCAATTAGTGAAGGTTCAAACAATCTTGAGCAATCTGCGTTTACAACTGAGTATATGTGCAGGTAAGCTGGTAGATCAAGGCAAAAAGCATTCTCACCAATCTTCTCAAGTATCATGAAGGGTCCATACCTGATAGGCTTTAGCTTTTTACCTTCACCAAGGCATCCTTTCCTTGCTGATATACAGCCAGCCTTGGTCACCAACTTGGAAACTATGCTCCATACGATGCTTGCCATGCCTTTCCTTGTATTTGGCTTGGCTCTTTTCCAACTATTCCTGTACTGCCTGGTGGATCTCTTGGATTTTTTCAATGAACCTAGTTGCCCTATCCACATCACTGTGTCCCTAAACTGTGGTGTCTTTACCAAAGACAAAATCCAAAGGAGACCTTCGTGTGAAACCAAAGCAGGTCTCAAAAGGAGATCTCTGTGTAGAAGAATGTTTTTCTTTGTTGTAAGCATGTTGCACATAACACAAATGTTCATCCCAAAGCTTAGGATGTTTGTTGCAATATTGTCTGAGTAACTGGATCACTATCTTGTTAACTACTTCTGTCTGGCCATTAGTTTGTGGATGAAAAGCTGTGCTTTTCTTCAATTTGGTGTCCATCAGTTCCCACAGACTTGACCAAAACTTCCCCACAAATCGGGTGTCTCGATTAGATACAATGGAAGTGGGTAATCCAAAATGAACCCATACATGTTCAAAGAACAGTTTTGCAATATGTTCAGCTATAATCTGCTTATTACAAGGTATCAAAATGCACATTTTGCTAAACCTATCCACAACAACATACAGATAATCATGACCTTTCCTAGATTTAGGAAGTCCTCGAACAAAATCCATGGAAACACTTTCCCAAGGGTGAGAAGGAACTGGTAATGGAGTGTACAAGCCTAGTTTTCTATTGTTGGGCTTGCTTTTAGCACACATAGTACACCCTCTTACATATCTAGAAATCGTCTCATTCATTTTTGGCCAATAACAAAATCTTTGCAGCTGTGCAACTGTTTTACTTACCCCAAAGTGACCTGATATTAGAGAACTGTGTGCTTCTCGAATTATCTTTACTCTCTCAGTTTGTGGAATGCATAACTTACCACAATGGTATAAGAGTCGGTCCTTTACATGTAATCCAATTCTTCTACTCATTTGCCTTGACTTAAAGTTGCATATACATCTTTAAAGTCTATATCTTGAGCATATTGTTCAATGTAGCTCTCATGTAACACAAAATTATGCTTAAGTATAGTAGATGCATTTATAATGGGTCTAGATAACATGTCTGCAAATTTATTATGTATGCCCTTTTTATATATGATGACTAAATGAAACTGTTGTAGAAAACCCATCCATCTATAGTATCTTGATTGCTGCAACTTAGTTTGGGAGTGTAGATATTCAAGTGGTTGATGATCAGTATGTATTACTGTCTCTTTTCCCATTAAGTAATGTTTCCACTTTTTCACACTCTGTACTATTGCATACAGTTCTTTATCATATGTAGGATAATTAACTACTTCAGAATTAAATATATCCGAATGATAACATATGGGTACCGTGCTGTGTCAACACTGCTCCCATGGCATAGTCACTGGCATTTGTTTGGATCTCAAATGGTCTTTGAAGATCAAGCAGTGCTAGTATAGGTGCTGTACTAATCTTTTCTTTCAAGGTGTCGAAGGCTTTCTGTTGTTTGCCTCCCCACTGAAACACCTTGTTCAATCCTGTTAAATCATGTAAGGGAGCTGCAATTAAGGAAAAGTTAGAAATGAACTTCCTCCAATATTGTGTTGCTCCTAAGAAGCTTCTAACTTCTGTAGTAGATTTGGGTTTAGGCCAATTTACAATGATTGCCAGCTTAGAGGGATCTATCTTCAATTCACCACCCCCTACTATATGACCCAAATAATTCAGAGATGTTTTGCCAAATTCACATTTTGAGAGTTTAACATAAAGTTTTTCTCTTTTCAAAACATCTAGTGTCTGCTTAACATGCTTTAAGTGTTCTTCCCATGTTTTGCTAAATATCAGAATGTCATCCAGATACACAATAACAAAATCATCAAGAAAAGGTCTGAGTACATCATTCATTAATCTCATTAAAGTAGTAGGAGCATTTGTTAAGCCAAAAGACATAACCAGCCACTCATACAATCTCTGCTTTGTTTCGAAAGCAGTCTTCCATGCATCTTGCTCTGCAACTCTGACCTGATGGTATCCACTGTGCAAGTCTAGCTTGGATAAATAAACAACTTCTTTCAATTGATATAAAAGATCATCTATGCGAGGAAGGGGATAATGATTTTTTATTGTTATCTTATTCAGTGCTCGATAATCAATGCACATTCTCCACGAGCCATCTTTCTTCCTCACCAAAACGATTAGTGACCCACATGGTGATGTGCTAGGTCTAATGAACCCTTTCTTGAGAAACTCCTTCACCTACCTCTTGATTTCAACATTCTCTAAAGCGGACAACCTGTACATTCCAATGTTAGGCAATGGAGCATGTTGCTGCAAAATAATATCATGCACTATTTCCTTTTTGGGTGGCAGACCTTTAGGTTCTTGAAACAAGATATCATACTCTGAAACAACCTTTTCTAAATCAGCTTGTTGTTTAACATTATAGCCCTCAAATACATTGGTTTTATTAGGTTTCTTTTCCTTTACAACCATCAGTAAGAATTGTTTGCATGAATTTATCATTCGTTTTATCTGCCCTAAGTTTATGAGAGTATAATTATTCTTGAGCTCATGAGCTCTTACAAAGTATTCGATTCCATCTTTAACAAGTAGATACTTGCTCTCAGATCTAAGAAAATAGCTTTTCTATCATACAAGTAAGGAATTCCTAAAACAATTCCACATATATCCAAAGGAATTATGTCTAACTCAACCTCATCTACAAATGCTAACCCAAAAGAAAACTTGAGTTTGGACTATCTAGTCACTTGTATCTATGCTTTATCATTTAACCATCCTAATGGGTATGGTTTCTTGTGAGGTGTAGTTACTAATCCCAACTTCTTTACAATTGCTTCAGAAATTAAATTTACTTGTGAGCCACTATCAAACAAAGTATCAATCTTTTGATGTTTGGAAATAACTTGAATATGGAAAAGCTCATGTCTTTTTCTCTCATTTTCTTCATCAATAGTAGATTGTGCAGAATTACTAGTAGATGCTTTAGAATTCTTACCTCTTATACTTGTGGCTACAATGGTTGTTTCATCTCCTGAGTCTAACCCCAAATCTTTCTGAATAACTATATCAGTTTTCTTCTTCTTGCCCTCAAACTTCTTAGGTCTCAGCTCCGGATGCAGAATCCAACAATGCTCATCATCATTCCCATCCTTTTTACAATGAGTGCATGAAGCTTTGCTTTTCTGTGCAGTGTTAGCCTTCCTTTCTTTCCACTTCTGCTTTCTTTTCTCCTTATTCTTGTTTGCAGTGGGTTCAGATGATCCCCCAACTTCTGGACTTCCATTCTTTCCTCTAGCTTCTAGATGAGTAGCTTGTACAAATACCTCATCTATACTAGTGGGATTAAACATGAGGATAGTGTGCCTCATGTAGCTATGTAGACCACCAATGTACTTCAACAGAGTCTTAGGTGAGTCTAATGAGATTCCTAGAATCAATGCTCTCTTTCTAAATTCTTGAGTGTACCCTTGCACACTTTTCCCTTTCAACTGTCGAAGAGTTTTCCAACTCATCATGGCTTGCTGCATGTAGGCCAATGGATAGAACTGTTTTTTTATTGCAGAAACAAATTCACTCGAGACAGAGATAGTATTACCATTTCTTTTCATGTCAGCTTGGATCTTGCCTTCCCACCAAACCAAGGCAGTGCCTCCAAGGCGTAGGCTTGCTAGCTGAATCTTTCTCTTGTCTGAATCGATATTCTGCACTCTACAATACACATCAATTTGTCTAATCCCATTGTCTAGCTTTTCTGCATTCAACTCTCCATCATATATAGGTAAATCAAATTTGACATCTAGTTTGATCAAAGATGCTTTCTTTTTGTGTTCAGGGCTATTAGGAGGTGTGAGAAAGCTTTCCTCTTTCCCTTTTCCTTTTGAGTGGTCATGGAAGTGAGACTCATCTTCTCTTTTGTCTTGTTTAGAACCTGATGAATCTTCATCCTTATTCCCTATACATTTCTTCTACCATGGACTTTATGGCTAGGAAACTATCTATGAATTGAGGGTCTGGTCCCATAGTACCATCCTCTGACTTTGTCTTCCAAGGATAGACTCTCCCAATTCAGGATTAGTTTCGACCAACTCTCCTTCGCCTAATTTGAGCTTTGATTTAGTTAGCATTCAACAGCTAAACCAACACAAGCTTATCTAACCTTAACGGCCTAGAGCTCTGATACCACTTGATCTAAAAATCACTCGTGAGTGACCTCAGTTAAATAATTAATGAATGAAGGTATTACAGACTCAGATTGAAAAATATACAAACATTGGAAAATGGAAAATAGTAAGGGAAACATAGTAAGCAAATATAAGAACACAACAAATTAATAAGGATTTCACCCTATTCTCCAGGGCTACATCTCCGGTCTAGATTTCAATGGTGGCCTTCTTTTATTGTGTCTTTAAAGTAGAGATTTACTGTGAGGACCTCAATTTGAGTCTCTTGAAAAAGATAATGCTTGGTAGGGTGGTTCTTGGATTTCCCAAGTCACTAGAGTGCACAGACTCTTTTCCTTTCCAAGTGTTGACCTCTCTGGTCTTTAATGGGAGGATCCCAATGTGGTACTCAATTCCCAACAGATCCACACAGGGATTGCTTGAACCTCTCAAGCCTTCTGTCTACTCGATGCCACCTTAGGTCAGCTTGGCTCTCTATTTTCTGCTTTTTGCTTCACTGTCTCTTTTGCCTTTTCTTTCACTGTTTTTCTTCTCTGGTTCTTCCTTCTCTTCTCCCTCTTTTCTGTTCTCTATCTGTTCATGGCTTAAAGCCAATTTGTCATTGACTGTTCTCTTCCTCTTCCACCCCTTTGGATCGCCTGCTGCTATTCGCTTGGAGTTCCCTACCTCTGCATCATCGCCAACGTCTCACAAGGAGGCGGCCACTTGTCCTCTCATGAATTGCGCCAGCCTTTCGTATTTCAGTTACACTATGGAATGACTCAACCAACTCAGTGGTCAAATCAGACTTCAAAATTCTTTATTCCATGGCTTAATTCCCCTATCAAATCCAGTTTCTCCATCGGGCACAATCTTCGCCATCAGATCTGGAGCCCCCAGATCCTACAGTGTTCGCTCATTTCACGTGGTTGACTTGCTCGACTGTTAGCCCGCGATGAGAGGTGGTTTTCTCTCTCATCCACCGGACACGCATCGTGTGATGTATGGAATCACTTGTTTTCTTCCAAATCCGCTTATTGCCCAAGGATTCCTCTGATATACCACCGGTTTTGGAGCACTGGACCTGCCTTTTGCCTTAGCACTTTCCCTACGGTTTCCCAGCTTCCCATGCGACCGAGCGCTTTTGGGCTTTTCCTTCTTGAGGCATTTTACCATAATCGCGCATCAGAAATGGCTTCCATTTCCGGATCTGGGCTTCCTAACTGCCAGTTTTGCCTCCTGCGCGGTCTCCATGGGCCTCAGTCAGCGCGCTTTGATCGAGGTCCTTGTCGTTCCTTGCTGGTTGCAAATTGCCATTGTCCAGAGGTCTTCCTGATCGCTCTTTGTCCATAAATTTTGAAGTTTGTCCTGATTTGATACAGTCATGGTACTTTGATAATCTTTCATGGATCCAATTTGGATCAAAGGAGGTATATGCAACTCTTACCTTCACCTTGAAGGAAAATGCAACATTGTAGACATGAAGACAAAGGAAAGATTCCACCTTTGCCATGGAATGTGAAGTCATCATCTTATATTATCAACTCTTCAACAATATTTTTCCTTTATGTCCAGAGTCATTCCTCTTGTCCAAAATTCTAAATAATCCAGCATATGAAAATATTATTTCCTGTGTCCAAAATTTGTCTTATTAAGCATGCAAATACAATCACTAAAATTTGTCTTATTAAGCACGCAAAGACAATCATTGGGCTTTTTTGGATTCCATATTTTCCCTCTTCTTTCCTCGAGTGATTAGTAAGTTGGAAACGAATGAATGAAGTCAAAATTAGATCAAAGTAATTGAATTTACTAACTTCTCATCCAAGGTTATTTGAGGGTTTCTATGATCACTTCTTGTTTTCACCATGTCAGTGGTTTCTTTTTATCATATAGATTTGAATGATATTTTGTTTACAATTTTTTGTCGTCAATGATTTCTTATATGGCATGATTATTGTCTAATTTATACTTTACAACATTTCCTTTGCTACATATCGTGCACTAACGTACACTAAGATCAATGTGATCTATTAAACCTTAGGAAAGTAAGAAATTAGTTGAGATTTTTTAAATATTTTATTTCTATGATTGAAAAGAAAAGAAAGAAACGTTCCTAAATAAACAAAGTTTTACGGATTATCAATTCACTGCAATATATTTTTATTACACTGAAATGTAAAAACTCTCAACGTAATGATATAATAACTTTTCAATAATATAAATTTATATAAAAATACACTAAGAATTTTATGAAAAATATCTTTTCAATTTATAATTTTACAAGTGCTCAACAAATTTCCAAGAGAGTAAATTCATTTTACATTCATCTTAAATTAGAAAATACAAGATATAATGATTTGACCATAGTTTTATGGATTAACAATTCACTGTAATATATTTTTATTATACTCAAATGTAAAACCCCTCATCACAATAATATAATAGCTTTTCAATAATATAAATTATATAAAAATACACTAAATGTTTTATGAATAATATATTTTCAATTTATAATTTTACATGTGCTCAACAAATTTCCAAGAATATAATATATTTTCAATTTATAATTTTAAAAGTGCTCAATAAATTTCCAAGAGAGTAGATTCATTTTAGATTGGAAAATACAAGATATAATGATTTCACCAAAAATCTTAGAATCAAAATTGCAAACAAAAGGAGAAAGCAGTCTCTAGTAAGATACAACATAATGAAAAAGGCACATGAAATGGAGAAGCATCATATTCTTGATGTTTAAGCATTGAAATAGCAAAACAACAGGGCACCCTCATCCCAGTACAGTCAGATGAGGCCACCATGTGGTCATTTTAAAACGGCATGTGCTCATTATGGATTTTGTCATATGTTATCCACACACTCAACCCTAATATACAAATATATATATATATATATATATATATATATATATATATATATATATATATATATATATATATATATATATATATATATATATATATATATATATATATATTTGTGTGTGTGTGTGTGTGTGTGTGTGTGTGTGTGTGTGTGTGTGTGTGTGAACATTATGGTGGCGAGCGAGAATTAAAATCCAATATCCACATCGTCGTCATCATCCTTCGCAGTCCATTTTGTCGAACCCATTTCTAACAAAGGTCGATTTAGTAATTCAAGGGGGTTTTCAATGATCTGTGTCATGCATTTGGAGTTTTCTACACCACAAAGGAAATATAGCCATCAATCTCAATTACAATACAAAACGTTTTAGGTGGTTAATGATGCTTCAGTATAAACTATGAAAAAATGCTATTTTTATGGACACGAGGAGAAAAAGTCAAACAAAAGTTGTCAGATAGGATTAGAAAGACTTAGAACCTGGCTTGGGACAAAATAACTTGGAGTGTAATGTTGGTCAATGATTATTGGATTCTTAACGTTGTTCATTTTTATGTTCTCAAATACTACATCCACCAGGGAGCTCCCTGTTTACCCAAAGTTCTAATGGGTCGTCTACATTCAAGAACCACAACTAGTACATTAGGGTGCCATCATTCGATACATTATGCTCTGTTGGCACAATGAGGTTCCTAGTTAACTTCCTGAGCAAAAACTGTCATTTCTTTAAAAAGAAAACAAAAACTAAATAGATAAATGACATGATCTTGATACCAAGGAATGGATGTTAACTCCTTACCTACACAGTTATATTAGAATTGTTTCAAGGTCATGTTCATTGAACTGGAGAAGTAAGAAAGTTTCCTTTTGGTATACTGATGATAGACGGTTTAGTAGAAGAACAGACCGATTTCCAAGATTCCAGAAAATATGTTTATGGGTTATAATTATTTTAAATATCAACAAGTTGAACGATTGCACAAATCAAGATTTTGTTGACAGTTAAAACAATGGGATCTAATAGTGGAAGAACTCTCAATCATCTAATAATGGATCTGAGGGTGCAAATGAGTGCATAGTGGCAGAGGAGGGAATTCTCTTGAAAGGGGAACGCCTTATAGTGTAACAAGGCCTACTCCAATATATATACATGATATCAAAAATTAAGATTCAATCATTTTTCCAATTAAAGATTAGGTAAACAAGAATATTGCATCCATTTGTATGATAAGGTAGTAGATCCAACCATTTAGTTAATTACAGATTAGGTAAACAAAAATATTGCATCATTATGACAAGGTAGTATGTTTAAAGGTGGTTTTAAGGGGGGTTGGTCACAACTATAAGTAGTTAGTACATTTGTGTGAAAAGTGGGTGGAAAACATGGTTTCCAGAAAATTAGAATTAACTAAAAAAAGAAATGAGATGAATAAAATTGAGTTTATATAAATTAAATGCATGGTAAACACTGTGTTGAGGGTGCTGGAATCGCCAACATGTCAAGGGGATCTCCCCGGTAAGAAGTCCCAATTAGACCTCAGACCATTTGATGTAGGAGTCCCAGCAGTGGGTCGTAAGGTAATTCCTTGACCGCAATGTCGCACAGAGGCAAGTAAGATAACTCTGTCATTATCAAGGGTGTGACTGTTGCAGTGAGTCAAGGAAGATGTATGAGAGGTTCTAACACATAAGGGGGAGAAAAGGGTGAAGGTGAGTTCCAGGTTGAAAGGGATTAGTCCCAACTCGGCTAGGAACACACAACACAAAAGGACATACACAACTTTCACTGGAGAAGTCTACTCGGATGTGGTAGTCACAACATACAAGGTAAGATAACACGTACAACACTCACGGATCAATCCGAATGAGTGCAATAGTTGTTACAACAAGGTTCATGTGAAAGGTTTGTCTGGTGTCCGGTAGAGCAGTCGACACGGACAGTGACAACATTAATAGCATATACAACACATTTGCAACAAGATTCATATAAGTGCATGTGAATCAGTTCATACACAAATACCTAAGTTAAAAAAAATATATTATTAAGGCAACTAGAGCAGTCCAACTACAATAACAACATATGCATGAAAATGTGTTGGCTCTTATTATATAAAAGTGTAAGTTCCAATCATACAATACAACCGTGTAAACCTGCTAGCCCCATCAGTGAAACATTACACACACATCCACCTGCTCCTCCAAAGAGATGTACTAGCTCCGTGCAGTGGAGAAGCCAAGGTGCATTACAATATTGTCCAAGCATTCTTCAAGATAGTCTTAGTAGAATCTTGGTTGAACAAAAAGCCCTTATAATGAGTTATGAGGGACTCTTTATAGCAAAGGGTGGGGTGAACCTTGACATTCCCCATTGTGATAGTTCTACTACCCTCATCACTCTTCACCTCCTCTATGAAGATTACATCCAACCATTTACACTTGACTTACACTTGACATGACTCAACATTACAATGCACATGCACTCATGTGAGACAACATGGCTTGAGCAAGCCTTGCAAGACATCACTAACACTTGGTCTGTTGTGATGAGACCAACTCTTTGACATGCTTGTGATGGTGAAGGTGGTGAGATGATGCCAAGCTTGGTCATCTATGATGGTGTGCATGCACCTCATGGTGACATCTTGTTGAAGCGAACTCTTGCCTCCGTTGCAACAAGTGCGTTGGTTCGGCCCCTTCATCCAACTCATCTACTAACATGCGCATGGTCTTCTTGGGTACGGTTGAATCGACAACTGTTATGTGGAATTTTGCATCTACGAATAAACACAATTTCCCTAGGTGGGTAGATACACCTAGAAAAACAGATTTAAAGCCCTTAACCTTTTTCTATAGAATATAAATAAGACAAGGCACCTACTTGTTATCTTTCACTTTCCCTTTGTCTCCTTTGTATGGCTTTCGTCGCTCCTTCTCGAACTTAATCCGCTCGACAAGTACCTACAATCATAAATAGAGGACAAAAACCAATCAAAGAAAGAGATCTATCTACTATAAGAAAATGGAATCGAAATCATTTACACATATAATCATCATACATAAAGACAAGAATATGGGAAAAGGTGTAAACAACTTTATTAAGTAGAAGGAAGAATTACAACCATGAAGTCCGATCCATTGTCACTCTTCCAGATTGGGTTCCAACCAACATCACATCAAAATCACAACACTCTAGAAGCATAACAATACTTTCCTACAATCTCAAACCTCACACCAACAATATCTCCTTACAAATTCTCAAATTCCAGCCCCTAATCACTTATATGAGTGCTCAATTTATAGGAAAATGGAGGAGGTTTGGTCATAAAGGAGGGTATTGAATGGCCTTCCAAACTTAGAGTTAGTTTCCATGGAGGAAGGGATGATAGGATAGGAGGTTACTTAACTCATTCCCTATCCAATTTTGAGCTCATAGGAGATTATAAGTGCGGGAATCTTCTAGAAGGCTCCAGAAGATAAGAATATTCCCAGAACCCTATGTGGATTTCTCTCAATCTTGCCCAATGCAGGTCAAAGTGGGCCTAGGTGCTCTGAAATTAACCCTAACATGGGCCTACCTGCACTGAAGTGCACTTACCCCTAACCAAGGCCACGCTGGTCCCTCAAGGAGGCATTTCTGGAGGGATTCAGGCCAAGAAACTCTCAGGGAAGGAGGCATTCAAAGTGATGACTTGTCTAGGTCATGTAGCAATTGAATTAGGGTTTGATGAGCCCTAAAAGTACTAATCTGAACGATGGGAGTGATGTGTCCAAATGGATGTGTAACAGCTACCCGCTAAAGCATGAAGTCAAAAATGTTAATGTCGAGTGATATGCTTTACGGTGTGATGAGGAGGTTCTAAAGTTGATGGTGACCTGCATCAATTACAATACTTAATATCATCATATTTTGATTTTTTTCATGAATTTTTGAGGGAAGGCATACCCATGCTCAACATATAAACTTTCATTACATGTACATAGATAGTCCTCTACAGATATAGACCCATGATAGGATGGCCATCAGTGTAAAGCCATTGTGCACATGATTTGGTACTTTCCTAAAATCGTAGCTCGGATGGATGAAACTAGATATGAGCTCTTCTATCTCATTCAATATTTTGCTCAATTACGATTCTAACCATGCGAATATGTGATATGAAGTCGAACATGGGAAGACACCGTCTGATTACCAGCCAATGATGTAAGTCATTAACAGATGCGAGAGAAATCACCAATAATGTTAATGATCCTCAAGGTACAACAATACATTCTACATGGTGTGAATGGATGCTTTGATGTCGAACACCATATAAAGTCTTTCGGTTGAAGGCCAGCGTTGTCAACCTATCGCCGGAAGCGAGAAACTTGCTATTGATGTATGCAAGCCTCAATGTACTGAAAGGGTGTTTCTAAGTCAAGTTCTTGGATAATGTGCTGATGTCAACAAGAAGTGACTCGTTACAGGAGGGCCTTGATGTATCCCACATCAACGACACAAAATGAGTGTAATGATTTTTAGAGGCAGAATGTGACTGACGATAGAAGGTTCAAGAATGGCGGTCATGAAAATGAAGGTTTATGAGTATTTCAAAGGATGAATTTTAACTGAGTGACTTCTCTTGAACATGTTGGTGACACTGAATGGATTGGAAACATTGACCCAAAACCAAAGTAATGGATGGTATGATAGACCAAGGTATGATGACCATCAAGTAGATTACCCAACCCAAATAGTCACAGTGATGAAGTGAAAGTGTCATGTTCAAGAGCGACCTACTGCCATAAAGTGGTTTACCCCTTTTCCCATTTTCCCCAGTCATTGTTGACCAGTACCTCTTTATTTTTATCAAGCTTGAGGAGGATAACATATGCTTGTTTTATAATTCCACCCTTTGGGTGAATCCATCGTTATGTGATGTTTTAGCTAGTCTAGCGAAGGTGAAACTTGGTCTTGTCATGATGGACAATTTTGTTGCTATTTGATGTTTTAACGAGTTTAACGACAATGATAACTTGGTCCTTTTCATGTTTAGAGAGTTTGAAAAGGGAAAAAAGAAAACTCCAAAAGTTCTTTTTCGTAAGTTTGTCTCTCAAGTCCGAAAAAGCATAAAACAATACAAGAGAGAACCTATTGACCATGTTCGATCAATGTATTCCTTTTTCGTAAATAATCTATCTCAGTCTGGAAAAGGGTTAAACTTATACTGAGTAGATGTCGTTTCCAATCCGTTAACGAGCTAAAAAGGACAAGCGCTTGGCAATCTTTTCATATTTCGAGAGTCTAAAAAGAGCTTAAAGAGGACTCCGCTTTGAGGAACGAGTGGTGTCTAGGATAGCAACTGGTTCCGGTGATGTTGGAACTTCTCAAAACATGTTGATTTATGTGAAGAGGCTAGCTAATAAGACCACTCATTGCAACTATTCCTAAAAAAGGGTAAAACAACCAAGTGAAAGCATATGATTGGCCAAGCAGATAGTGACGATGGAAGGAGAAAAACCAAGGCTCATATGACAGAAGAGGCTGATATAATTGCAATCACGAGGGTTAAAATGGATATGGGTTCATTTTTACACAAGCTTAAACCATAGGGAACTATGCTTGCATTCAGTTTCATGTTTACACAAGTTTAAAATGAAAAAATGTGCTTGAATTCAATTTCATTTTTACACAAGCTTGAAATGAAAAACTATGCTTGAGATTGGTTTACATGCCCCCAACATGATGACTTGATTCTAGGTGCATTTTCCACAAGCTTCATTACATTCACCTAAGTAGACTAAGCTATCAGGTGTATGGAAGGAAGGTTTATTTACGAGATCAAGTGAAAGACTCGACTGGGATTTTACAAGATCTAATCAAAGAATCGGATTGGAACTTTGCTCGAGGGAACCTTGTTTCATTTTTTAACAAGCTTGGCACATGACAAGGAACTATGCTTTAGGACCTATTTCATTTTTGTAATGAGATTGACACAGTAAAAGAACTTTCCTTAGATTCCTTGTTTCATTTTGTAATGAGCTTGACACAAGACAAGGAACTATGCTCTGGGACCTGTTTCATTTTCTACTGAGCTTGACACAGTACAAGAACTATCCTCATATTCCTTGTTTCATTTTTTAACGAGCTTGACACAAGAAACTATGCTCTGGGACCTGTTTCATTTTTTAATGAGGCTGACACAGTAAAAGAACTATCCTCATATTCCTTGTTTCATTTTTTAATGACACAAGACAAGGAACTATGCTCATACCCTTTGTTTCATTTTTAACGAGGTTGACACAAGACCAGGAACTATCCTCACATTCCTTGTTTCAGTTTTTAACGAGCTTGACACAAGACAAGGAACTATGCTCATTTCCTTGTTTCATTTTTTTAACGAGGTTGACACAAGACAAGGAACTCTCCTCATATTTCTTGTTTCATTTTTTAATGAGCTTGATACAAGACAAGGAACTGTGCTCATATTCCTTGTTTCATTTTTTAACGAGATTGACACAAGACTAGGAACTATCCTTGTATTCCTTGATCACGACCCGTTAGAGGTCATGACTTCCAAGAGGTTCTCATCATATGGGAGAATAGTGCTCTGGAAGGGATACGTAGCAAGGAATCCATTAGAGAGATTTGGTTCCAATGCCTCCAACACATAACGTAAAACACCACTAAATTGATCGTTAGTTGATGTAGGCATGGAATGGGTTGCCACATAATTGACCCATGGCGGGGAAGATACCATTGGGACAAAAGGACCATTTTGGGAACATGGTTGACTGGATGCCATATTTGGACCGGGAAATGAAAGCTGGTCAACGGTGACAATTCTTCCTTCATGTGGGAAACACATCGCTCGAAAGAGTGTTGAAATATTAGCTCCCATGTCATAAACATAGTCGCACCCAAGAAGTAAATTGTAATCTAAAGGGCCTGAGACTACCATCACATTGAGATAAAAAAAATTTCCTCCCAAAGTAATAGGCAACTGAGGAAGGATCCCTAATGGTTGACTGGTTCCTCTGTTAAAATCCAACAAATTCTGGGTAACCGACACAAGTGGTGGCAAACCGAGTGCTTGCCAAGCAGTGGAGGAAAGGATACTCACTGATGCACCTTCATCTATAATAGTGCCAGGTACAATCATATTACAAACCTGTACTATGATCTGGAAAGGAACATAAGAAGGAAGATGACATCCTGCCAGTCGATTCCAATCATAGGAAGTGACTAGACTACTTGGAGGGGGTACCGTAGAAATGGGAGAATTACCCCCTTGAGTTACGAGAATGGGAGGATTTTCCTCCTGTCTTGATGGAATAGGAGGGTTGCCCCCAAGTTCATTGGAATTTGAAGAAACGAAAAGAACCTGAGTGGTATCATACTTACTCTCTATGGGAAAGGTACGATTAACTGAAGGTGAAATCAGGTCAATTTTATCCCGACCTGTGATGGGTCAGGTATAGACTCATGGGATTCACATTCAGAGAGAGTGGGTTCAACCGAAAGTTGATTTGGGTTAGTCACTTTATCAACTAGTGAAGGATTAAGGGAGATTCTCCTGTAACCAGATGGAAGTCGCTGTGGAGAAGCAGGACGATTATACAACACTTTTTTGGCTTCATCCAGATAGGGACAAAGGTGAATGGGGTGATTCCCTTCACATAACCTATAGGGAAACTTAACTTTACCCTTCTTTCCATGAACTTTACTACCACTAGTTGATGGTGTGTCACCAGCATGATCTCCAGAAGTTGATGACATAGGATGATGTGAACGAGTAGACCATTCTTCTAATATCTGAGGAATACCAGAACAATTTCGAAGAAGATGGTCTCCCATACAAATTTTACATGGATATCGAACTTTGTGAGGCTTAATAGATGATTTCTCATTACAAATTGCATTCAAAGAAATGGTTTCTTGGTTTCCCCCTTGCTGAATTTGCTTTTTCGTCTTCTTGTTCCCTTTTTTCTTCTTCTTAGCCACCTAGTTACTAGTACCAATACTTTCACGAGGCGAAGAGGAAGAAGGGGAGAAAGAAACAACCGAGGAAGAAGGAAAAGGGTTAACTTTAGGATCAACTATAGGTTGATTTTGTCCAGTTGTAGGATTATTCATTTGCAGGGCCAAGGAGGTTTAGAACAACCATACTGGCAACCCAATGGTAAGTCCCGTAAGGGACAATGTAGCCATATAAGGAGCACCAATATTTCCGAAAGGAGGAAAAGGACTAAGATTCCCATCAAAAGGAATTCCTTGATCGATGGACTCTAGAGTTGTTGCCATGTGTTTCAACCTAAGATCAACTAAGGAGTGCCGGTGGAAGATGTTATCCACAGTCAATTAATTTTATTTTAATCAAAATAACATAACAAAACAAAAGAGGGATAATCTAGGAAAAATGATTACCAAGCAACTTTGAACTGTAGAATACCTCCTGGCGAAACAATAAGTATGGGTAGGCAATCTCCCCGAATGTTGTGTTCGGTGTATCACTGTGCACAAGGAGGCTGACTCGGTTACCTAAGGATGGATAGAAACCTAATGTAGTCCTCACATATATACCCGAAAGTACGTGGAGGCCCAATCTGTGTTAGCGCTATCTAATGCGAAACCGCATAGTGAGAGCATTCCTTTATACTTTATGTATTGTAACATCGCCTTATATACCCGAAAGTACGTGGACGAGCTATGATATACTTACGTACGTGGAATGAGGTATCGCACTTGGAATGTATCGTAGACAAGTTAGCAATGACTGCTATGTTTTACGGCGCTGGAAGACATCTCTAGCCTAGAACCTCTAAATGTTATGCGTTGAGTTACAATGATCCATTAGGTTAATTGAGATAACTTTTAAGTTGATCTTCTTAAGAATTTTCCTTTCAAGGTTCACCACATGATGTATTCTGAAATTCCTAGAATGCAACTAATATGATAAGCATTCTTTTCATTCAATTTGACAATTAAAACCTTAGCTAATAGGGATAGAGAAATAAAAAATTTGACAAAGAGCAAAGAGCACACCTAATGCAATTTCCCTATCTATTCCTAACAAGCATTCACAAACTACAATATGAGAGATGCAAGTTTTTCTTTTCAATTCCATTAATGTTGAGATGAACAAAAGGAAACTAATGCACATACAATCAATCAATCTTTTTGCAAGAACAAAGACTTTACGACAGTTCCTTTTTGAAAGAAATGAAGACTTTTATGACACTTTCTTTTGAACAAAGATTAATCGACTATAAACTAACTTTGAGAATGAATTGATAGTGATAAATAAATCATTTAAGAAACACTAAACAATCAAGGCTAAAGTAGGGCTAGGAGAGGAAACACAAATTGATTTCATAAGTACAACCATCATTGATCTTTCAGCAAGCAGAAATAGAAGGAAATTTGGGAAAAATCAAGTCAAAGATGGGATTTTTGAGCTAAGGAGGACCAACATAGCCCTGAATGGGAGACAGTGCACTTCGGAGCTCTGTCCTCAATCCAAGAGTGCTCTACAGTTCTCTGTCTCTTGACCAAACTTGCGTTGGTGCCAAAGAGGCCATCCTAGGGGCTTTCAAGCACAATTTTTACCAAAAAACACTTCAAAAAAGGCTGAAACAAGATCAATGGAAGCAAGTAAAGTATACTAGGGTGTACTAGGATGAAGGTAAACTACCTGAAATGATGATCATTCCCTAGTAGAGTCACCAATTTTTTATGTGGAATTTTGTATCTACGGATAAACACAATTTCCCTAGGTGGGTAGCTACACCTAGAACAACAGATTTAAAGTGCTTAACCCTTTTCTATAGAAGATAAATAAGACAAGGGACCTACTTGTTATATTTTTCTTTCCCTTTGTCTCCTTTGTATGGATCTTGTTGCTCCTTCTCGAACTTAATCCACTCAAAAAGTACCTGCAATCATAAACAGAGGACAAAAACCAATCAAAGTAAGAGAACTATCTACTACACGAAAATGGAATCGAAAGCACTTACACATATAATCATCATACATAAAGACAATAATATGGGAAAAGGTGTAAATAGCTTTATTAAGTAGAAGGAATAATTACAACCATGAAGTCCGATCCATTGTCACTCTTCCAGCTTGGGTTCCAACCAACATCACATCAAAAGCACAACACTCTGGAAGCATAACAATACTTTCTTACAATCTCAAACCTCACACCAACATTATCTCCTTACAAATTCTCAAAGTCCAGCCCTTGATCACTTAGATGAGTGCTCAATTTATAGGAAAATGGAGGAGGTTTGGTCATAAGTGAGGGTATTGAATGGCCTTCCAAACTTAGAGTTAGTTTCTATGGAGGAATGGATGAGAGGATAAGACATTACTTAACTCATTCTCTATCCAATTTCGAGATCATAGGAGATTATAAGTGTGGGACTCTTCTAGAAGGCTCCAGAAGATAAGAATATTCCCACAACCCTATGTGGATTTTGCTCAATCTCACCTAGCGCAGGTCAAAGTGGGCCTAGGTGCTCTAAAATGCACCCTAACATGGGCTTATCTACACTAAAATGCACTTACCCCTGACCAAGGCTGCACTTTTCCCTCAAGGAGGGATTTCTGGAGGGATTCAAGCTAAGAAACTATCAGGGAAGGAGGCATTCAAAGTGATGACTTGTCTACGGCATGTAGCAACTGAATTAGGGTTCGATGAGCCCTAAAAGTACTGATATGAATGATGGGAGTGATGTTCCCAAATGGATTTGTAACAGAAACACATTGATGCATAGTGTCTATGCTAATCTTCAAGTGTGTGCTGATGGTCATGCACATCAACTTGCGTAGTACATGTTCAACCCCAGTTGGACTTGCTTCTTGTCTTTGCCTTTGTGAGTGTGTTGAATGGGTTGGATTGCATGAGTGCGCTCAACAACATGCATGCTACTGAAACCCTTTCATGCATGAGCTCAATGGCATGCATGCTACTGAATCCCTTGCATGCGATTAACAAAACTTCTCACCATCTCTGCTCTATGTCAACTGCTGGGATGGATCCTTAACTTGTACGGGAATAGTTTCATCTGTGAGTGCATGTTGCACCCAATGTTGTTCCTGTTCCTATTGCAACTCATTCGTCTGTCTATGCAGCTTCATTTTCTTCCTAATTTGCTGCTTCAACACATGCAATTCCTTTTTTGTTCCATATTCTACCTTCGAGTGATCTTCATGCCACACCGTCACTTAATAGTCAGAGTCTCTAAAGTTGCTTTCATCATCAATGGACCTGCTTGAGCTTGCAACCTTATTATGCCTCCATGTTTTCAACAACCCTCCTCTTGCATTCGTTTCATTTGGTATGTTGTCTTCAGCTATTGTTCTTGATGCTACTCACTGTGATGTTGCTGTTGTCATATCTTGATGCCATTGTCTACGAAAAACTTGATGTCTTCATGGGTAGGCAAGTCCATGGACACTGGATCGATTGCATCCCCAAGTGTGCTCTGAACGGTGTCTTCGTCTCCGATCTCATGGAAACCATTGTACCTATACTGCTGAGAGGTAGTTGAACACTTGGGATACATGGAGACATGGAAACACTCATGGAAATAAATTTGCTAGACGAAAACCAAAATGAACGTGAGAATTGGCTTGCAACATACCTGGGTGCATTACCATGAAGGTTGCGCAATTTCAGCCAGGAGTTCGGGAGACCAACTACCAAGACTGCACAAGGCACAGTCTAGGTTGTTGGGAGACTAGATGACTTTTGGAACTGTGCAATGCACAATCCACTCTGGTTGCTGACTGCTGGGATTGCACAACGCGCAATTCCAGCTGGGAAGGACTGTTGGCCTAGGGATAGATTTGCACAATTTCTTGGGCCAAGCAGCCAATGTCCTCCAGAAATGCAAAAAACAGTCCTAGAGGCTAGTGCTGGGTAGGAATGTGCAAATCTAGAGAGGAAGGTTAGCCTTCCTTCCCTAGATTTCCCAATGCAACCTTGGTGAAGGCAGAGTCTGGGCCAAGGTTGGCCTGACTCGCCTACGAGAAACTGAAAGAAACTAAGACAATAAATGCATGGCGACACTAAGTGATAGCAGAAGTGATTGTCAGTGCATGTAAAAGATTAATGAAAGATTCAATAAACAAATCAACATGCATGTGTGTGAGGCAGTTTTCCAGTTGGGCGAACGTCCGTGCAAAACAATTTCATGCATGCGACAACAGTGAGATAGCAACGAAAACTGAAACAAAGCTAGGAAAAGATAGTATATATGTAAATGACAACAAGAATCCAAAGAAATCAAGAAAACAATACTCCCACAACAAAAAACAAGAAAAGCGACAGAAATGCAACATAAGGCATCAGAAGTGGGCTTACCCTGAAACAGTAGAGTTGAAACGTGCTTATTTCTCCTAGATGTGATGTGGGATGTCAGAGATGCAAGGTTGATGTGAGGAATGAGCTCTGCAGCATCCGGTTGATGAGTTTTGATAACATCGAGGATGCGACGCGTATGCCATGAATCTAGGGGAAGCGACACTTAGTGGGAGGTTTTGGAAGTGCTCCTTGCATGTAACCTCCAACTTCTAAACATAGATCCCTAAAACAAGGGATGCCTTTTTCATGCTACCTTGGGAGAAGCAACCCATGCATGCAAGTCTATTGTTTTCAGTCCCGAAGGGAACCAGTCAACTATGCTACACATGCAAGAGACTGCTCGACTGCTAGAGAAAAATGCACATTTTTGGCTGGGAGCTAGGCTGGCTGCCCAAGAGATTTTCACAATTTCTGGGTAGAGAAGTTGACTGCTGCCTAGATTTGATGGGGAAATTTATGAAAATCCTGCTGGGAGTGTTGGCATGCAATATTGCGTAATCCTATAGCCCAACAGGTTGCCAGAGAGGATTGGGCAATTTCCAAAGGGAAGGCTGGTTACCCTCCAAAAATGCGCAATTTTCAAGGGGAAGTTACTCAGCCTACAACTGGACCAAGTTTGGGTGAATATCCTGTGAGGGGAATGTATCAAGCTATGACCAAGAGGTTGCCTTTGTGCAAGAAAGATACTGAAGCTTGTGAACTTGGCGAAGCAAGGTAAGTTACTGTGAAGGTTGGAAGGAAGGCTCAAAAATGAGGCTAAGGAAAAATTTAGGAGGGTGGTTATAGCCGCTACAAAACTTAGCGACACACCGGTAGAACTCCAGCTCTCTGAATGGACCTTGTTCATGAAAAGCAAGTCTAACACCTCCACAAGTATTGTTCCATTTTTAGCTCATCTTGGTTTCACACTAACTTGATTATAAGATGTATCATCTGCCAAACCCTTGGTTGATTGACACACATTCCAATATAAGGTAACACAGTTGTTTTGATTGGGGTTGAGGGGTATATAGGTGCACAAGAAACATAGTTGTCAAAGTCTTAGTTTCATCTTTGGCATTGCTCCACTGCCAACAGGCCTGGACAGTACCCCGATGGAGTCACATAGGAACACAAGCATGGCTCCACTGCCAGCGAACCTGGTCAGTACCTTGGAAGAACTACTTGCATCACCTCCCTGCGTAGAAGGCCTTTCTCCTCTTTCACCTTATTCATTTTTCATTTTGAATTTTTTTCATTTTTCACTATGCAAAGCACTTATTCATTTTAGAGGCATAAGAGGGATCCCAACTTATTGAGAGCAAAAGAGGTTGTTCCAGCAGAGAAGTAGTTTATTGTATCTTTGACGTGCCTGTTAAGGTTTTCCCACTTACCTTACTCTACTTGACTGGGCTGACAAGGGTTAACCCAAAAATAATCGACTAGAGAAGGTGACACTAGTTAGCGCACAAGCATTGTGTTTACACCAAGGTTCACTTCAAACATTACATATTTTCCTTTGACGTATCATGGAATAATAGTAACAATCTCATCACATAGAGGCAAGATGACAGATAACCAAGTAGTGACAGCTATACAAGCCCTCATGTACTTTACCTAGGTCGTTTCAAGAGTCATACATGGTTTCATGCAAGACTAACCTATGAACGAAACAAACGAACTAACAAAGATCAAAGAAAAGCAAAATCAGAAGCGAAAGTGAAAGTGAAAGTGAAGAAAGTAAATGAACAAGCAAACAAACAAACAAGAAAACGATGCACGTAAGCAAATAATCATGCAAGAAAACAACTAAAAGAAAACACTACTCCTACTCCTACACTAATGGTGCATGAGCCTAATCATGTGAAGTGATACTTATAATGGAGCCACCGACACATTGGTAGACCCATGTTGGTGAAGGCTTAGTCCGCGAGCAACCCAATTATGCAAACCAGTAAACAAGAAAGATATAACAATGAAGACAACCACACTTCTTGATTCAAAGTGCCCACGGGACATAAGTGGGTGCACGTGCATGATGGGAAATCCACGTAATTATCATGGTGTTGTGTGACACTACGTGCAAATTTGAATCATAAGCACACTCCTGACTTTGACATGCAAGCAAACGAAAGAAACAAAGATAACCTGCATCGCACATGAGTTCTTGCAATGTGAGACTCCTCCAATGCATGAGCAATGGGATTGTGTAGTTCAAGTGGAGGAAGTAAAATACAAGTGTTAGATTAATCATGAGTGCATACATATGAGTGATGAAGATCCTTGAATGTTTGAACAATTTCCTGATCGAAAGCGAAACCAACTCAAGATAGCGAGGGCTTGACATAACCATCAGCTCGGGCTAAAGTGCCTCAACGGCATATGGGGTTTCGACTTCATTGACAGATGGATCTTCGTAGACCAGTGACTTAGATGGATTAACAACAAGTGAATCAACATCATGATCAGATGATGAGGTGAAGAGATCACGACAACCAAGATCAAAGAATGAAGGATGTTGGTCGGCATCCTCATGGTTTGATGAATCACACAAAGGGGTAGATGAGGAGGAAGGATGTTCACCCTATGCGTTTCCTGAAAAAGAAGATGAAAGATCAAGTGGATTTCCAATGAATCATTGGTCCTCTCCGTTGTTGGATGATGGGCTAACATATGGTGTGTCCTGCGAAAGGTCAACAATTGGTGCATTCGTGGATGAAGACACACATGCGAAATCATGGATGGGAGGTTCACCAAAGATGTTAGGAAAGAATGGAGGGGGATCAAATGGAAGGGAGTCATCCTTCACCGAGTGTTGATTCTCAAGCTCCCACTCATACTCTTCATGAATGAAAATGCATGTTGGTTGTGCAATACCAACTCCGTGAGTGGGTTATTCCTCGTTCATAACAAGTGAAGAGTCTGGAATGGTCGAACACAAGACAACATCATCCGGAGGAACACTCGGGTGTGAAGACGTAGATCACAGAAAAGAATGCATATGAGGACTCAAAGTAATCAAAACCAAATTTGCACAAAAATTGAGTGAAGTGATGTTGGGGGAGTGTGAAGGATGAACAGATGTGTGAGCATGATCCCCAACATCACTGGGAAATAGTGAAGCAATTGAATGAGAGGAAGGCAGACAGTTAGTTGAGGCAGTGACCACATCCACATGAGATCGCGTAGCTCCATCAATGAAGAATTTTGAGCAAGGTTTGATCTCAACCTTTCTCTTGGGACAGGCATATTTCTTAAGGCAGTACTTGAATCGGTCCCAAAGATAAGAAAATTTCATCTGGCTCCTCGAAGCTTGAAACTGAAAGTCACGGAAGTGCTACCAAAAATCAATAATGGATTCATGCAGAGCCCTTCGTTTCTGTAACAGTTTCCAGTCAATATGGTCTAGATGGATTGATAGAACGTGTCTTCAATAAGATCATAGAAGTGCTCAAAAGAGTGCACATGTCAACTGGTAGGCTAAGCACCCAATGAAAAGGAGATTCGTGAAGTATGTATTCAAGAAGAAAACCAGCCTGTTTGTCAATAAACTCATCTTCCTCATGAATCATGGAAATAAAGTTATGTAAGTGATCAGGCCAGGCCACTTCACCTTCACCATCATACGTGTGAGTGGACAAGAGATCGAAGAGCTTCCCCGAGATGGAGACATCCACGATTCGAAAAACACCTCGAGGGAAGAAGAGTGCAAGACACCATGAAAGATATGCAAAGATTTAAAACTGGATGAGAGGACACACCTTGTCATCAGACCCTCCTTCTAGCACCAGAAATGTTGACGGCGCTGGACCCACCAACATGTTAAGGGGATCTCCCTAGTAAGAAGTCCCAATTATACCTCAGACCGTTTAGTGTAGGAGTCCCACTAGTGGGTCATAAGGTAATGCCTTAACCACGATGTCGCACAAAGGAATATAAGATAACTCTATCAGTATCAAGGGTGTGACTACTGCAGTAAGTCAAGGAAGATGTATGAGAGGTTCTAACACAAAAGGGGGAGAAAAGGGTGAAGGTGAGTTCCAGGTTGAAAGGGACAAGTCCCAACTTGGCTAGGAACACACAACACATAAGGAAATACACAAATTCTGGCAGAGAAGTCCACTCGGATGTGGTAGTCACAAAATACAAGGTAAGATAACACGTACAACACTCACGGATCAGTTCAAACAAGTGCAAAGGTTGTTATAGTAAGGTTCATGTGAAAGGTTTGTCTGGTGTCCGACAGAGCAGTCGACATGGATGGTGACAACATTAAAAACATATACAACACATTTGTAACAAGGTTCATATAATTCCATGTGAATCAGTTCATACACAAATACGTCAATTAAACAACATAAATTATTAAGGCAACCGGAGCAGTCCAACTACAATAACAACATCAGCATGAAAATGTGTTGGCTATTATTATATAAAAGTGTAAGTTCCAATCATATAATACATCCATGTAAACCTGCTAGCCCCATTAGTGAAACGGTACATTCACATCTGCCTGCTCCTCCAAAGAGATGCACTAGCTTCGTGTAGTGGAGAAGCCAAGGCGGGTTACAATATTGTCCAAGCTTTCTTCAAGATAGTCGTAGTAGAAGCTTGGATGACCAAAAATCCCTTACAATGAGTTATGAGGGAGTATTTATAAAAAAGGGTAGGGTGACCCATGACATTCCCCTTTGTGATAGTTCAAATACCCTCATGACTCTTCACCTACTATATGACTGTTACATCCAACCACTGACACTTGACTTACACTTGACATGACTCAACATTACAATACACATGTACTCATGTGAGACAACATGACTTGAGCAAGCCTTGCAAGACATCACTGACACTTGGTCCGCTATGATGAGACCAACTCTTTGACATGCTTGTGATGGTGAAGGTGGTGAGTTGATGCCAAGCTTGGTCGTCCATGATGGTGTGCATACACCTCATGGTCACATCTTGCTGAAGTGAACTCTTGCTTCTGTTGCAATCGGTGAATTGGTTCAACCCCTTCATCCAACTCGTCTGCTAACATGCACATGGTCTTCTTGGGTATAGTTGAACCGGAAACACATTGATGCATAGTTTCTGTGCTAATCTTCAAGTGTGTGTTGGTGGTCATGCACATCAACTTTCTGAAGTACATGTTCAGCCCCAATTGGACTTGCTTCTTGTCTTCGCCTTGGTGAATGTGTTGAATGGGTTAGATTTCATGTGTGCGCTCAATGCCATGCATGCTTCTAAATCCCTTGCATGTGATCAACAACACTTCTCACCATGTCTACTCTGTGTCAGCTGTTGGGATGGATCCTTAACTTGTACAAGTGCAGTTGCATCTGTGAGTGCATGTTGCGCCCACTGCTGTTCCTGTTCCTGTTGCAAATCATTCGTATGTCTATGAAACTTCATCTTCTTCCTGAGTTACTGCTTCAGCACATGCAACTCCTTTGTTCCATCTTCTACCTTTGCGCGATCTTCATGTCATGCCATCACTTCATAGCCAGAGTCTCCAAAGTTGCTTTCATCATCAATGGACTTGCTTGAGCTTGCAACCTTGTTCCGCCTCCATGTTGTCAAAAACCCTCCTCTTGCATTCATTGCATTTGGTATGTTGTCTTCAGCTGTTGTTCATGATGCTTCTCACTGTGATGGTGCTGATGTCATATCTCGATGTCCTTGCCTATGAAAAGCTTGATGTCTTCGTGGGTAGGCAAGTCCATGGTCACTTGATCGACTGTATCCCCATGTGTGCTCTGAACAGTGTATTCATCTTTGCTCTCTTGGAAACCATTGTACCTATACTATTGAGAGGCAGATGAACACTTGGGATACCTGGAGACATGGCAAGACTCATGGCAAGCAATCTGTTAGTCGAAAACCAAAATGAACATGAGAACTAACTTGCGACATACCTGGGCGCATGATCATGAAGGTTGCGCAATTTCGGTTGGGAGGTCAGGAGATCGACCGCCAAGACTGCACAAGGAATAATCTGGGCTGTTGAGAGACTAGCTAACTGTTGGAACTACGTAATGCATAGTACATCTTGGCTGTTGACGGCTGGGATTGCACAATGTGCAATTCTAGTTGGGAAGGACTGCTGGCCTAGGGACAAATTTGCGCAATTTCTTGGGCCAAGCATCCACTGTCCTCCAGAAATGCACAAAACAGTCTTGGAGACCAATGCTGGGTAGGAATGTGAAAATCTAGAGAGAAATTTGAGCCTTCCTTCCCAAGATTGCGCAATGCAACCTTGGTGAAGGCAGAGTCCGGGCCAAGGTTGGCCCGACTTGCCTGCGAGCAACTGAAAGCAACTAAGACAATAAATGTATGGCGACACTAAGTGATAGCAGAAGTGATTGATAGTGCATGCAAAACATGAATGAAAGATTCAACAAACAGATCAACATGCATGTGGGTGAGGCAGTTTGCCGGTTGGGCGAACATCTGCTTAAAATAGTTTCATGCATGTGACAACAGTGAGATAGCAAAGAAAATTGAAACAGAGCTAAGACAAGCTAATATATATGTAAATGATAGAAAACATCCAAAGAAATAAAGCAAACAATACTCCCACAAGAGAAAACACAAAAAGCGACAGAAATTCAGCACAAGGCATGGGAAGCGGGCTTACCCTGAATCAGCTAAGTTGAAACGTGCCGACTGCTCCTAGATGTGATGTGGGATGTCAGAGATGCAAGGTTGATGTGAGCAATGAGCTCTCTAGCATCTGGTTGATGAGTTTTGATAACATTGAGGTTGTGACGCACATGCCACGAATCTAGGGGAAGTGACACTTGGTGGGAGGTTTTAGAATTTATCCTTGCATTTAACCTCCAACTGCTAAACATAGATACCTGAAACAAGGGACGCCTTTTGCATGCTACCTTGGGTGAAGCAGCCCATGCATGAAAGTCTATTTTTCTCAGTCCCGGAGGGAACTGGTCAACTCAGTTGCACATGCAAGAGACTGCTCAACTACTGGAGAAAAATGTGCATTTCTAGCTGGGAGATGGGATGGCTTTCCAGGAGATTTGCGCAATTTCTAGGCAGAGCAATTGACTACTACCCAGATTTGCACAAATTCTGGGCCGAGCAGCCTTGCTGGGGAAATTTGCACAAATCCTGTTGGGAGTGTTTGGAGGAATGATTGCACAATCTTAGAGCGCAACAGGCTGCCAGAGAGGATTGCACAATTTCTAAAGGGAAGGCTGGCTACCCTCCAGAAATGTGCAATTTTCAAGGGGAAGTTGCTCAACCTACAACTGGACCAAGTCCGGGTGAACAGCCTATGAGGGGAATGGATCAAGCTGTGATTGACAGGTTTCCTTTATGCAATAAAGACACTGAAGCTTGTGAACTTGACGAAGAAAGGGAAGCTACTATGAGGCTCCAAAACGAGGCTAAGGCAAAATTTTGGAGGGTGGTTGTAGCCACTACAATGCACTGCTAGGAATCAAAACCCTTACTTCATGATATAATCTCATCTTGCTAAAATTAGAAAATCATAAAATTTAAATAAATTATAACTTTATTATTATTTATATATAAGTTAATTTTATAAACATTTAAAAAACAAGTAACAACATTTTTAAATATGGATATTAATAGATTCTTAATATAAAAATGGCTTTGTTACAATGTCATGGGCCAATAACATGGCTTATCAATACCACATGCCCTAAAAGTCATAACTTATTTCATATTACATTTGTTCATACGACAAAGAATACATAACTACTTTCTTAAATATTCTATGGAGGCTAAATCCTACCATCCACCTAATAATTATTGATAAGTAAATTTAGAATATGAGATCCCTATTACAAATAGACGTAGTTATCGGTGTAATAAACCCAAGATGTGTCGACTATAGAAAATCCATGAAATTCTAATATGCTAATATGAACAATATGAAAAACACTTTTTTTTCATATAAACACAAAATTTCTCTACTAAACATTGCAGCGGAATAGGAATAGAAATAACAAAAATCACACAGTACAAACACAATGTTTTTCTAGGGAACACAATTGGGAAAAACCTCTGCTTAATTATTGATATAAATTGAGCATTAGATCTCTTACAAATACAACTTATTTCAATATGAAAACAAACTTGTTTTCCTGCCTTGAACCAAGCTTGAAACCCTTGCAAGATTGTTGATCCCTATCTACTCTCTATCAAACTCACACAAGCCTCAACACACAAGCACCAACTTGTGCTCTCTACTGCCTTGTCTCACCAACTCATGCTCACAAGACAATGATCAAATTGTGCCTTTATTCCTCCTTATAATAGCTTTGATTAGGATATTACTCACAAGTTCTATTTGAGGAAAATCAAATTGTTGATTGACTAGTTAACAAAATCTCATTGGTTGTGTTATCTTGCCCATCCTATAATTTAGGAACCTGCCTCAATCAACTCAACCTTCACCCAAAAAAACTCGCACTTGAAGTAAATAAAATTGGCCTTCCACTAATCAACACTAGTCAACTATTGCTTGCTCTCCTAACTTTTAGGAAGTCACCTTAAATTTTAGGAATTCGTCCTACTTTTAGGAATTAGCTCCTAATTCATAGGAAATCATGCATACCCAAGGAAAAACGCGTTGTGGTTCCTTTTATTAAGGCACAAATCAAGAAACCATTTCTCGCTATTATTTTCAACACTCCCTCTTAGCAAGGAAGGGGTTCCTGGAAGAACCTCGTCCACTTGGATCTATCTCCAACAATACCATGTTCTCTGTTTTTATAGATGCTCCAACTAAACTAGAAGGCTTCCCTGCTTTCTTCTGCAGAACCTACTTTGAAGACCTGCATTTTCCCACCATGTTCTACAAGTCCATCACTTCTCTATTTTGAGCACTTCCTTCCCTTCTACTCAAAGTTTCTCCCTTTGAAGGCATACATCTCCAGCTCAATCTTCCACTATCAGTGAATTCATCTCCTTCAGATCATTGATCTTTGGCCCAAATGATATGCTCTCTCGTTTCTCCTTTGTCCATCAAGGATGCAAATGCATGGGGTCTTCAACATGTCCACTACTTACCTCATTGCTGCTCCACAAAAGATAAGTCTTAGGGGAATGGGGGCTACCCCCTCTCATTGTAGAAGTTCATTTCTACACATTGAACTAGGGATGAACATTAAGCAATCTTGGATGCTTCCTTTTCCCTTTCAAGGATCAAACCTAAGCTTCAACAGTTTTTCCGCTGTAACCATATTTTACGTCCTTATCAAATGTTGGAATTTGGACACCAAAGACACCTTATAACTTCCCGCAAAATAGTACATAAAATATCCACCAAAACTTTCCTAATCTGGACTTAAATACCTAGAAAAATCATCAACTACATGAGGACATACATACTTCAAAAGGTATCCTTCTTTCCTCGGTTTGAACCTCTTCATCCTGTGCACTTCCTTATGAATTTCAGTCCTTTGTAGAGCACCTTGTGATATTACATGCATGCTTCTACTTATCCAAATTTCCCTTCTATCTCTATGCAATTCCCTTCTTAGAGACCTTGACTCTTGTGTTGTCCCTTTAGGTGTTTCTTCCCTTGACTTAGGACTGCTCCAAGACAAAAACCATGCCCAAGTTCGCTCCTAATAGGGCTCAACCCTTCCTAACCAAAACAAGGATACTGTGGCCTCTTCCATAGAGAATTACCACTCTTATAACATGCACAAAACTTACATTAAATCTGCTAATGAGTTCCTCTAACTAGGCCTGCTCCAACACAGAAAGAACCCTCAAGAAAACTCGTCTTTCTCCCTTTGGACAGACTCCTATAGAGGTTGTGGCTCTCTTAACTCATACTTCATTCTTCTTGAATATTTGCACTGGATTTGTTCTTAAATTTGTTCCAAGAGCTCTAATACCATGTAGAAAATCCATGAAATTATGATCTGGTAATATGAACAATATGAAAAACACTTTCTTTTCATATAAACACATAATTTCTCTACTAAAATTTGCAGTGAAATGGGAACATAAGTAACAATAATCACACAATACAAACACAATGTTGTTATTTCTGTTCCTATTCCACTGCAAAGTTTAGTAGAGAAATCGTGTGTTTATATTAAAATAAAGTGTTTTTCAGATTATTCATATTAGCAGATCAGAATTTCGTGTATTTTCTAGATGGTATGAAAGCTCTTGGAAAAAAATTAAGAACAACACTAGTGAAAATATTCAAAAAGATGTCTGAGTTAGGAGTGCAACAACCTCCATAGTAGTCCGTCCAAAGGGAGAAAGATGAGTTTTATTGAGGGTTCTTTTGGTGTTGGAGAAGGCCTATTTAGAGGAACTACCTGGCAAATTTGATGGAATTTTTGTGCATGTTCTAAGAGTCGCAATTATTTGTGGAAGAGGTCACAGTATCTATGATGCCCACTACCAATTTGTGTACAATATTCTCTTGCAAACTCTTCCTCTCACAAGCTCCACTCACAAACTTATGCTTCCTATTTCTTAGTCTCACCAACTTGTGCTCACACGATAATGATCGAATTGTGCCTTTGTTCCTCCTTATAAGCACTTCGGTTAGGCTATTAATGGCAAGTTCTATTAATAGAAATTCAAATTGTTGATTGACTAGTTAACAAAAGATCATTGGTTGTTTTAACTCATCCTTCCTATAATTTAGTGTCCTCACTCAATCAACATGACCTTTACCCAAAATAAATCACACTAGAAGGAAATAAACTCAACCTTCCACTAATTAACACTAGTCAACTGCTTCTTACACTCCTAACTTTTAGAAATTCACCCTAAATTTTAGGAACTCATCCTACTTTTTAGGAATTAAATCCTAACTCATAGGAACTCGTGCATGCTCAAGGAAAAACTTTTTGTGGTTCCTTTTATTAAGGCACAAATCAAGGAACCCTTTCTCGCAACAATTTTCAACATTGACTAGTTGGTTTCTGTGGAATTAGTGTGGAATAGTTTGTTTCTGTGGGTTTAGTCCCTACTAGATCTCAAGAATCAAGTTAACCATTTTGTTGTATATAAAAACATGTTATTCCAATATATCCCTATTACTTTTCATTTCTCTTGTTATTCTTTTCCTTGATATTGTTTCATGTGTAAATTTGAACTACATTAAGAAAGTCATTTGTACTCACACTTGAAATTGTGTTTTAACTTGAGAAGGTATTTAGTATGTAGCCCATTTTTTGCATATAGAAACATGTCGTGTCAGTATAGCCTTGTGGTTTTTAATAGCTCTTGTTATTATCTTTATTGATATTGTTTCATTTGCAAATTTGCACAACGTACATAGAGAAAGCCATCTATAATCACACTTGAAATCATGTTTTAACTTTATTACCTAGTGGTATTTAGTATTTACCCATTTTCTTGCATATACAAACATGCCATTCTTGTATAGCCTTGTTTTTTTCAATTTATCTTGTTATTATTTTCCTTGATATTGTTTCATGTGCTAATTTGAACATTGTACATAGAGTGATTCATTTGTATTCACACTAAAAGGTGTGTTTTAACTTGAGTGCCTAGTGGTATTTTATCTAACAAGATTAAAATATCATAGAAATATAAGAAAAAATAAGTCAACGACTAGATAATAAGCCACTTTAAGGGGGTAACCTCCCTTTACATCACATAAGTGAACAATTCTTGGATAATTCAAATGAAAAAACCTTATTTGTATATATAGGAGTCTAAAGGGTCAAAATATAATTAGGGCCTACAAAAAAATAATAATGTAAGGGCTCAACAACAACAATAATGGGTTTCTATGGGGCACAACAATAAAAATATGGGGGCTAAACTAGTATTACAGGGACCTAACATTCCCCTCTCCTTCAAAAAAGTGTTGTGCTCAACGCTTAAGTAGTTCTATATGCTTTTTTATGAAATACTTATACTCTTATGCAAAATCTTCAAAAGGTAACATCTTTGACTTAATGTGATACTCTAAAAGTGATTGATTCCATAGTTGTCAGATTCTTATTTTCGTAATTTCTTCAGGATACGATATGATTTTTCCTTCGTCGTCAAGTTTTGGAAATATAGTTTGAATTGGTAGCTTGTCACCTATAACCTTCTTTAAGCATGAAACATGGAAAATTGGGTGTACTCGTGAAGATGCAAACAACTCCAATTTGTATACCATGGTATCAATATTTTGCAACACCTTATAATGGGCATGGTACTTTGGTGATAATTTATCATCCTTATTAGCTTGCTTGAGGGACAATTGTTTGTATGGTTGAACCCATAAAAACACCCAATCACCCACATCAAAACTTATTTCACTATGATTTTTACCTTCCTATTGTTTCATTCAATTTTGTGCCAGAGTCAGGTTATCCTTTAAGAGTTGGAGAACTTGTTGTTGATGCTCGATGTGATCTTCCACTACTTGAACCTTATAATTGTCTCTTAAAGAAAATGTGATGGACAATGGATGATATCCATAAAGCACCATAAATGGGGTTATTTTTTCTATGGTATGGAAGGAAGTGTTATACCACCATTCTACCAGAGGTAACCACTTGACCCATTTTGTTTGTTTATCAAATACAAAGCAACAAATATATCCTTCCAAAAATTTGTTCACTATCTCAATTTGCCCATCAGATTGAGGATGATAAACTAATCTATAAGCTAATTGAGTACCAAGACAAGAACATAATTATGTCCAAAAATTTCTAGTGAAAATGGGATCTCTGCCACTTACAATAATCTTCGAGTTTCTATGTAGCTTTTGAACTATTTCCACAAATGTATTAATGAATGTACTGGATTTCAAAGGATGAGATAGTACATACTTGGAAAGTCTATCTAATACCACCAAGATGACAACCTTTTCTTCAGACTTGGGTAAACATGTGATAAAATCCATTGAAACCTCCTCCCAACACTATCTTGCAATGGCTAATGGTTGTAACATACTCGGGATCTTAATTGTCTCAACTTTATTTTGTTGGAAAACCAAACATTCTACCACAAATTTTTGATTATCATATTTAAGGGAATGCCAAATAAATTCCTTCTTGACCCTATGGTAAGTTTTTTAAAATCCCAAGTTCCCTCCTATAGAAAAGGTGTGAAATTACAAAAGAACCTTTTGTTCGAATTGGGAGTTATTACTTAGATGTAAGTGATCTTTGTACCATAGTGAATCATTTTTCTAGATAAATGTATTAGATGAAGTGGGATCTTGCTACAAATTTTGAATGAGTGTCCACAACTCTTCATCATTCTTCCATTCATCACTTGCTTAAGTTATCTAATCAGGTTGGATAATAGAAATGACATAGAGAAATGCCCACATCATCATCCCTTCTTGAGAGTGCATCTACAACAACATTTTGCTTCCATTTTTTGTAGATGATTCCAAATTCATAACCCAACATCTTTGTGACCCATTTTTGTTGTTCTTCTAAAGATAATATTTTTTCTAAGAAGTATTTAAGACTATCATGATCTGTTTTTACCTTGAAGTGTCTTCCCATAAGGTAAGGGCGCCATTTCTTCAGAGCATGTAGTATTGCTAAAATTTCCTTATCATAAATAGTTTTGTGTAAATGATTTCCCTTGATTAGGCAAATTTCAAAGAAATAGTTTTTCCTTCTTTCAATAAAATAACACCAATGCCATTTTTTGAGGCAGCACATTCCACAATAAAGGTTTTTGTGAAATCTGGTGTAGCTAAGACCAGAGCTTGGTACATTTCCTCTTTGAGATGTTTAAAGGCCTTAGTTAGTTATGGAGTCCAAAAAATGCATCTTTCTTCAATAATGTTGTTAATGGTGTTGTTATTTTCCTATAATTCTTAAAAAACATGAAATAATACTTGTCAACTTGAGAAATCCTCGAAGATGCTTTAAGGTTGTGGGGATTTTCCATTCCTTGATGAGTTTAATTTTTTTAGGGTCTACCTTCACACCCTCATGAGATACAGTATGACCCAAATATTCCACTTCTTGTACCCCAGGGAAACATTTGGAGTGTTTTGCATACAATTGTTTCTCCTCCAATAGTCTGAGGACCCTGTCAATGTTGAATATGATCTTTCCCATACTTGTTGTAGATTAATATGTCATCAAAAACTACTAAAAAAAAATTACTAAGGGTTATTAAATCTTGAAATATGGAAGGTGCGTTAGTAAGGAAAAAAGGCATGACCGAAAATTCATAATGACTTTCATGAGTTTTGAATGTTGTTTTCAGAATGTCTTATTTCTTCATTCTAATTTGATGATATCTTGAGCGAAAATCCATCTTGGTGAAGAAAATTGCGTCATGTAGTTATGAATCTAAGAATTCATCAATGACAGGAATGGGAAATTTATCTTAAATAGTGAGCTTACTGAGCTCTCTATAATCTAGAAACATGTGCCATGATCCATCCTTCTTTTGCACCAATACTAGTAACTAGAGAAGTTAAAAAAAATGGCTAGGTTGAATTTTACTTTCCTCTATCATTTTTGTAACTATACATTCAATTTCACTCTTTTGGGCATAGGGATATATGTAAGATCCAGTGTTTGGAGGAACACTTCTTGGAATCAATTGAATATCATAATCATGATCACAAATAACTGGGAGACCTTTGATAGTCTCGAATACATTGGAATAATTATCAAGGACTCTTTGTAGATCTAGAGAAATGGATGACTTAGATGTTTGGACATCTAATGAGCATAATTATGCAATCACCCCTCATTTTTCATTCTTCAAAATATTTTTCATGACATTAGATTTTATTATCTTCTTAGGTTTCCCTACGATACCTCTTAATTCAATTTCCTTTCCTTCCCAAAAAATTTCAAGAAAAGTTCTTAAAATTTAAAAGATACCATCCCCAAAGATTGCGAGCATTGGACTCTTAATACAACATCAACACCACCAATTGGAATGGAAACAATTGGAATATTCAATACATATTCCCCCATTATTATATTGATATTAGTTCACTTACTTGAGCAATTTATAGTTCCTCCATTTGCAACCATCACTTGACACTCTAGTGTTGTGTATAGAAAGCAATTCAAATCCTTGGTTATCTTACAATGAATAAAATTATGGGTACTACCAGAATCAGTCAAAAATATTACTTTCTTCTTCTTGATATATCCTTTTATCCTGATAGTTTGAGGAGTGGTTTCCCGATAATGCATTACAAGATATGGTTAGATTCATTTCTTGTTTTTCAACCCGTTGGGTTAGTTCCTGGTGTATATCTTATTCTTTTGATTGTTTTTGTTCCTTTTCTTCCTCCTCTTCACAATATATGTAAAATAATTTCTTCTCAACATACTTATGAACTTTGAGGGGGAAGCCTCCCCTTACATCACATAAATGAATAATTCTTGGATGATTCAAATGACAAGACCTATTTGGTATATTTAAGAGCCTAAAGGGTCCAAATATAATTAGGACCTACATAACAATAATGTAATAAAAATAGTGGGTTTCTATGGGGCACAACAATAACAATATGGGGGATACACTAGTATTATAGGGACCTAACAAGTATGTAATATCAACCTATTTTGTTTCATATAAAAAACATGCCATGCCAATACATCCTTCTTGTTTTTAATTTTTCTTATTTTTTTTCTTGATATTATTTCATATGCAAATTGGAACATGTAGATAGAGCAAGTCATTTGTACTCACACTTGAAATTGTGGTTTAACTTCAGTAGGTATTTAGTATGTACCTATTTTGTTGCATATAAAAACATGTCATGCTAGTATATATTTGTTGCTTTTAATTGTTTTTGTTATTCTTCTCCTCGATATTGTTTCATGTGAAAATTTGAACATGCACATAGAGAGAGCAATTTGTACTGAGACTTGAAATTGTGTTTTAACTTGAGTACCTAATGGTATTTAATATTTACCCATTTTGTTGCATATCAAAACATGTCATGACAATATAGCCTTGTTGTTTTTAATTGCTTTTGTTATTCTTTTCCTTGATATTTTTCATGTGCAAATTTGAATGATGTACATAGAGCCAGCGATTTGTACACACATAATTTTTGAATGGCTTACGATTTACACGCTTCATAATTGTTAATTATCCCTTAATACTCTGCAACATTCCTTAATTTGTTCTCATACTATATCATTTCAATCCAGGGTTCTGAAAAAGTTATAATTTCATGTCCATGCAAAATTTGCATGACATTTCACTATATGGTGGACAAAATGAAAAGAATAGGAAATCCTTATAGAAAATACATGCCAAGATTACACCAACATGAGTAGACTTGCAAAGAAGGGAAACTTGATAATTGAAGCATACTTTAAAGGCAAACCATAGGATCTAGGAAGGATTCTAAAGAAGACAAACTCTTTAGAGGTAAGCTTCTAAAGTTAACCAAATGAATTTTATAATTTTAGAGAATACTTCGATTAAAAATCATCTTGATAAATGTGAAAGAAAAAAAATAAGTTTAATTCGAAAGAGTTTTGTTATGAATTAAGATTTATAAATTATCTAAATTTCTTTGGGACTCAAAAATGCCATAAAAGAGTTGCGACTAACGTTAGGATCACAAAAAACTAAGAGAAGTGGTGGTGTCTAAATACATAATTGCTTGGCATCTCAATGACTAGAGTTTTTGTGTGTGTTGATTAGAGATGACACATGATCAAAAAGATTTGGAGTGTGAAAGAGGAACATGATTATCAATTATGGTGAGATATATTAGAAACTCTAAAATTTGTCAAAATTGTTGTGAAATGTAAGATCTCTAAGGAGATGCATGGATCTATTACATGGATCAATTGAAGTGAGTTGTTATATGGAATAGTTCTGAATCTAGGAATCAATTGTGTAATCAAGGAGGTGTTTCAACGTTTAGGACCTCTCGCATCAAAGACAATAATGCCCACTAAATGTACACAAATCTATACTAAAGAGAGATCACATGGATTTGGCGAGTTTATATAATGTTGAATAGACATGTCAAGGTATGGATTGGAAAAGATCATATATCAAGAGAGATAGGTGGCATAGAAAAGAGAAATTGAGATGGATTCAATGATTTGAAGTTTACTTAACGAGCCAATGTGTGATTAAGAGCCCCAGTGTTGTGTGAACACCCTAAGGATTTTTGGTCCAAGAAATGAAATCCTAACATAGGCATGTGTATTTCCCCAAGAAGTTATAAGACTTATTGTTTAAGGATACATCATTAGGGGAAGTTTTAGGTCTAAAATGGGTCTCCTAAGGAAAATAATAAAATAATAAAAAAATAATTATGATTTTTTAAAGAAAAATAAATAAAACTACTTTTCTTATTGTATTTTTTACTTATCTCCTTGTATATTCAATCATATTTCAAGAGTATACACCCGATGGACACATTATTAAATTCAAAATCCAATGAGCACCCACTCTACATACTTCTGAGTAGATCCATGTTGAAAAAAAATGAAAATACATGAAAAAAGTGTGTTGAACGCACTTTTTCATGTAATTTCATTTTTTTTATGTGGATCTATTACAAGTATTTAGAGTGGGTGCTTTTTGGATGTGGAATTTAATTCCACGTCAAATGGGTGTCTACTCTTGAAATTTTAGTGAACGTACAAGGAGATAAGTCAAAAATAACATTAAATTAAATACTTATACTCTTTTCCATCCAAAATATTTTCTCTTGGGGATGACATCACATTTTGAATCCTATTGGTTCTTTTAAAGTAATTTTTGTTAGTAAATTTTTTTAGGCTCATTTTTTTAACTCAAAATTCCCCTAATGGTTGCACAGGAGCACGAATTGTTGTAAGGCCTTAAGGCTTTGATCAGGCATACATGTAGCGCAATGGTGCATGGAGCCATCAAGTTGTGGCATGGAGCACTTGGATATGTACCATGGTGACAAGTGTGATGGTATCCTAGCTTGAGGAGGGGAATGTGAGATATTAGGTGAGATGGTTGATGAATGATTTGGATCAGGTTAATCTTCCAGAATCAAGTTTAAGTGGGGGGGATTGTTAGGGTTGTTCATGTAAACTTAATTTGGTCGAGTTATCAACAATTTTTTATCTCCAGGTTAATGAGAACCCATGGTTTTTCCAATGGTATTCTATGGAATATAACTTATTTAAAGTGAAAATACTCCAAGTAAATTGGTACAGGTGACAATTATCCCAGTAACAATCTTTATACACCACCACTTCTCTTGGTTTCATGATCCTAACAACTAATTTGAAATGGATTATGATAATGAAAGAAGTTCGATAGATAAAGAAAACATTGTTTGGGTGAGGAATTGTCTTGAAAAGATCAGTGGTCAAGTAAGATAAGTTTAGACTAGATTCTGATTTGTTTGAGGAAATCGAATAGATAGAAGATTGACTTAAGATATAACTAGTTGTCACCTCATCGAGCATAATTACATGGGTGAGCACATTGGTGGTCAATATATAAGATCCTTGAATGAACAATAATGGAGCACATTGAGAAAAAATATAGTAACATTCAATTGTTGATGACACACGGTGAATAAGTAATTAGAATATGAAGCACTAGGTCAAGTGTGATTATTAGTCAATTGGAACACAAATTCACGGAAATCATGAGCTTAATGTTTTGTTAGATGATGTAACTTGACCTCTAAAGAATGATCAACTGAGACAATGAATAATTAAATCCAAAGTAGCACACATGTCACTCAATAATAACCATCAAAACAACTCACTGATTTTAGGCAATTGACAATGAATGATATATGTAAGCCAAATCAATTGTTTCATTAATAAGTGAGGAATATTATCAATTGTAATCGACTTAATGGCCGCTAAGAAAGTGAATTATAAGCATTTTAGGGTTAGTATAAGTTATCCAAAGAAAATGTTGGACATTTTTTGCAAGTGTTAACACATCTCAATTGTAAATAGAACCTAAGAAGGTGTTGTTAATTAAAACAATATTGTTTTGGTTAGGCTAAGGAGTCAAAGGATAAGGCAAAAAAGAAACTATAGGTTAGGTTATATATTAAGCCACCAAACATTGAGATTTTATTAAACGATCATAATCGACTTGAATTTTTGTTGTAAAAATATTTATTCTTAAAAAATTGAAAACCCCTTTATGTGTTAGAAGCTATAGCAAGTAGGAATTTTTTTCAATTGAGAAATAATTGATTTGAATCCAATAATTTCTCTAGAAGATTATAAACCGTAAATAATTTGTAGTTACAACCATGTAAATGTGTATTTCTCGAGTCAAAGCAATTTTACATTAATAAACAAATGAAATAAATATTCCTACTAATTTTTTTTTATGTCCCACATATTATTAGTGATTCAAAGTGCAGTTAGTGGTATAACGACATATCTAAATGATTCAGCAAAAAAATGCTTCAAAGCTTACGATAGCTACATTTAAAATAGAGTTTATAATTCAATATCTTTCCATATTAAACAAAGGTATTTCATTCTCTAGTATTTAAAGAGATGTTTTATTTGCTGCATGTCCTTCCTCCCATTACTAGGTCATTTGGCCCTTCTTTTTTGAATTTCCTATTTATTTTTTTCTCAATGGTGACCTGCAATATCGAGCATACCGGAAAGATGGAGAGCCAAACATTTAAAAAGATAATTGATCTTAGAAGCATTAGGAACAACCATGTTGAAATAGAGGACATGTCGGTTGAGGTTGTGGATGATTTTCTAGAACTTTAATGGGATTTTGTGCATATGCTAATGAAAAATAGATAATCAATGTCACCATGAATATCATTGATATATATAGAGAATTATAGTGAATACATTCAGTATACTTTCAAAACACGTTAGTATCCTTATTAGTCTTTGCTTTCGGCATAGTAGGGACTTTTGCGATCGCTTTGCTGTTGACTTACTATTAAATCATTTTGACTCATTAATATATTTCTATATATTTCAGATTTAAACTAATTTTTTAAATAAAATGTTCTGTTCAACAAATTTTTATTTAATGTTTTTGTTTGGATCTCTTATTGCCAACTCGCCTATACACTTTTCTTATAACTTGGGATAAACAGTTTAAGGCTCGACTGTATATTTTTCTTAAAACTTATTCTAATTGGGTATTACACATTTATGAGATATTCAAATACTTTATAATGTTTTTGTTTGGACCTCTTATTGCCGACTCCCCTATACACTTTTCTTATAACTTAGGATAAACAGTTTAAAACTCGACTGTATATTTTTCTTAAAACTTATTCTAATGAGATATTACACATTTATGAGATATTCAAATACTTTATATTGTTATTGATTAAGAGATGTAGAGGTGAGAAAATATCATTAATTCACTCTCACCTTAATTTGTTAGTATATCATGCACAGATCATTTAAACTTACAATAATCAATAAAAGGCAATTTCTACCCAAAAAAATCATCAAATACTAAATTAAATTAATACCGTAAAATTTTAAAATAACAAAAATATCATATATATATATATATATATATATATATATATATATATATATAAAAAAGTCACAAGCAAATAAAATAAAAAATATGAAATATCTATGAAATCTTCCATCGAATTATTGCAATCTAACATCCTAAATTTTCATATCCAGACCATTAATATTTCATCAAAGTTGGTCAAACTCCCTAAAAACATTCTTTCACCATACATATATATTTTATCATAAAGATACATGAAGTCCTCCATATATTAAAATTTTAATTCTTAACATTTATGTTTATAAAAAGGTGCATTAAAAGTTATTATTAAAATTAGAAAGTGAATTAAAAGTTATTATTAAAATGATTAATTTAATTGATTCTAAAAACATTATCAATTTTAATTTTATAAAATAAATTAAAAATTAGTATTAATTTGATTAAATTTTTTTATAAATAAAAACATTATATTATATTACGTAAAATAAAAGTACATAAGGAGGATGGGCTTAAAGATGGCCATAAATAAATAGCATAAGAGGCTCGAAGAAAGTCGTAAAATATATAATGAAACACATAATGTTAATATCATCACTAATAACAAAGAACATGGAAAGCGATAATAAGAAATCATAGTAGGCACTGCTACCAACCAAGAAATGCCATAGGATGAAGGCTAAAACATACCCTAATACTCATAGAGTTGTCAATGCCAAACATCTCACTGATAAGTGCAAAGATGAAACATCCAAGGCATGCTCTCGCCAAGCTGACCACAAATCCATAGTGTTTCCCATGTTGAACTTCCTAGTGATAATGCCAAAACCAAAACATATAAAGCATGCTCTCGCCAATAAAGAGAACCAAAGATTCTTCTAGGCATCAATGCAAAAAATCTTGGAACAGAGAAAACAATCCTAAGAGAAAACTTGTACTTTCAGCACATTCTCCATCCCACACCAGGAAAAAAGGATATCAACAATGATCAATGCCATAAACCATCCAACACAAAATGAGCCAAAAAGCTATGAGACCAAATAGATAGCTTAGTCCGACATGGGGGAGGTAGGGTCTGGAGAGCTGGCAAATGACGTACCCATTGGGTCTCTAGGAGGGTTAGTAAGATCCCTCATAGCTGAATTTGACATTAAAATGTTTTCCACACAACTCAGGCATGCATCAATATCATTGACTTTGAATATGATATTCTTTAAAATTATCTATATATCCTCATGACTAACGAAATTATTATAACCATGAACCTATTTTTCCTTAAATAATAAATGTAACAGAGAATCCATCTATAGATGCAAAGATAGAGAATTCAAGAAAAACAATCTTTTTCTATGAAATTTTCCAGGGTTTGGGACCCCTATCACATTATCGATACCCACATTTGAGTCTGAGAATTATAGGCGATCCCTAGATTCTTTTGATTCCAATAATAATATCTTCTTGCGGACCTCCAAGGGTATTGAATCCAAATAGGAAGAAATAAAATCACCTACAAATGTGTAGCCACATTTAACTCCAACATGACTAAACACACCCCTGTGACTCGTCATGCGCTAAGGAGGAGGCATGGCTGCAAAGACTAAGGAACAAGACAATCAACCAACTGAAGAAATGTTATGGAACCAACTCACAAAAAGATAGAAAAGATAGATGAATGCCTTAGAAATCAGCCTCTTTGAGGGGCCAACCTCCTTTACATTACACAAATGAAAAATTCTTGGATGATACAAATGACTAAACCTCCCTTCTATATATAGGAGTCTAAGGGGTCACAATATAATCAAGCCGACATAACAGTAATAACATAAGGGCACAAAATAACAATAGTGGGTTTATATGGGGCATACTAATAACAATATGGGGACAATAGGGGTACAACAATAACAATAAGGGATACAATGACAATAGTAACGGGGGAATCACTAGTATTATAGGGGCCTAACATGCCCCTCTCCTTCCGAAAAGCGTTGTCTTCAACGCTTTGAGTAGTTTTGGATGCTTTTGTATAAAATTCTCATCCTCCCGTGTGGAATCTTCAGCGGATAAGTTCTTCCACTTTATGAGATACTCCGAAATTGATCAATTTTGTAGCTGTCGAGTTCTTGTTTCTGTGACTTCTTCCAGTTCCAATATAATTTTTCCTTCCTCGTCAAGTTCTGGAAATATTGTTTGAACTGGGAGCTTTTCACCTATAACCTTCTTTAAACATGAAACATGGAAAACTGGGTGCACTCGGGAAGCTACAGGAAGTTCCAATTTGTATGCCATAGTACCAATCTTTTGCAACACCTTGTACGGACCATAATACTTTGGTGATAATTTATTATCCTTCTTAGCTTGCTTGAGCGATATTTGTTTATATGGTTGTAGCCATAGGAATACCCAGTCACCTCCATCAAAACTTCTTTCGCTGCAATGTTCATATGCCTATTGTTTCATTCTATTTTGCGCCAACGTGAGGTTATCCTTTAAGAGTTGGAGAACTTGTTGTTGATGCTCGATGTGATGTTCCACTACTTGAACCTTAGAATTTTCTCTTAAATATGATGTGATGGATGGTGGATGATATCCATAAAGTGCCATAAATGGGGCCATTTTTGCTGCAGTATGGAAGGAAGTGTTATCCCACCATTCAATCAGAGGCAACCATTTGACCCATTGTGTCTATTTATCATATACAAAACAGCGAAGGTATCCTTCTAAACATTTATTTACTATCTCAGTTTGCCCATCAGATTGAGGATGATAATATGAGCTATGAGCTAACTGAATACCGAGACAAGAAAATAATTCTGTCCAAAAGTTTCTAGTGAAAATTGGATCTCTGCCACTTACAATAATCTTTGGGTTTCCATGTAGTTTTTGAATTGTTTCCATAAATGCAGTAGAAACTGTATTGTCTTTAAATGGATGTGATAATGCACAAAAGTGTGCATACTTGGTAAGTCTATCAACTACCACCATGATGACACTCTTTTCTTCGGACTTGGGTAAACCTGTGATAAAATCCATTGAAACCTCCTCCCAACATTGCTTTGGAATGGATAAAGATTGTAATAGACCTGGGGTCTTAATTGTTTCAAATTTATTTGGCAAACCAAACATTCCACCACAAACTTTTGAATATCCGATTTAAGGCCATCCCAAAAAAATTCCTTCTTAACCCTGTGGTAAGTTTTTAAAAATCCTAAGTGCCCTCCTAAGGGAGAAGTGTGCAATTCGATAAGAATCTTTTGTTTGAGTTGGGAATTCTTACATAGGTATAAGTGATCTTTGTACCATAACGAATCATTTTTCCAACTAAATGTATCAGATGTACTAAGATGTTGTTGTAGCTCTCGAATGAGTGCCCACACTTCTTCATCATTCTTCCATTCCTCCCTTACTTTGTTTATCCAATCTGGTTGGATAATAGAAATGGGGCACAACAATGCTTCCACATCCTCATCCTTTCTTGAGAGTGCATGTGCCACAACATTTTGCTTCCCTTTTTTGTAGATGATTTTAAAGTCATAACCCAACATCTTTGTGACCCATTTTTGCTGCTCTTCAAAGGATAATCTTTTTTCTAAAAAGTATTTAAGACTATCATGATCCGTATTTACCTTGAAGTGTCTTCCCATTAGGTAGGGTCGCTATTTCTTAAGTGGAAGTAGTATTGCCAACATTTCATTCTCATAAATAGCTTTTTTTAAATACTTTCCCTTGATTGGACGACTTTCGAAAGCATGGGTCTTTCATCTTGCATTAAAACAACACTAATTCCATTTCCCAAAGCATCACATTCAATAATAAAGGTTTTTGTGAAGTTCGACGTAGCTAAGACCGGTGCTTGACACATTGCCTCTTTAAGATGTTCGAAGGCCTTTGTTGCTTCTGGAGTCCATGAAAATGCATTTTTCTTCAATAATTTTGTTAGAGGTGCTACTATCTCCCATAATTCTTAACAAAATTAGGATAATACCCTGTCAACCCGAGAAATCATTGCAGATGCTTTATGGACGTGGGGATTTTCCATTCCTTAATGGCTTTAATTTTTCTAGGGTCTACCTTAACGCCTTCATGAGATACAATATGACCCAGATATTCAACCTCTTGTACTCCAAATAAACATTTGGAGCCTTTTTCATATAATTGTTTCTCCTCCAATAGTTTGAGCACCTTGCCAACATGTTCAACATCATCCTTCCAAGACTTGTTGTAGACTAGTATATCATCGAAAAATACTAACACAAATTTTCTAAGGAAGGGTTTGAAAATGGAATTCATCAAACCTTGAGATGTAGAAGGTGCAATGGTAAGGCCAAAAGGCATGACCAAAAATTCATAATGACCCTCATGAGTTCTAAATGTTGTTTTTGGATTGTCTTTAGTCTTCATTCTAATTTGATGATATCCTGAATGAACATCCAACTTGGTGAAGTAAATTGATCCATGCAATTCATCCAATAATTCATCAATGACAGGAATGGGAAATTTATCTTCAATAGTGAGCTTGTTGAGCTCCCTATAATCTGGACAAATGTTCCATGATCCATCCTTCTTGGGTACCAATACTATTGGAGAAGAGAAAAAACTTTGACTAGGTTGAATTATACCAGCCTCTAGCATTTCTGCAACCATACGTTCAATTTCACTCTTTTGGACATAAGGATATCTGTATGACTTGATGTTTGGAGGAACAATTCCTAGAATCAAATGAATAACATGATCATGATCACGAATTGGTGGGAGACATTTGGGAGTCTCAGATACCATGGAATGATTGTCTAATAATTTTTGGCGATCTAGAGAAATAGATGATTTCGATGTGGGAACCTCTAACGAACATAATTGTGCAATTACACCTCGTTTTTCCTTCTTTAGAATCTTTGTCATATCGTTAGAGCTGATTATATTTCCTGGTTTCCCTGCAATACCCCTTAATTCAGCTTCCTTTCCTTCTACACAAAATTTCATGAAAAGTTCTTGAAAATTAAAAGCTATTGTACCCAAGGATTGTAGCCGTTGGACGCCTAGTAAAACATCAGCACCACCCATTGGAATGGAAAGCATGGGTCTATTCAATACATATTCTCCCATGGATATCTTGATATTATGGCACTTTCCAGAGCAATTTATGGTTCCTCCACTTGCAACCATCACTTGGCACTCTGGTGCTGGATATAGGAAGCAATCCAGTTCCTTTGCTATCGTACAATGAATAAAATTATGGCTTCCCGAATCAATCAACACTATTACCTTTTTCTTCTTGATATGTCCTTCTATATTGATAGTTTGAGGAGTGGTAATTATAGCCAATGCATTAAAATATATGGTTGGATTCATTTCTTCTCTATCTAGGGTTTGTTCCTGGAGTATATCCTCTTCTTTTGAAATTTCTTTTTCCTTTTCTTCCTCCTCTTCACAATCTATGTAGAACAATTTCTTCTCAGCACACTTATGACCTTTAGTGTATTTGCTATCACAACTGTAACAAAGCCCTTTTGCTCTTTTTTCTTCCAATTTTTGTGGTGTCAACTTTATAGGTTATGGAAAGCTAGGGGAAACAACACTTCCATCTTTATAGTTGTGAGTGGTAGGCTTCTTGGTTTCCACACTTTTGCTTTCCAATTTTCTTGCTAACCTGAATGCCTTCTCCAATGAATCAGGTTCCCAAAGGTGAACCTCATGTTGGATATTATCCTTTAAAGTGCTTATGAACACATCAATCCTATGCTCCTATGGAATATCTTTTACCCTTATGTTCAATTTTTGGAAGTCCTCAATGTGCTCCATCATTGAACCCTTTTGTTTGATATTTATCAATTGGCTAAAAAAGGTGTTGCCTTTTGTATCCTCATAATGTGTTATCATTTCTTTCGTAAAAATTGCCTAAGTGGCAATTTGTTTACAAGAGCAAAGCCATCGATACCATACAAACAGATTTGGTTCCAAATATAAAATTGCAATATGTACCTTTTGTGTGTTTTGCACATTATGGAGATCGAAAAATTGCTCCATCTGTAGTATCCATGTTCTGGGATCGTTGCCATCAAAATTCCTCATATCGATTTTTGGAACATGGTGGGTCTTCAATCAAACATTAGAGTCTATGAAATGATGATTAACATTTCTTTTGTTCTCATCATGAGTTTCCTTTACTACCCTTTCACCATTAGTGAACATTTCTTGTAGCAACTTATTCAAATTTATCTTCAATTCTTCCATCTTATCATCCATGCCGTTCATCTTGGTGTCCATGCCATTCATCTTAGCTTCCATGCCATCCATCTTAGCTTCCACACCATTCATATTAGCTTCCACGCCATTCACCTTGGCTTCATTTACCTTTAGTGAGAGTGAAATTTGTTGTACTTGGTCTTGTAATTTTGATATATCATGTTGCATTTCTTCCTCTTCTTCATGAGTCATGCTAGAGATTTCAGGTTGCTTACTAAGTTTTTCCATTTTCTTTCTTCGGAGCATTAATTAATGCTAATAATTCTTCACTATTCCCTTTGAATTCCTTCAAACTAATTTTTCAAACCAATCTTATGCAAAATTAAAAAAAAACTACATAATTTTTTTTCACTTTGTAAGAACTCGATATTGAATCTGTTGTATTTCTGTAACTCCGGATCTCGAAAATTTAAAATCTTGTCCTATGGTAGCCCTTTGAGTCCTCTTTCTAACCCCACAAATCTAATTAAGATTGGATTCTCCAAGGAAGAGTTATGCCAAATCTCGCACGGTGACCTGATTATAAACTAATTCAGTAGTTCAAAATTGTACGACGTGCCACGTGTCACTGTTTCGAACTTACTACCTAAAACTGATATACAGAAAACTACAAGCCGTCCTCTTTCTGAAGCTTTTTACGAAATTTCAATCTGATGCTCAAAACAAAATTTATGACGATTTTCCCTAGGTCACCTGTTTGGAATGTAATTCGGGAGTCTGCAAAAATCCTAAATTCCTCATATCATATCTTCACAAATATAGAAAGACAAGCTCTGAAGTTCAGACCCAAAGTTTAGAACGATTTTGGCTCAAATGAGTTTTTTTTGTAGCTTCTGAAACATTGCAGAAAAAAAAGTTATAGCGAAAATTCCGCGATGACCTGTTTGGAGCAACGAAACCATAGAATCAAAAGATCTGATACCAAATGTTATGAAACTAGCTCACAAAAAGATAGAAAAGGTAGATGAACACCTTAGAAATCAGCCTCTTCGAGGGGGCAACCTCCTTTACATTACACAAATGAACAATTCTTGGATGATACAAATGACTAAACCTCCCTTCTATATAGAGGAGTCTAAGGGGTCACAATATAATCAAGCCGACATAACAATAATAACGTAAGGGCACAAAAATAACAATAACGGGTTTCTATGGGGCATACTAATAACAGTATGGGGACAATAGGGGCACAATAATAAAAATAAGGGATACAATGACAATAGTAATGGGGGAATCACTAGTATTATATGGGCCTAATAGGAAACTTGACCACCAGTACAAAAGACAAGGATATCATCCCCCACAAACCATAACAAAGAGCTCAAATCAAGGGTTACTTGCAACTCACAACATAAAAAGGTACCAGTAAGAGAAACACCTGGGACAAATTGAGGAACCCTAAGAAACTAAGTGTGAAGACCCAAATTGTAATACCTTGAACTACTGACATGAAATAGTGGAAACAGAAAAATGGAAAATAATTCTCCAATGTGCCCAAACTACCTTAAACTATTGAGGCAAATTTGTGAAAGGTAAAAAATGGGAATTAACACTCCAATTCAGAAACACTCGACACCACAGAGGATAATACAAAAGATACCTGCTCTGAACCCAAGCTATATAACAAACATTTACCCAGTGAAATAGAAGAGAACAAACCTCAAAGCTACAATGAAAATTTACCAAGATACCAACAGTCATAAACCAACACCCAACAGGGGTGTGATATACCTGAGAAATCTGTCTTCACAAGAGGCAAATATGAGAAAACTGCCACCAATTCAAAAACAAAACCTTGCATTGTAGAGTGCATGAATAAAGAGAAGTACATGGACTCACCCCTCTAAACACCATGAAGAAAAGTAGTGAGAGGAGAGGAGCTAAAAATTCCAACACTACCACCTCGACCCTCGACTCAAGGAGAGTATACAATGCACCATAACTCAAACACAACATCGAACCTTCATAAAACCATAAGCATGGGGGTGGTTGGAGCACCTCACCCCCATTGTAATACACACTTTTCCTTCGCCACCCCACGCACATGCATTTAAAAATGTAAGTATGTCATGTGTAAGGCCAGAGTCCACCATCCACAGTCATAAGATGCCATGAGTTTGAAATGATTATTTTTCGCCTTTTAAGGGATTAGTTAATGACACCTTGTCGGGGATGAAAATTTTATTCATCACTAGAGTGAAAAATTATTCATTAGAATAACACAATTTCAATAATATAATTTGAACTTATTAAATTAAAAAAATTTATTTAAATCTTTTATCCATTTTTAAATATTATATTTCATAAAAAAATTAAAAATATTTAGAAATATATATTTCTAACATTTTAAAAGATTTAATGTTTAATTTATTTTTAAATATAACTTGTATATTATTTTAAAAATGTTCATTTACTATTTATATTTTAAATATAAAATTATTTTTAAATTAATAATATAAAATAATATGTCTCAGGGGATATCAATGATCGAAATGATGTGAAATCATGCAAACTAAGTGATCCAAGGTTCAATCCTCCAATATATGGAGCGGAGGAGAGGTTGTAGACCCCCAAAAGTATAGCGGTAGAAATTAGATTCGACCCCATGTCACATGAGTATGAGAGTAACCAAGTTGTCGATTCCTCTGAATTACCACAATAATAACAATAATAATATGCTTCAAATGAGGTGTTTGGCCAAGGTCCAAACACATGGAAAAGCAAGATGTTAGATGTGGCAATTGAGATCAGCCCCATGGCAAGGTTGATGGACATGGAGTGGCAAGTCATAAGGTTGTTAGGAGTTCCCAATATGACCTCCTCTTCCCCCTCCTTCCTCAAAATTATCGCATGCCCCCAATCATTAATGAGCATGGGAATGATGAATTTTGATAATACACGTGAGGGATCTATCCCATCGAGTTGGTGGCTTGGATGGATGCATGCAAACTGTACCTTTTGTTGGATAATGGCTTGGATTTTCTCTATGTAAATACATTAGGGGAATTTTGATTGTAAAAAATGGGACTTAAAACAAAAAAAATACTAAAATAATCAATAGTATTCAAGACAATGATATCTTCCCCATGGGAGAATATTTGGAGGGAAAAAAATAAACTACCTTTTTAATTGTATTTTTGGCTCATTTCCTTTTAGGTTTTACTCAAATGTCAAGTGTAGGCACTCATTGGATGTGCAATTAAATTCCACGTTCAACAAGTACCCACTCTGCGTACTTCTGAGTAGACCCATATAAAAAACTTGAAAATACATGAAAAAAGAGTAGTCACATGTTTTATTCATGTATTTTCAATTTTTTTCGATGTGGTTCTACTCAAAACTATGAAAAGTGGGTACTCGTTGGATGTGGAATTTAATTTTGGATATAATTGGTATCTACACTTGATATTTGAGTAAACCTACAAGGAGTTCAACCAAAGGTACTTAATTAAAAAAAAAAAATTGTTTCCTTTATTTTTCCTTAAAAATTCATAACTCGTATTTTATTATTTTAACTATTATTTTATTATTTTGCTTAGGAGACCCATCTTAGACCTCAAAATTCCCATAATGAAAACCACTATGAATGAGATCTAATATCATATGTACGATGATTTCAAGTGGTTTAATGAGAATTGGGTAGCGTAACCACTTCATTAAAGGATTTTCTACTTCTGGTAGTTGGAGAAGATCTATGATCTAAATATGCGAGGTTCCCTTGGGCTCTATTTTACCCAAATTCATCCCTATGTTTCCTGGAGCCAAGAATGGTGTAGATGGTACTTGCAGGCAGAGGGATCTTAGATTATCGATAAACCGGATAGGGAAAGTATGAAATTCGTGACATCATCTTGATGTAAGAAAAGAGGAAAACATCCAGTTGTTAGGTTGAGAGGCTCCACACACTCCAAGGATCCAGGTCAGCAACATATTATGAGATCTACAAAGGATATGGAATGCAATTGTAACCAATTTTATATGAGTTCCCTATAAAAGGAAAATCCACCGTTAATGAGGTTGATGCAGTTATGTCAATATTATGTGAAAGAATGGACTCTGAGAGGTTCCTAGCAGAGACACAAGGGTGGCTTGGTGACTCTGGTAATTCTTAAACCATGGAAATAATTTTTTTTATGCTTGGTAAGATTTATTAGACCACCAAAGCTATGGTTCCCCAAGTCATCATTCTATAAATGGTTAAAATAATTGAGCTAAAGAAGAAGATCTCACCCTTCCAAGGCAAGTTTGAGGGCTTTGTGAAGGGAATGTTTGGGATTATTATCATAGTTAAAGGTCCTGTGGGATGATGTAAACGTGGAGAAGACATGGGCTCTAAAGGCTCCCATGAAAACTGCATCATTATACTTGAGAAACTTCTTCCATCCTCTTCTAGCCTAGTGGGAAATCCAAGCCCTCAGAAACCAAGTGTTATTAAGGAAGAGGTAACTCTAAGCCCTCCTTGGAGCACTACCTCTCTTTTAAATATTTTTAATTATGTTTATGCTTTTTATTTCATAGTTTTATCAATTAAGAAACAAGGTTGAACCATGTTGTAGCAGGAAGTCATTTCAGTCCCAAATAATATTTCCTATGTGGACATGGTTAATTTTCCAACCATAGTTTTCCATTGTCGCAAGCTAGCCAAAGCTCTCAAGAGGAATTTTTTTCCAGATGGAAAGCCTACATATCATTATTTTTTAATTCTATAGTATTTTTCTAAATGATAAGCTATAATTAGATTTAAAATAATAATAAATAAGAATATAAATTCATCACATATAATAGAACATGAAAATGCGAGATTCCCCTAATGCAATTCATTTTTAAATAAATAAACTTCTACATTATTTTATAATACTAATGTCACTAAATTTATTATTTGAGGGAATCCTAGAGCAAAATTTGATTGGAGAATAGGTCACATGAAGAAAAACTAGGAAAAAACATATGCCATGCTCCAAGTTTCTCATTAGCACATCATTGGTGTATACAAAAGTTATTGGTAGTTGAGGATACTGCAATTATCGTCAAGCATATGTTTGATGGTATAATTCCAAAGGACAATATGTTGGCTTAGGTTCCCTTTTGAAATATAACCCCTCAAAGGAAGTTTGAATTGGTGTAATGGTCCCATGTCTTAAGTGCCAACAATGACCAAGCATATGCACAATCCAATTTTGGCCCACATAAAAAATTGAGGCAATTAATAGTAAAAGGACATGGGCATTATCAATACATTCCATAACCATTAAGACAAAATGAGATTTTTTGGTCTAGTAAGAAGAAGAATATTTTATTTAATCTCTCTTGAGAAATACAAGACGAGTTATATGTTTTTTTGTACTTCTCCTTATTTTTTTTAATCACAAATTTATATTTTTATGCCGATAGACATGTTTATTTTGGAATAGGGCTTCTACAAATCTAATGTAATTATCAATAATTATTAGGTGGATGGTCGGGATTTAACTTCCATGGAATACTCTAGAATACTATTAGTAGTATGCACAAATAAAAAGTTGGATTTATCTCCAAATTAGTTAAGTTCTTTTTCCTCTTTTAATCAAATAGATTAATTAAAAAATTGTTATATGAACAATTGAGATTGATCTTCAAAGTAGTTATGTTTCTTTTCTATATTAATTGAACTGATTAATTAAAAAAAAAATGTAACATGAATAGGTGAGATTTATCTCCAAACTAGCTATGTTCTTTTTGTTTTTTAAATTAAATTGATTACTTAAAAAAATGTCATATGAACAAATGCCATATAAAATGATTTATGGTTTTTTAGACATGTGGTATTGATAAGCCATGGTATTGTAACAAAATCTATTTATAGATTATGAATCTCAATAGTAAAGTGGGGATAAATCTCCATGAATAAGAATCTTGTTTCATGTTTTTTCAAATGTATATATGTTTAACTTATATATTGATTCCTTTTTAATTATTAATAATAGTAATTTAAATAAATTTATAATATAAATATTTTAATAATTTTTTTAATTTGAATAATGTGAGATGTATATGAGAACATTGTCGTCAAACTTAAGGCCAAAGAGGTTGGTTTAAAGAAATTAAATGCAATATCAGTGTTAAGAAAGGGTGTCCCCTATCCCCTATCCTTTTTGATATCTACATTGATAAGCTAGAGGTGTATCTAGAAGATGTGGGATGCGTCGGCCCCAAGCTCACTCATATGGTCATTACTCTTCTCCTTTATGTTGACAATATTTTTCTTCTAGCCAAAAGTCATAATGATCTTGACAAATAATTTAAAATCCTCCATGATCACTGCTCCAAGATGGGTATGATTTTTAATAACGATAAGACTAAATTCATGATAATCAGATCCAAAAAGATCAAACATGACAATTTCCTCTTTGATAAAAATTAGTTGGAGAAGGCTTGTTCATACAAATATTTAGGTATTAACATTTATCATCGGCTCAATTGGAATTCTAGCATTGAGAAAAGGATTATTGGTAGCTAGAAAGCTTATTATGAACTTGAAAACAATTTCAAGATGAATGATCTCTAGTTTTGGAGTAAAGAGAAGTTCCTCTTTGAGACTCTCGTCACCCATGTTATTTTATATGGATGTGAGGTTTAAGGTTGCAGTATATCTAGAGAATCATGGAGGAAGATCGAGTTGATCCAAAATTAATTTATAACCTACAATGTCAAGGTTAAAGGTAATATTCCCTGTCTTATTCTTTTGACTGAAGTTAGTTTCCCCCCTATAAAATCATGGCTATGTTTCACTATCTGATGTATAAGAAGAAGGTTTACAACATGGAAACCAAGAGTTTCCCCAAAATTGCTTCCAACTCTAGCCAAAACCCACAACTCTGGTTCGAGCAAAGCTGGCACAAGGATGCCCAGTCTTGGCTTTAATATTCAGGGTTAAAGGAGGAGATCATCTTGGAGAATAAAGATAATATTAAAAATATTATTACTTCTAGATTTAAGGATAAATTGTGGGATGATAAGGAGCTAGAATGGAAATTGAAGCTAAGGTATTATAAGGAGGTGATAAACCCCTCTTGCTAACCAAAATTATCTCTCTGCCTTGACTAGTGCTAAGAATAAAATGAACATTGCAACGATAACAACTAACTCCCATGAGATTTGAAGTGAGACCGGTTGTTGGTCCATTCCCAAAATTCTTTGGGAAGAAAGAGTATGTCAATTGTGCGATACGAAGAGGATTGAAGATGAAAATCACTTTCCCTTTGATTGTCTTACTCTTACCCACATCCATTATGATTTCCAAAACATATGCCACACTACCAACCTTCTTGACTTGTTCAACCATGAAAATTATAGTGGTCTAGGAACGTTTATTTCCCTTTTATCTGATCATAGAAATAGTTCTAGAATTTTGTAGAATTTTTCTACAAATTAGGTAGCTCTCATACCATGTAGAAATTTTGTATAATTTTTTCTACGAATCAACTAGCTTTGATACCATGTGGAACTTTTTCTACAAATCAACTAGCTTCGATACCATGTAGAAATTTCCCACCTGTAGATCAACTGGGTAATGCAATGTACTAAAGAAAAACACTTGTTCTACTTCTATAAACAATTTAGCGGAAGCTTAATCAATCATGAGCAACATCAATAAGAACATGTATAACTGATAAGAAGGAATCAATCACACATAACACAGAAGAATTTACCTAGCAAAAGCACTTGCCTAAAACCCCATCTCCGTATTATCATACAAGTGGAAATATAGTCTGGATTACACAAAGCCTTAGCTCGGAAGCTATCCAGCTCTTAGTAAAATCCCTCTGCTACTCATAGATAGTCAAAGGCTTCTCACAAACCTTCTCCTCTGCCCTCCAAACCTCCTATTTCTATGCACAATTTTTCCTGGGTCCTCCAGCTACAACCTGTGTGATTCTCACCTCACACACAACATTGACCTCTGAAATAACTACATAAACCTGAAGGAGATAAATTCTCATCATGGATGAGCTTCCTTTATAGGAAAAATATTCATCCAATTGATAGTACACTGTCCCTTCTCTGATCTCAACTAGGTCTCTGACAGAACTGACATGCATTAGTTATCCATGAGTAAATACACAGTTATCTGAAAATAATAGTTGTCACATGCATGCAAGTATCAACAAACTATATCTCATTAATTTAACAACTTGTTAAATTAATCTAACTAAACTTGACTAAGTTAAACTAAGTCAACTGATCCTCTCAATATAGAACTCATCCTTAATTCTTTAATCAGTGGAGCAAATCAAGGACACATTCCCCAATTAGTAGAGAGATTATTGCATGTTCTCACAAAGACTTCAAGTCTAACCTTTTCCTTGCTCCTCAAGGCTTTGCATGCATCTTGTTCCTCAAATGCATACAGGTTCTTGGCTAGCACGCAAATATATTTCATATTTCCCACTGTCACGATTTTTTCTTTGAAAAAACACTGATTTTAAATCAACGATATCTCCATCCTCCGAACTCTGATTCAGCCGATTTCTATTTATTTTTTATTTTTTATTTTATTTTTGGGTATTTTTCCGCAAGGAATCCAAATCTGCTATTTGTTTCTGAAAATTTTTTACATAAATTTTCAGATCTACTCTGTAAACTCTCGGCCCAAACCTCAAAACTTTGAAATATCCTCTTCTTGTATATTGTTCTTCCTTGATCACCTGTGCTTCGATACCATGTAGAATTTTGTAGAATTTTTCTACACATCAGCTAGCTTTGATACCATGTAGAATTTTGTAGAATTTTTCTACAAATCAGGTGGCTCTGATACCATGTAGAAATTCTATTGATTTTTTTCTACAAATCAGCTAACTTTGATACCATGTAGAACTTTTTCTACAAATCAGCTAGCTTTGATACCATGTAGAAATTTCCCACCTATAGATCAACCGGGTAATGCAATGTACTAAAGCAAAACACTTGATCTACTTCTACAAACAATTTAGCGGAAGCTTAATCAACCATGAGCAACATCAATAAGAACATATATAACTGATAAGAAGAAATCAATCACACATAACACAGAAGAATTTACTTGGGGAAAACATCTGCCTAAAACCCCATCTTTGTATTATCATACAAGTGGAAATATAGTCCGGATTACACAAAGCCTTAGCTCGGAAGCTATCCAGCTCTCAGTACAATCCCTCTGCTACTCATAGACAATCAAAGGCTTCTCACAAACCTTCTCCTCTGCCCTCCAAGCCTCCTATTTCTATGCACAGCTTTTCCTGGGTCCTCCAGTTGCAACTTGTGTGATTGTCACCTCACACATAACACTGACCTCTGAAATAACTACACAAACCGGAAAGAGATAAATCCTCATCATGGATGAGCTTCCTTTATAGGAAAAATATTCATCCAATTGATAGTACACTGTCCCTTCTCTGATCTCAACTGGGTCTCTGACATAACTGACATGCATCAATTATCCATGAGTGAATACACAGTTATCTGAAAATAATAGTCGTCACATGTATGCAAGCATCAACAAACTATATCTCATTAATTTAACAGCTTGTTAAATTAATCTAACTGAACTTGACTAAGTTAAACTAAGTCAACTGATCCTCTCAATATAGAACTCATCCTTAATTCCTCAATTAGTGGAGCAAATCAAGGACACATTCCCCAATTAGTGGAGAAATTATTGCATGTTCTCACAGAGACTTCAAGTTTGATTTTCCTTAACTAATTAACTCATGAAGAATTAATTAATTAATATTTCAAACTGTTGGTAAGACCAAATTCGAATTTACTTCCTATAGATAGACCAGGGACTGCTATAAATAGGAAGGGACCCAGAAATGTTATTTTTAGAAGATGCTATTTTTAGAAGTGTTATTTTTAGCAGTTCTATTTTTAGCACTTCCTAAATTTAGCATTTCTTGTTGCACATTTTTCAACAATAGTATATAAAAAAGTCTCAATTATGTTAGATCTTAGACTTTTGTGATCCATATTGATAATGAGATTGTATTTCAGATTTATCATATTATTGATTTTTGATCGACATTTTGAACCACGTAATGTGGTTCATCCTCATGACAAATGTTAAAAAATCAATCTTCCTAAATCTTTAAATAGCAGAGATGCATCCTTGCCCGGAATTAGCTTTTATGAACTAGATGTTATGAATTAGGAATTAGTTAATGTGATATAATATTAATTTATTATTTATTTTCATTTTCAATGTTATTATCAAATAAAATTAATAGAATAAAGTAATATGTATTTATTATTTATTTTCATTATTAATGTTATAATGCAATAAAAATAATTGAAATAGAATAGAGAATGTTTGAAGTTAAAATTATATTATAAATATAATTATTATTAGTAGAATTAAATTAATATTGAATAAAAAAATAAAACTAAAATTAGTTCAAATATTATTAAATATTATTTTTGTTTTTAAAGATTGATAAACTTTATTGGTATCAATAAACATTAATCATCATGATCATTATGAAGTAAGTGAGTTGATATTTATTATGGATTGACTAATATGAGAATTTACCAACCACTTACTTTGTATGGTTGAACTATTTTTATAATAATAATAATAATAATAATAAGATATGGCTAAAATTTAAAGAAAATTTGTAATATATAAAGATGTTTAAAAGTTACAAAGAAATAAAGTATATTACACATTTTATAATTTTTATTATTGAAATTTAAAAACTTAGATTTAAGAAATGAAAATTTTATTTATAAATTTAAATATATAATTTTTTTAAATAAAAACTATTTTGAATATTTAATTTTACTTTCATAATTATAAAATTTATAAAATTCTTACATTCAGAGGTGTTCTCTAGTCAAATATGGTAAAGATGTTGTAATGTAATGCAATGTCTTATAAACATTTTGACTAGATCATTAATAATTATAATTATCAATAAAACATATAAATTCCTTTTAAAATAAAAAGAGATTTGATCCCTCTAAACACGACAGTTAAAATGGATCTGAACTTATTTTATCATTTTTACATATATTATTTATTTACTAAATTTTTTCCTCCATATAAAATTTATATAATATATTCAGCTATATTTTATATGTTATAATTTTTATTTTTATAAAAAATTATTAAATATAATTAATTTATTTTATAAATTAATTTGAAATTTATTTTTATATATAAAAAATTTATATTATATTTAAAACAATAAATATATTAAAGTTGGATGCGAAAAACATTGAATATTAACAAAAAGCACAAATATAAATATATACGATTTTTTTTAGGGAGAAGAAAACGATCATTGTTCTATTAAGAATGATTACACGTGCGAGATATCGTTCAAGATTTTACCAAAATATCGCTGTAGGATGTCGATGATTCACAATAAATATAACTAGCAATTGTCCCAAAAGGTACAAATAGAGGCCGATAGGATTATTAAATTGGAATTGTTGAATTTTTTTAGAAGAGATATTGGTTCAATCAGCCTGGTTGTCTACATTGCCACAACTCTTCCCAGTAAACCCTGACAACGATTCTGCTTTTGTGAAAAATTAAAATTTGCACCAGTAAACGTCACCCATATACCTATACAATTGGATTGTTGATTGATATCTTTGGACGTTGAATATTTTAAGGTAAATATATTCGCTATTACGCATTTGTGAAAAAATGAAAATTTGCATGAGTAAGCATCACAAATATATACAGTTGGATTGTTGATTCATACCTTTGTACATGCTCGATTAATGAATAATTTAGGGTATAATCTATTACGTAAACAAAGGATCAAAGGGGGAAGGGGTGGGGTTTGTGTACTGTATCAAGCCTCTGAGATTCATGGGAGAAACGAAGGAAGAATCCCCGCCCAAAACCTCCTCTGCAATCATCCACTGTACCCTCTCAGTTGGATGAAATTTGTCCCAGTAAACATATTCCTTGAGATCCTTGCAGATTGAGCACCCTGGATCCAACCCATAGCCTACATGGCCATTGTATGGACCATCTCCACAGAAAACCTGTTGACCCACCCCATACCTCCTAGTCTTCGTCATCCAAAATGAGGTCTAGTCTGCAGCACCCTAGGCCGATGGCCTAGGCTGCCCTGGTTCGAGTCCTCCTGCCGATAGAACCCTCATCGCTCTCTTTTTCACATCCCCCCTCAAGTGAGAAAGGATTCATAACCCTATATAATCTTATTAATGAATATTATTATATATAATATTATATTAATATTAAGGTTTAATCCTATTCATATTACCAAAAATAATTTAAGAGAGTCATAAACTAAGCAATATGGGGATTAACAAAAAATATTAATTAATTAATCTATAAATAAATAAAAATAATTTTTTAGGAAGAAAGCGCAGGAATCTAGCATCTGTTGATACTCCAACCATCATCTCTATTTAAATTAACAAGTCTTTTTTTCAATTTCTAAGGCCTCTCTAAATTTACGATAATGAAAATGGTCAATCCTTGCAATGACCTTAGCCTCTTCAATGGAGATGTGATGATTGGTTTTTTCTGCATGCTCTACCAAAGCAGAGGAGCGAGACCTTCCATGCCTGATGTCGGCAGCATGTTCACAAATCCTTTGGTTAATGGATTGACCGGTCTCACCAATATAAGGAGCTCGACAAGAACAGGGAATGATATAAACACCCTTCTAATCCTTGGGGTTAATCGGGTCCTTAACAAAATGAAGAGAACTTCATATAGTGTTAAGAGGTCTAAAAGAAGAATGAATCTCATGCTTCCTCAAGATCCTAGCAATTTTATCCATGGTCCCTTGAATAAAGGGAAGATGAACACCGGAAGACCAATCCTTGGGGTCAATCTTACTCTTAGGACCCTTTTCAGCATTTTGAAAAGCCTTAAGACCTTGAGACCTACTATAACCATTCTTATTAAAAACTTCCAGGAGGTCAGTTTTCTCATCTTCAAGGTGATTTTCGTCATAAACTTGCAACGCCCGCCGAAGTAGCTAAGGTGTTGAGAACGCCTATCTTTTGAGCAGGAAGATGATGGGAGCTAGCATGGAATTAAATTGAATTTAATTATTTTAGAGAGATGTTACAATGTTTAACATTTTGAGTTAGTCAAATTAAAATTAAAATATAAAATATAAAATTTTCCAACCCATGGTTTTTCCTTATCATATTTTTAATCTATGGTTTTTTCCCATGGTATTTTTCTCTAATGTGAGTTATTTAAGGGTTAATATTTAAACTAATCTAAATTCATTTTAACTCTACATCTACCAAATGCCAAAAAAAAAAAAATCTCTTTTCACTCTTAAAAAATCAATACCTCAAAAAAAATTCCCTCTTAACACATAATAAGCTTACAACTAAAAATAAATCTAAACTAATTTTTAAATTTAAAATTTAAAATTTATATTTCAATTAAATTATAAAAATAAATTAATAATACATTGCATTTAAAAAATAAAAATCCTAATTTTTTTTTGCTTTTCTGAGCTTTTCTCTTTAGATCTTTGATTTTTATGATCTTTTTCATGCTTTCTTGATTTTTTTTGCATAGAATCTTTTTTGAGCTTTTGTGCTTTCTTGACTTTCCGTGCTTTCTTGATTTTCCATTGTTTTGTTTTCTGGTTCAAATCAACGGTTGAAAGTGTTTCATCTGATCTAACGGATCAAAGTAAAAGTGTTGACGAAAAGTTGATGCATAGGAAAGGCCTATCGGCCTAAATATATAACATTGAAATTAAATATAAGCAATATATTGAGAAAATATTTATATTTTTTCGCAGGCTTTTTGAATGATCCAAGATGAGTTTCAATACTCCAAAGGAAGTTATATGCACAGAACTCGCTTGCCATCGTTTTCTGGGTGGTCTGCATTCTTGAAAGCGTGGAGAAGCAACCCACTCCGGTTTGAAAACCAAGGGAGTCTGACCAAACATAATTGGATAAGCGGTGACTTGGTACACACAGACACGTACTCCAAACATAAGCCAACTTCACTTTGTGAGAAAATTACCCTCGACCATACCGGATGGATCTTAAAATAAAAAGGAATTTCTTGTACGCTTTCGCAATGATCATGGAATGAATTGGAATGGTTTTTGACATGTAAATCATTTTTAATTAACAATGAAAAGTGAAAAGTGAACATTGAGCAGTGAGAGCATAGAGTAGTGAACAGTGAGTAGTGAGATTAGCGAGCAGTGAATAGTGAGCAGTGTGAGAGCAAGGAGCTTTTATGTAGCAGAAGTACTGAGCAACGAGCAAGGAGTAACGATAACCTAAACATCACGGAGTAGTGCGAAGTAATCTTAGCATTTTAAAGACCTACATATTTCTTGAAATAGGGTGGACGAAAAATGCACTCAAACATGACAAAGGAAGAAGAAATTTCAGAACATGTGGAGACAAATGGTTTAGGACAACTAAAAATTGCTTCATCCGCCAAAGCTAGGAAGTGGGTTTGGGTCAATGCCAAACAATATCAGGGCATTTTAGAACGAATAATAGACCGTCTAAAATGGGAGAAAACAAGGAAAAATGGTCTAAAAAAAAAGTACTTGAGCCCTTCGCAAAAAGCATTCAACAAGTCTCCTCTACAAGCACGTGGCAATAAGAAGTCCAGAGGAAAAATCATTGATGATTCTGCCTTATATAGTCCCACATCCACACCTCTCACCTAGTCATCTGATCTTTATGTCAAAGAATTGTTAAATGCAAAACAAGTGTTGAAGGTTTTAGAAGCTAAAGGGCAGGAAAGAGAAGTCCCACATCTACACCTCTCACCTGGTCATCTGATCTTTATGTCAAAGAATTGTTAATTGCAAAACAAGGGTTGAAGGTTTTAGAAGCTAAAGGGCATGAAAGAGATCATAAAATTCATATAATAACAACTGAGAACAAAGCTTTAGGAGAAAGAAATAAAGTTTTAAAAGAACAAGTGTTATTGCTATAGGAAGATCTCCTCATAGGGAAGACAAAATGGCAACGCATGAAGGCAGATGTGCAAAACATAAATAAATATGTAGTGGAAAGTAGAGAGGTGGTGAATGTGAAATCATTCTAGGATAAAGGGAAAATGATTGCCCAAATAAACAACCAGGAAGAGAACACAAAAAAGGAAACGAAAGCAGATTCCACCAAAGTTTCCAAAACTTGGGCTCAAGTTATTAGCAATTTTGTTAATAAGGAAGGAGAAACAAATATTCAAGTTGACAACATGCAAGATACTAAAGCCAAGGAAAGACAAAATAGGGCAACAAACATAATTATTAAAGGGGTAAAAGACTATGGGAAAAATGAATGTACTCTTGACTTTGCAAGAGACTTCTTGAAAGACAAGTTGCTATGGCAAGGACAAATATGCCAAGCATGGAGGGTGGGTAAGTTTAACAGGGAGAGAGCCAGGCCCATAAAAAGCATTATGCTTAGCTTGGATGATAAATATATATCATTCTAAGCAAGAAACATCTCTTTCGGGGTTCTCTTTCTTTGAAGAAGATTTAACTGTAAAACAATAGGAGGAAAGAAGGGAGGAAATTTTAAAAGTTAGGGCAGCAAGAGATGAAGGCAAGAGAGCATGGATTTATAAAGGCAAAGCTGTGATAGCGTGATTTGGACCTCCTTCCAAAACAGAGCAACAAGATGGTAATAAAGAAGAGGCAACAAACTCTTCAACAGGAAATCAGAAAGCAATGTCAGTATGGGAAAGGAGGGACAAAGAATCACATGTGAGTCTTGCATGTGAAAATAAATAGCAATCAAGTTATACCCAGGTTTCCTTAAGATTAGTTTGCTGGAACTGCAGAGATTACCCATGGAGACGAGAACCTGGGTTAGGGCCTATTGCGGAAGATAGAGACATAATTTGCCTCATAGAAACACATGAGCATGAAGGGTGCAAGACAACTCTGTTTGAAGGATACTGGAAGATGGTAGTGTGGAACAAGGCAACAAGGAATGGCAAAGGGCATGGGGTATCATGGTTTTAGCAAGGGAGAAAGGAGGTTGTCTCATTTAGTTAGAAAAAGAAGACTCAAATAAGCAATTCATTTGGTTTAAAATATCAAAAAATGGCAACCACATCAGAATTGTAGCATGCTATTTTGCGTTGCAGGTTTCAAAAATCTACAAAAGTAGAGGGATTTACCGCAAAGATCCATTTTCAGCCTTAAAATCAGATATTGCAATATATTCACAGCTAGGTGAAGTCCTTATAGTGGGTGATTTCAATGCTATAACTACTAGTGAGCAAGCTAGCATTCTTTGTTGTAAAGGTGATTGTGACCCTATTTGGCTTATAAAAGAAAGTAATCATCAGTGGGAAATAATTTCAGAGGACAAGGGATGCAATCTCTTTGGTGAACAATTCCTTACTCTATGTGGGGCCTTTGATTTAGACATTTGTAATAGTTTGACTAGATGGGAAAAGTTTAGTAATTTCACTTGCAATACTTACAATGGAGCAAGTGTGGTAGATTATGTAATTTGCTCACATGGTTTATGTGAGAAAATGGAGGAAGTTTTTATTGGAGATCAATTGTGGGACTTGAAATCTGATCACAAGCCAATTTATTTATGTTTCTCTTAGATTGGAAAGAAACAATTAGAGTAAAATATTTAGCATGTCCAACAAAATATCCCACAGGGCAGAATGCTTTTGACCCCAGAAAACTGTAATACCTTCAAAATGATGCTAGAAAGGCTCTTCGAGAAGGAGAATATTACAATTCACAGTTTTCATAGTCATGAATTAACACATTTAATTCAATGCGCACTTGCAAAGTGAAAAAGAGAAAAAATTAAGAAGTCTGAAACAAATTTCTTTCCAGTTAATGCTTGGCTTGACGAGGAATGCAAAAAGGCAAGGAGAATGCGGAAAGAGTCAAACACGGATAACATAAATCTCAAAGCTTACAAGCAGTTATTAAGCAAGAGAAAGGCCGATTTCATGGTTTCAAGGAGGGAAGAACTAATCTTCCTTGGGAAAAATAATCCCAAATTATTTTGGAGGAGTTCCAACCGAAAAAGATACAAATTGGAAATAATATCATAGCTTGTAAATGGTTTGACTATGTAAGACAACTCTATGAGAAAGTTCCCAAGGTTGTTTCTCCCCCGTTGGTCAACACTGATACTGAACTCTTCATGGTACAAGAGGTAGAGATGGGTATCAAGAAGTTGGGTGTTGGAAAACCAAAAGACTTAGCTGAAATCCAAGAAGAATATCTAAAGTGGGCTCAAAGATTCTTGCACCTCACATTACAAAAATCTTCAACAATATCATACAACAAGGGATCCCCATAGATTGGAAAACTAGTTTGACAATACCTATTTTCAAGAGCAGTGACGTCAATAATCCCTCCAATTATAGGACTATCATGATAAACCCTTTTTTTGCAAAGCTATTTGGAAGCATGCTAGAAAACAAAATTAGCAATTGGGCAGAGGAAAGAGATACGTGTGCTAAAGGGAAAACCGGTTTTCGACCTAAAAATTCCACAGTTGATCATTGTATAACTTTAAGGCACATCATTGAAAAAGTTTGGGAGAAAAATGAAGAAGTCTTTTGTTTCTTTGTTGATTTCAGAAAAGTGTTTGACTCGATTCCTAGGGATAAGATTTGGCACAGAATGGAGGAACTTTGGATTCCTAATCATTTGAGAGTAGTTGTGCATAGGCTGTATGAAGAGATGAAAGTCAAAATTAGAACTTCAGCAGGCTTTTTTGAAAGTTTTAGAAGCAATACCGGGGTCAAGCAAGGTTTCCCACTGTCTCCTACCCTTTTTGGCTTATATATCGACAAGCTGGAGGAGTGGTTAAATTCACAAGCGGGTGATGGTATCTATTTGGTCAAGTTTGTTATAAGGCTTCTTTTGTATGCGAATGACCTTATTCTGATTGCTAAATTGGCTGTTGGTTTGCAAGACCACTTACTATCCCTTGAGCATTTTTGTAGAAGTGTGGGGATGCAAGTCAATATCAACAAAACTGAAGTAGTGGTATTCTCTAAGAAAAGAAAACATAGCTAGCATAAGTTCTACTTTGAAGGAAACATTCTAGAAGAAGTTGCGGATTACAAATATCTCGGAATAGACTTCAACAAAAAGCTAAGCTGGAATGGTAGTAGAAAGAAAAGAACTTTGGGGGCTTGGAAAGCATTTTATGCTTTTCAAAATAGGTGTAGAGAGGCACAGTTATGGGACTGGAAAACCACTCAAACTCTTTTTGGGCTTTTAATGATTCTGGTGATTCTATATGGTTGTGCACTATGCGCCAACAGTACATCCAACATGCAGTGGAGACAAATTGAGAAAATTCAGAAGCATTTGATTACAAACAAATTTAATATTAAAAGTGTAGTACCTTATGATATCCTATTAAGTGAAACAGGGATTGCTCCTATTGAAGCAATTGCTATGGTGCAAGTCATAAGATATTTAAAAAAAGTGAGCAAATGGAAGAAGGTAGATGGCCTAAGGTTGTCTTTAATGATAGATTGTGCAATAGCAAAAAAACTTGGATGCAGCAAAATAAAAAATGGTTTAGTAAATGGGGTATTTTCTTGAACACGTGTTCCATAAACAACAAAGAGATAAAAGATTTTGTTATGGAAAAGTTCCACAAGCGCACTTGGGATAAGGAGCTAGGAAGAAAGAAAAATTACTATATTGAAGTGTTTAATCCCACTCATAGTCATCAACCAAAATCATACATAGAGGCCAATATCTTTTGGAGAGCAAAAATTCTTATTGCTTAGTTAAGGACTAATTCTCGTCAACTCCGTTGTTAAACAGGGTGCTGGAAAAGGCCAAAGGGAGTGTGGGAGGAAAGAGTATGCATTTTTTGTTCTTTCGGAAAAGTGGAAACATAAAAATATTTCATTTTAAAATTTGAGGCCTTCAAAGACAATAGGGAAAGTTATGCAGATATGATGGCTGCAAGCTCTTGGGATAATCTATTTAGCGAGGGGTTTGTCGAGAAGCTTGGAGCATTTATTTTGAAGCTTAAAAAAAAAATGGCTAGATACATCAAGCAGATGAAGAAACAATCTGTCCCATAGGCTATCTTTAGCATCGTGGACGTTAAAATAATTTCTTTCTTTCTTTCTTCTATCGTTTTTATATTTTAATATTGAAGAAATTTATATATATCGTTATTATATTTTAATACAAATAGTTAGATTAGTAATCCAAATAAATATATGATACTGAAACAAATTAATATTAAAATAATTTAAAGTTTATATTAAATTTTTATCTTAAGAATTTCACAATAGAATTTAATTTAAGTATCACAATTCCGCGATGTGTATAATAAAGAGTATAAATTTGAATTCCAAGAGTGATAATATTAGAAATGTTGTTGATATACATTTATTGGTTGATATAAATCACATACACAACTATATTAGTAAATATGGCTGAAGAACGTCAACAGACATAATGGTATAGATTTAATATTTATATTAATATCAGTAATGATGAATATATAATAATAAAAAAGAATATTGATGATGATGATGATGATGATAATGGTGGTTAACGTCCACTGAGACCAGACTTTGGTCTATCGGACCTAAAGAAACAAATTATTTAGTTTGATTTAAGATTTTATTTATATGCTCAAAAAGCTTGGAGAGAAGCCTCCTGAGCTCACTGTAATTTTGACAACGTACAAGGCTAGGAAGTTCAATATTGCAACAAATATTTTGAAACTGAGATCTAATGTGGTTGTACGCGGGCCACTCTAAGAGGAAGTGATTTTCATCCTCGATGTTCGTATTCTCACAGAGATGGCAAAACCTATTAAACAATAATATAAATTAACAACAAATTAATAATAATAATAATAATAATAAACCATAGGGATAGATAAAATACGGGGATGTGTATTATAAACTCTACAGATCAAAACCTAGGGATTATTTAATAATAATAATAAAATTATTATTATTATTATTAAATCTAAGATATTAATATTATAAACCTAGCACAACCACATTAATAAATTTGGTTGACCATGGTTTATTATTATATTGAGTCAAAGTATGTCATAAAGTGACGTTGGACCATGGTTGATTTTCAATTGAGAAAATCTTTGTCACAATGTGACGTTGGTCGATGCTTAATTTTCATATTGAGAAATTTTTTGTCACAATGTGATGTTGGACAATGCTCAACCAAGATTATAAACCCAAGGATTTATATTAAACCCGAAGATTAATATTATAAACCAATGAAATAATAAATCTAAGGGAATAATACTAAAAGCCCAAGGGATTATAAACCCAAGAGAAGAATATTAAATCCAAGGGATTAATATTATAAACCCAAGTTATGTAAACCCTAAGATAAATATTATAAACCTTGAAATAAACATGTTTGACCATGGTTCACTGTGGTTGATTTTCATATTAAGAGAATTTTTATCACAATGCGACGTTGGACCATGGTTGACTATAGTTCGGTCATTAATGATTTTCATATGGAGACAATCCTTGTTATAATGTGACGTTGGACCATGGTTTATTTTCATATCAACAATTTTTTTGTCACAATGTGATGTTGGACCATGGTTGATTTTCATATTGAAAAAATCTTTGTCACAATGTGACATTGGACCATGTTCAACCAAGATTATAAACCCAAGGATCTATATTAAACCCAAAGATAAATATTATAAACCCAAGGGATTAATATTATAAACCCAAGGTATGTAAATCATAAGTTAAATATTATAAGCCCTAAAATAAACATGGTTGACCATGGCTTACCATGGTTGATTTTCATATTGAGACAATCTTTGTCACAATCTGACATTCGACCATGCTTGACCATAGTTGACCACGATTGAATTTCATATGGAGACAATCTTTGTCAAAATGTCACATTAGGCCATGGCTAATTTTTATATTGAGAAAATCTTTGTGAAAATGTGACGTTGGATCATGGTTGACCATGATTATAAACCCAAAGGATTTATATTAAACCCAACGATTAATTTTGTAAACCCTATGAATAATATCATACCCTAGGAATATGAACCCTTAGATTAATAAATCCAAGGGATTGATATTGTAAACCCAAGGGATTAACATTATAAACTCAAAGTATAAACCCTTAAATAAACATGGTTGACCATGGTTGACCATGGTTCATTTTTGTATTGAAACAAAGTTTGTCACTATGCGACATTGGACCATGGTTGATATTCATATTGAGAAAATATTTTTTCATAATATCACGGTGGACCATGGTTGATTTTCATACCGAGAAAATATTTGTCACAATGTGATGTCGTACCATGGTTGACCAAGCTTATAAACTGAAGGATTTATATTAAACCCAAAGATTAATATTGTAAACCCAAGGGAATAATACTAAATCTAAGGGATTAATATTATAAACCCAAGGTATGTAAACCCTAAAATAAATATCATAAACTCTAAAATAAACATGCTTGATGATGGTTTACCATGGTTAATTTTCATACTGAAAAAATATTTGTTACAATGCGGCGTTGGACCATGGTTGACCATTGTTGACCATGATTGATTTTCATATGGAGAAAATCTTTCTCCCAATGTGATGTATGACCATGTTTGATTTTCATATTGAGAAAAGCTTTGTCACAATGTGATGCTAGACCATGGTCGAACAAGATTAGAAACCCAACGATTTATATTAAAACCAAAGATTAATATTACAAACCCAAGGGATTATAAACCCAAATGATTAATATTATAAACCCAAGGTATGTAAATCCTAAGATAAATATTATAAACCCTAAAATAAACATGGTTGACCATTGTTTACAATGGTTGATATTCATATTAAGACAATATTTGTCACAATGTGACTATGGTTATTCACGATCATTGACCATGATTTATTTTCATATTGAGATAATTATTGTGACAATGCGACATTGGACCATGGTTGAAAACGACTGACCATGGTTGATGATGTTCAACCATGGTTGATTTTCATATTGAGACCATGGTTGACCATGGTTTACCATGATTGACCAGGTTGACCATGATTGATTTTCATATTGAGACAAACTTTGTCACAGTGTGATATTTGACCATGCTTAACCATGATTTACCATGATTGAACATCATTGATCATGGTTAACCATGATTGGTTTTCATATTGAGACAATCTTTGTCACAATGCGACGTTGGACCATGGCTGAACATGGTCGACGATGGTTGACCATGATTGATTTTCATATTGAGACAATATTTGTTGCCATGTGGTGTTGGACCTTAGTTGACCACGATTGGCAATGGTTGATTTTCATATTGACCATGATTGAAAGGCAACATTGAATAAATTGCAATGTAATGTAACATTATGACAATGAGTATTAGATTAATTGTCATATTGCAATAATGTTTATCACAATGAGATGTTGGATTGATTTTTTTATAATGTTTGTGACAATGTTTATCAACCCAAGGGATTAATAATATAAACCCAACATATTAATATTATAATCGGAAGGGATTAACATTATAAACCTTAGGGATTTAAAACCCAGGGGATTAATATTATAACCCCTAGTGATTGTAAACTCAAGGGACTAATATTATAAACCAAGGAATTAATAAACCCAAGGGATTAATAAATCCTTATTTTGTAATGTTGAGAGGCAACATTGGATTGATTTTGGCACAATGACGTTGGATTAATTTTTGTACCATACATATGTTAAAACACGAATCCCTTTTGCAGTGTCACGACAACAATGTAATGTACATTTCCAACAATGAATTTCAATTTGCGACAATGTTTGTCATAATGCAATGTTCGATAGATTTCTTCACCTTTCAAATGTCACAACATTAAAACCTATTGTTATTTTAAAGCTGACGGACTAATATTATAAACCCTATGGATTGAAAACCAAAGAGATTGATATTATAAACCCTAGGTATTATAAACCTAATGGGTTAATAGTATAAACCCAATGAATTAATAAACCCAAGCGATTAATGTTGAAATGTGGCAACAAGAATATTCCAATTTTAATTTGTCCTTGAATTAAAATTGAGAATTAAAATTTGAATTTAGTCTCATCAGCTATTTGAAAAATAATTAATTAATTCATCTTGAGTTAATTAGTTGAATAACTTCAAACATGAATTCATGCAACAGTTATCCCTTTGATTGAGGAAGTTTTCCCTTAATTAAGGAGATAAGGATGAGTTGTATTTGAGTTGTAATTAGTTAGCTCAGTTAAATGGGTTAAGTCTAGTTAAATTAGTTCCAAACAGTTTGAGGAACTAATTGTTAGCAGTCAGTTAATGCATGCATTCATGAAACTAGTGTACCCCAGATAACTGAATATTCTCTCATAAATAACTCGTGCATGTCAGTTCAGACAAAGACCCAATTGAGATTAAAGGCAGGGACAATGTACTATCATTTGCAAGAATTTTCCTATAAGAAAATCTCTTGCATGCAGAAGAAATTAATTCCTTGAGATTTGCACAATTTTATAGTGTGTTGGAGTAGTGTGCGAGATCAGTGTCACACAAGGTTATAGTTGGAGTGCCCAAGGAAAATTGCGCAAGGAAATAGGAAGCTTGGAGGACAGAGGAGAAGGGATATGAGTTGTCTATTTTGTCTATGAGCAGTAGTGAGGGATTGTATTGAGAGTTGAATAGTTGTGAGAGCTAAAGCTTTGTGTAATCCTGAAATATTTCCACTTGTATGATAATACAGATAGCGGGGTTTTTAGTTGAGACTTTCCCCAAAGTATTCTTTTGTGTTTCATGTGTATTGATTATTCTTCTCTGTTATATGTGTTATGTTTGATCTTGCTCGAATCGATTAAGCTTCCGCAAGTTTGATTGTAGAAGTAGATTAAGTATTTTGCTTTAGTAAATTGCATAATTAGATTAATCTACAGTGACAATTTCTACATGGTATCGAAGCAAAGGTGATCAGAGCTATGAACAACGTACTGAGAAGGGAAAATTCAAAGTTTGAAGTTCTTGATTGCAGGTACAAAATCAAATTCTTATCACACCTCAAAGTTCACCAATGGCGTTCAATGTCTTGAGACTCGAATATGCACTGTGTTATCACAAAATCTGACCCTGATAGGCTGCTGATCAAGTAGACTCTGAGTAACTTTTTCAAACCAATATTTTGGTTGAGGCTTAGCCTCTTCAGTCTGAGAGGGCTCTCTCAAGGGTTAATGATATTGATTAAAGATATAGATAGATGGCTAACTCTATGGTTTGTGATTTTATATGTTTATAGGTTGAAAGATGGAGACTTGCTACCATTGGGCTATGGAGTCAGTGACAGAGATAAAGATAATAAATATCTCTTCTTATAAAACTGAGGCTTGTATATACTTCAATGAAAGAGTAACACATTCAGGAAAGTCTCAATAACTTGAAGTTCATAGAAGTCAGAGCATGTGGGCATGAATTTTGAGTAATGATACATCAAGGTATTCAAAAGGAAAGTATTAAAAGTGATTCATTAAAGTTTAATACTTAAAGGAAGTCAGAGAATGAATAACCATGAATTCTAAGTAATAAGTATTAAAACATTGAAGAAAAACATCCAAAGATAGGATCCAAGAACTCAATTAACCATAGTTTAACACTTAAAGGAAGTCAAAGCATGTTCCTCCATGAATTCTGAGTAATAAGCGTTAAGACTATGGAAGTAAAACATATCAAAGATAAAAGATAAAGCTCACTGAAGTACAATAAGAATCTCAGATTCGGAAAAGTTAAACTTCTTCTGTATATATCAGTCCCTTCACAGAATTTACAAAATTAGTCCTTTTATATCACCTTTTCCAACCCTGTGTACATCGAAGTTTACATTACTTATAGGCATCTAGCCTTTACAACAAGTCTGCCAAGTGGCTAGACCATTAGAATTTACAACTGACACCAAATCTAACTACTAACTAGATTCATAAAACTAGGACTGACACCTATTCGAATTAAGAGTTAGAGTCCTATTATGACTCAAACATCTAATTATTACATTTAAACCAAACTGATCCAAATCTTCCTCGAAAGGAATCCTATCTTTTAACCATGCTGACCATCAACCAAACATTAATATTTTGACTACCTTCGTGAAGTTACTCTGCCTATCATTAAGGAGATATCAGTTTGATGACCTAGCACATGTAGACTAGTGTCTTCAAACTCTTCCTTTAACTGAATATCTCCACTTGTCAAATGACTGATCTGATACTCTTTGTCATGCTCTGATACTCTTTTTCTACTGATGTGGAACTACTTTAAGTATGTTTTACCTTTCTCCCTCTACCCAACATTAATGATGAAATCTAACCTTGTTGTCAAAACTCTGTTTTGAGCTACGAAAATAGCCTGTTCTCGTAGTGCAGCTTTTATACCACTGTAAAACACTTCTTTGACCATTCTTTCTTCTACTTTTCAATCTGAGTCTTCATCTGTGATCTTAATCTTTCCATCAGCAACACCAAAATTTGAAAACCAACAGTCTTTACCTCCCAAATACATGCATAAAATGCCAAAATTCACCTTCAGCAGTTTCATAGTGCGCTACGAAACTGCTGTGTATGCTCCCTTTAACACAGTTTTTAGAAATTTACAGTTTGAAGATATTTAACATTCTTCAAGGATTGGTGTCAACATCAAAAAGCATAACAACTTGACCTTTAAAAGTGTTTTTCCTCAAAATTTGGTCTTCACCTTAATGAAAGACTGACCTATAAATTTATCATTTTCTGCACTATTTTTATCTGAAAAATAGGTGTTGAGACAGAGCTTATATATTTTGATCCGTGATAGCTGCTTTCTAGGTTTTAGCTTGACAAATCTTTTTGACTTGGTCATTACAGGCTTACTGATTTCTACTGGTGGAGTTTCTTTAGCCTTAGGGTTAATGCCTGTATCTTGATTTTCCATTCCAAAACCACATAAAAACAAACATGAATACCATTCTCTGTTGATCCTTTTGAGTTCATGTAAAACTATCAGTTTAATTAGACCATGATGAAAAAGCAAGGTTTCATATCCTTGAGATTTCATTTGAACTTTATCTGCCATCTTTGCCTCTGAATTCTTGTAACAAATCAGGCTTGGTTGAATATCTGTTTATCAGCCTCGCTTGCTTATAGATGAGAGAATCTTTGGTAAGAGATTACCATAAGCTTATCGTTTGAAAACAGTCTATTTGAGTATTTGCATGCAAACTGAAATAAGAAACCAGCCAGCCCTTTGAATTTAAAATTACCTATCATGATGACCCCTACATTTTAAATGATGGATTTGGATTGTTGCATGCTTAAGAACTGACTCCTAGCTGACACCTAATAATGAAAAATTTAATGGAATTTGAAAGAATTGATGTTTTGACAAGACTTCCTATGAATCTGTGCTTTCGTAGTGCGCTTAGTATTTTCGGGGAAAAGTGCTACGAAAAGAGAAGTGTTTTTGTAGTGCAAAATAGACCTTTTACACTGTCTATGCTACGAAAACGTGGTTTTGGGGCTAATTCCAAAAAAAAATAATCAAAATGGTTTAAGATATGAGCTCTAGACAGAATGTGAGACTTCTAAGACATGGAATAAGGTTGTTAAAATTTATTTGGATATGAAAATGAGACTTTTGAGACTCTTAACCCATCACCTACCCTTTTATCAAGACTAAAATGACTTTTAGACCTCCTTGAAATCATGACCAAAAGCAGAGTTGACACAATGATGTTTTGAGAATTTTTGGGTGATAACACACTGGATGGCAGCTCGAATTACATAGCATGGAAGGATCGCATGGAAGTGGTATTAGAAGACAATGGTTTGAAGGATTTCATTGATCAAGAAATCCCCAAGCCAACTGTAACCAATGCACAATAATTGGTGGAATGGAAGAAGTGTGGCGAAGGCAAGGAGGATTCTTCTGGAGGGAGTTCGAGACCATATTGTCTAAAGTCTCCATGGGAAGGAGACTTCGTTTTCAATGTGGAAAACATTGAACGACTTATATCAGAATAGTAGCAACCAGAGGAAACTAGTGCCCAAGGACAAGCTTCAGAAAATCAAGTGTGAAAAGGGTGACTCTATTTCTACATATCTGAACAAGCTAACCACCTGCAGAGATGAGCTTGGTAGTGTAGGAATAATGAGATGATATGGTGAGCCTTGCTCTACTCGGTCTTCCAAAGAGCTGGAATATACCAAGACTCAGTGAATGGAAGAGAGAAACTACTAGAGTGGGAACGATTATGGTCGGATCTGATGCAGGAGGAGATCAGGAGGAGCACTAGAGATGGTTCTTCATCTAAGCATGATGATGAATAAAATCTAGCATTAGAAAGTAAGGCAAGGAAAAGGAAAGGGAAGGCTTCCCATTCCAAATCGAGTTCTTCACATGGTGGGAAGAAGATTGACAAATATAAAGTGAGATGTTTTAATTGTCATGAAGTGGGCCATTATGCTACTAATTGTCCATTGAATAAATCCAAGAAGGAATCCTTGAAAGGATCAGAAGGTGAGGCACTGGCCTCTCAGTTTGAATTGGATTTTACCCTCATCGCATGTATGGTTTCATCGATGGTGAGTTGTGTTTGGTATCTGGACAGTGGAGCCTCATTCCACATGACCAGCGATAAGAGTTTATTCAGTACCTTGGAGGAGAAAGACCTCAAGATGTGCATAGAGATGGGCGATGATGGAAAGTACCGTGTTTCAAGTGAAGGCACGAGCTTTTTTCAGAGGGAGAATGGAGCTCCTCTCACCCTGATTGATGTAAAGTATATGCCTGGACTGAAGAAGAACTTGGTATTTGTCACGATGTTGAAAGACAAAGGCTATGATGTAGTCTTCAGTAAAGGAAAGGCGTTCTTGAGACACAAAGACATGGGTTAGACCAAGAGGATTGGGATTCGAGTGAAGAATCTGTACAAGCTGGAGGTAGATGACTGTGTTGCAATGAGTTCGAAAGCAGAATTGGTGCAAATCCAAGACATTGGCGAGTTATGGCATAGGCAGTTGGGCGACTTGCATCATGGGGCCTTGAAGATAATGCAACAGATTTCTACCAGACTTCCCAAAGGTAAACTTGAGAAAGTGGACACATGCAAAGGTTGTACCTTGGGAAAGTACGCCAAGTCTTCCTTTCATTATCAAGACAGTTGAGATGAAGCAATCTTGGAGTGAGTTCATACAAATGTGTGTGGACCATTCTTGACAGCCTCCACCGTGAAACAAAGGTATTATCTGATTGTCTTTGATGATTTTTCTCGTAAATGTTGTATCTATTTCATGCAGAAGAAGGATCCAACCTTATCAAAGTTTTGTGAGTTCAAAGCTTTGGTTGAGAAAGAATCAAGGAAGAAGATCAGGGCCTTGAGAAGTGACAATGGTGGAGAGTATGTCTCTCAAGAGTTTAAGCACTTCTTTGCAGCAGAAGGAATTAAACGGGAGTTGACGGCACCTCATAACCCACAAAATAATGGGCTAGGCAAGAGGAAGAACAGAATGATTGTGGGGGAAACTCAGGTGATGCTGCATGACCAAGGCCTACCACTTCATTTGTGGGCTGAGGCATGCAACACAATGGTATATTTTCAGAATAGAAGCCCACATCACATACTTGGGATGAAGACACCAGAGGAAGCTTTCTCTGGGAAGAGACCAGATGTGGGTCACTTCAGGATCTTTAGCTCATCGGTATATTTCCATGTGACCAAGGATGCTCAAAAGAAACTTGAGCCAACAGATGAGTTGTGAATACTTGTGGGGTACACTGATACACCTCACAACTATCGGGTGTACTTTCCTACCAGTCAAAGGACAGTGCTTCGCAGAGATCTTAAGTTTGATGAGAAGAAGGCCATGTGAGTTTCCCTTGAGAGGGAGCTCCAACTACAGGCTATGGAGGAACTTTTCGTTCCTAAGGAGGAGGAGCCTCAGACTGATGCGGAGCAGCCACATGCAGAGGTTCCAGGAGTGGAGACATCCACTCAAGTAGAGTCTTCCAGAGATGAGCGGAAGCGCATGAGAGAAGCTGACAGATTGTTGTCAGATGCGAGAGAGAATTTGGGAGAACCATCTTCTCATCACAAATATAGGAGGTCACTTGATAGGTACATTGAATACATGGCCCTTGTTGGGGAATGTGTTGAGACCGAGCCATCTTCCTTTGAGGAAGCAGTGCAACAGCCGATTTGGGTTGATGCTATGGTGGAGGAGTATGACTCCATAGTTTGGAATAGTGTTTTGGATGTGGTTCCAAGTCCGGAGAACAAGTCAATTGTGATTTTTCGTTGGCTTTACAAGGTAAAGCAAGCTGCTGATGGTAGTGTGGAGAAACACAAGGCAAGATTTGTTGCCCGTGGTTTCTCACAGGTCAAGGGGATTGACTATGATGAAACTTTTTCTCTTGAAGCAAGGTACTCATCTATCATATTGATATTGGCACTATTAACACAAATGGGTTGGAAGATCCATCAAATGGATGTGAAGACTGCATTCCTCAATGGAAAGATAGAGGACGAGGTGTACATAGAGCATCCAGAAGGTTTTGAGCCCTTCAATCGTGAGTCGCATGTGTGCTGACTCAAGAGAGCTTTGTACGGGCTGAAGCAAGCACCTCGTGCTTGGTACACCATGATTGACAAACACTTCACCGGGTTGGAATTCACAAAGAGTGAAGTGGATGCGAACCTGTACCACATCATGGTAGACGGTAAGCAGTTGATCATTGTTCTTTATGTCGATGATCTCATATTGACAGGTGATGATCAGTTGATCATGTATTGCAAGGAGGACCTTGCAAGAGAATTCGAGATGAAAGACATGGGTCTCATGCACTACTTCCTTGGCATGGAAGTGTGGCAGAAGGATGGAGAGTTGTTTGTGTCTCAAGGAAAGTATGCCAATGAGATACTGAGGAGATTCCACATGGATAAGAGCAAGCCCATGCAAACTCCTCCACCAGGTAACTAAAGGAAGGAGGATGCTACTTCAAGAGAAGTAGTAGAAGCTATTGTGTATCAGTAGCTTGTGGGTTCACTGATGTACTTAGTGAACAGACGACCAGATTTGTGCTATGCGGTGAACCAGCGGAGTCAAGCTATGGTTCATCCTACCAAGATGTTTTGGAAGGAAGCTAAGCATGTTTTGAGATACCTTAGAGGCACATTTTAGTATGGATTATGGTACAGATGGACAGAGGGAGTGAACCTACAGGGCTTCACAGATGCATAATGGGCAGGGAGTCCATCAGATCGGAAGAGCACATCAAGAGGAATTTTCAACCTTGGTTCAGATGTAGTTTCTTGGTATAGCAGGAAACAGAGGTCGGTTGCACTCAGCTCAGTAGAGGCTGAATACATGGCTGCAAGTCAGGGAGCATGTGAGTCCATTTGGATGCGGAAAATTCTAGTTGGTTTGTTTGATCAGAGGATGGATCCAACTGTGATCTATTGTGATAATAAGAGTTGTATCAAATTATCTGAGAATCCAGTATTTCATGACAGGTCCAAGCACATCAACATTTGGTATCATCATCTCAGAGACTGTGTGGCAAGGAGAATCATGTTGTTGCAATATATTTCGACCGAGGAGCAAGATGCTAACATTTTGACTAAAGCATTGCCAAAGTGTAAATTCGAGTTCCATAGAGACAGGATCGGGGTGGTAGATAATCCATTTCTTGTTGAGAGGGAGTTTTGAAATGTGGCAACAAGAATATTCCAATTTTAATTTGTCCTTGAATTAAAATTGAGAATTAAAATTCGAATTTAGTCTCACCAGCAGTTTGAAAAATAATTAATTAATTCATCTTGAGTTAATTAGTTGAAGAAATTCAAACATGAAGTCATGCAACAATTATCCCTTTGATTGAGGAAGTTATCCCTTAATTAAGGAGATAAGGATGAGTTGTATTTGAGTTGTAATTAGTTAGCTCAGTTTACTAAGTTAAGTCCAGTTAAATTAGTTCCAAACAATTTGAGGGACTAATTGTGAGTTCAGTCACTCAATGCATGCATGCATGAAACTAGTGTACTCCAGATAACTGAATATTCTCTCATAAATAACTCATGCATGTCAGTTCAGACAAAGAACCAATTGAGATTAAATGAAGCGACAGTGTACTATCAGTTGCAAGAATTTTCCTATGATAAAATCTCTTGCATGCAGAAGGAATTCATTCCTTGAGATTTGTGTAGTTTTACTGTGTGTTCGAGCAGTGTGTGAGATCAGTGTCACACAAGGTTACCGTTGGAGCACCCAGGGAAAACTGTGCAAGGAATTAGGAGGCTTGGAGGATAGAGGAGAAGGCATATGAGTTGTCTATTATGTCCATTAGTAGTAGTGAGGGATTGTACTGAGAGCTGGATTGCTGTGAGAGCTAAAGCTTTATGTAATCCTGAGATATTTCCACTTGTATCATAATGCAGATAGTGGGGTTTTTAGCTGAGGCTTTCCCCAGAGTATTCTTCTATGTTTCATGTGTATTGATTCTTCTTCTCTGTTATATGTGTTCTATTTTATCTTTCTCATCGATTAAGCTTCTGCAAGTTTTATTGTAGAAGTAGATTAAGTATTTTTATTTAGTACATTGCATAATCAGATTAATCTACAGTGAGAATTTCTACATGGTATTGGAGCAAAGGTGATCAGAGCTATGAATAACATACGGAGAAGGGAAAATTCGAAGCTTGAAGTTCTTGATTGTAGGTACAAAATCGAATTCTTATCACACCTCGATGTTCACAAATGGCGTTCAATGGCTTGAGACTCGAGTATGCACTAGATGGCAAATCAAATTACATAGCATGGAAGGATCGCATGGAAGTGGTATTAGAAGACAATGGTTTGAAGGATTTCATTGATCAAGAAATCCCCAAGCCAGCTGCAGCTAATGAAAAAGAATTGGCAGAGTGGAAGTAGTGTGTGGCGAAGGCAAGGAGGATTATTCTGGAGGGAGTTCGAGACCACATTGTCTCGAGTGTCCATGGGAAGGAGACTTCATTTTCAATGTGGAAGACATTGAAGGACCTATATTAGAACAATAGCGACCAGAGGAAACTAGCGCTCAAGGACAAGCTTCGGAAAATCAAGTGTGAAAAGGGCGACACTATTTCTACATATCTGAAAAGGCTCACCACATGTAGAGATGAGCTTGGTAGTGTAGGAGTAACGAAAACTGATGATGAGATGGTGAGCCTTGCTCTCCTCTATCTTCCAAAGAGCTGGAATAGCTACTAGGACTCAGTGAACGGAAGAGAGAAACTGTCAAATTGCGAACGACTATGGTCGGATCTGATGCAGGAGGAGATTAGGAGGAGCACTAGAGATGGTTCTTCATCTAAGCATGATGATGAAGAAAATCTAGCCTTAGCAGGTAAGGCAAGGAAATGGAAAGGGAAGGCTTGCCATTCCAAATCAAGTTCTTCTCATGGTGGGAAGAAGATTGACAAATCTGAAGTGAGATGGTTTAATTTTCATGAGGTGGGCCATTATGCTACTAATTGTCCATTGAAGAAATCCAAGAAAGAATCCTCGAAAGGATTAGAAGGTGAGGCACTGGCCTCTCAGATTGAATTGGATTTTACCCTCATCGCGTTCATGGTTTCATCGATGGTGGGTTGTGTTTGGTACCTGGATAGTGGATCCTCATTCCACATGACCGGCAATAAGAGTTTATTCAGTACCTTGGAGGATAAAGACCTTAAGATGTGCATAGAGATGGGCGATGATGGAAAGTATCGTGTTTTAGGTGAAGGCATGGTTGTTTTTCAGAGGAAGCATGGAGCTCCTCTCACCTTGATTGACATAAAGTATGTGCTTGGACTGAAGAAGAACTTGGTATCTGCCACGATGTTGGAAGACAAAGGCTATGATGTAGTCTTCAGTAAAGGAAAGGCATCCCTGAGACACATAGCCACGGGTCAGACCAAGAGGATTGGGATTCGAGTGAAGAATCTCTACAAGCTGGAGGTAGATGACGGTGCCGCATTGAGTTCGAAAGTAGAATTGGTGCAAATCCAAGACATTGGAGAGTTACGTCATAGGCAATTGGGCCACTTGCATCATGGGGACTTGAAGATAATGCAATAGATTTCTACCGGACTTCCCAAAGGTAAACTTGAGCAAGTGGACACATGCAAAGGTTGTACCTTGGTAAATTTCTCCAAGTCTTCCTCTCATGATTGAGACAGTGGAGCTGAAGCAATCTTGGAGCGAGTTCATACAGATATGTGTGGACCATTATTGACAGCCTCCACCGTCAAACAAAGGTATTATGTGATTTTCATTGATTATTTTTCTCATATTTTTTGTATCTATTTCATGCAGAAGATTGATTAAACTTTATCAAAGATTTTTGAGTTCAAAGTTTTGGTTGAGAAAGAATTAGGAAAGAAGATTAGGGCCTTGAGAAGTGACCATGGTGGAGAGTATGTCTCTCAAGAGTTTAAACACTTCTATGCAGCGGAAGGAATTAAACGGGAGTTGACGGCACCTCATAACTCACAACATAATGGGGTGGACGAAAGGAAGAATAGAACGATTGTGGGGGTAGGTCGGGCGATGCTGCATGACCAAGGCCTACAACTTCATTTGTGGGCTGAGGCATACAACACAGTGGTCTATTTGCAGAATAGAAGCCCACATCGCATACTTGGGATGAAGACACCAGAGGAAGATTTCTCCGGGAAGAGACCAGATGTGGGTCACTTCAGGATCTTTGGCTCATTGGTATATTTCCATGTGACCAAGGATGCCAGGAAGAAACTTGAGCTGACAGCTGAGTTGGGAATACTTGTGGGGTAAACTAATACACCTCACAACTATCGGGTGTACTTGCCTAACAGTCGGAGGACAATGGTTCACAGAGATATTAAGTTTGATGAGCAGAAGACCATGTGAGTTTTCCTTAGAGGGAGCTCCAAATACAGGTTGTGGAGGAACTTTTGGTTCCTAAGGAGGAGGAGCCTTAGATTGATGTGGAGCAGCCACATGCAGAGGTTCTAGGAGTGGAGACATCCACTCAAGTAGAGTCTTCCAGAGATGGGCGGAAGCGCACGAGAGAAGCTGACATATTGTTGTCGGATGTGAGAGAGAATGTGGGAGAACCATCTTCTCAACATAGACAGAGGAGGTCACCTGATAGTTACACAGGATATATGGCCCTTGTTGGGGAATGTGTTGAAACTGAGCCAACTTCCTTTGAGGAAGCAGTGCAGCAACCGATTTGGGTTGATGCTATGGTGGAGTATGACTCCATAGTTTAGAACAATGTTTGGGATGTGGTTCCAAGACTGCAGAACAAGTCAGTTGTGAGTTCCCATTGGATTTACAAGGTAAAGCAAGCTGCTGATGGTAGTGTGGAGAAACACAAGGCAAGATTTGTTGCTCGTGGTTTCTCACAAGTCGAGGGGATCGACTATGATGAGACTTTTGCTTTTGTAGCAAGGTACTCATCTATGAGATCGATATTGGCACTATCAGCATAGATGGGTTGGAAGATCCATCAGATGGATGTGAAGACTGCATTCCTCAATAGCAAGATTGAGGAAGAGGTGAACATAGAGCAACCCGAAGATTTTGAGACCTTCGATCATGAGTCGCATGTGTGCCAACTCAATAGAGCTTTGTGTGGGCTTAAGCAAGCACCTTGTGATTAGTACACCAGGATTGACAACTACTTCACTTGGTTGGGCTTCACAAAGAGTGAAGCAGATGCGAACTTGTACCACATCATGGTAGAAGGTAAGTAGTTGACCATTGTTCTTTATGTTGATGATCTCATATTGACACGTGATGATCAGTTGATAATGTCTTGCAAGGAGGACCTTGCAAGATAATTCGAGATGAAAGACATGGTCTCATGCACCACTTCCTTGGCATGGAAGTGTGGTAGAAGGATGGGGAGTTGTTTGTGTCTCAAGGAAAGTATGACAATGGGATACTCAAGAGATTCCACATGGAGAAGTACAAGCCCATGCAGACTCGTCTAACAAGTAACTGGAGGAAGGAGGATGCTACTTTAGGAGAAGTAGTAGAAGCTACTGTGTATCGGTAGCTTGTGGGTTCACTGATGTTCTTAGAGAACACAGGACCAGATTTGTGCTATGCGGTGAACCAACTGAGTCAAGCTATGGTTCAGCCTACCAAAACGTTTTGGAAGGAATCTAAGCATGTTTTGAGATACCTCAGAGGCACATGTCAGTATGGATTACGGTACAAATAGACAGAGGGAGTGAAGCTACAGGGCTTCACAGATGTAGATTGGGCAGGGAGTCCATCAGATCGGAAGAGCACATCAGGAGGAAATTTCAACCTTGGGTCATCTGAAGTTTCTTGGTACAGTAGGAAATAGAGGTCGGTTGCACTCAGCTTAGCAGAGGCTGAATACATGGCTGCAAGTCAGGCAACATGTGAGGCCATTTGGATGCAGAAAATTCTAGTTTGTTAATTTGATCAGAGGATGGATCCTTCTGTGATCTATTGTGATAATCAGAGTTGTATCAAACTCTTTGAGAATCCAGTATTTCATGACAAGTCCAAGCACATCGACATTCAGTATCATCATCTCAGAGACTATGTGGCAAGGAGGATCATGTTGTTGCAGTATATTTTGACTGAGGAGCAAGATGTTGACATTTTGACTAAGGTATTGTCAAAGTGTAAACTCGAGTTCCATAGTGACAGGATTGGGGTGGCATATAATCCCTTTCTTGTTGAGAGGGAGTTTTGAAATGTGGCAACAAGAATATTCCAATTTTAATTTGTCCTTGAATTAAAATTCGAATTTAGTCTCACCAGCTGTTAGAAAAATAATTAATTAATTCAACTTAAGTTAATTAGTTGAAGAAATTCAAACATGAAGTCTTTGTGAAGTCATGCAACAGTTATCCCTTTGATTGAGGAAGTTATCCCTTAATTAAGGAGATAACGATGAGTTGTATTTGAGTTGAAATTAGTTAGCTCAGTTAACTGAGTTAAGTCTAGTTAAATTAGTTCCAAACAGTTTGAGGAACAAAATGAGTTTAGTCAGTTAATGCATGCATGCATGAAACTAGTGTGCAACAGATAACTGAATATTCTCTCATAAATAACTCATGCATGTCAGTTCAGACAAAGACACAGTTGAGATTAAAGGAAAGGACAATGTACTATCAGTTGCAAGAATTTTCCTATAAGAAAATCTCTTGCATGCAGAAGGAATTCATTCCTTGAAATTTTCACAGTTCTATAGTGTGTTGGAGCAGTGTGTGAGATTAGAGTCACAAAAGGTTAGAGTTGAGCACCCAGGGAAAACTGCGTAAGGAAATAGGAGGCTTGGAGGATAGAGGAGAAGGCATATGAGTTGTTTGTTCTATCTATGAGCAGTAGTGAGGGATTGTACTGAGAGCTGGATAGCTGTCAGAGCTAAAGCTTTGTGTAATCATGAGATATTTCCACTTGTATGATAACATAGATAGCGGGGTTTTTAGTTGAGGCTTTCCCCAGAGTATTCTTCTGTGTTTCATGTGTATTGATTCTTCTTCTCTGTTATATGTGTTTTATTTGATCCTGCTAAAATCAATTAAGCTTCCACAAGTTTGATTGTAGAAGTAGATTAAGTATTTTTCTTTAGTAAATTTCATAATCAGATTAATATACAATGAGAATTTCTACATGGTATTAGAGCAAAGGTCATCAGAGTTGTGAAAAACATACTGAGAAGGGAAAATTCAAAGTTTGAAGTTCTTGATTGCAAGTACAAAATCGGATTCTTATCACACCTCAATGTTCACCAATGGTGTTCAACGGCTTGGGACTCGAGTATACACTGGATGGTAGCTCGAATTACATAGCATGGAAGGATCACATGGAAGCAGTATGAGAAGACAATGGTTTGAAGGATTTCATTGATCAAGAAATCCCCAAGCTAACTGCAGCTAATGCACAAGAATTGGCAGAATGGAAGAAGTGTGTGGAAAAGGCAAGGAGGATTCTTTTGGAGGGAGTTCGAGACCATATTTTCTCAAGTCTCCATGGGAAGGAGACTCCATTTTCAATGTGGAAGACATTGAAGGGCCTATATTAGAACAATAGCGACCAGAGGAAATTGGTGCTCAAGGACAAGCTTCGAAAAATCAAGTGTGAAAAGGGCGACACTATTTCTACATATCTGAACAAGCTCACCACCTTCAAACATGAGCTTGGTAGTGTAGGAGTAATGACAACCGATGATGATATGGTGAGCCTTGCTCTCTTCAGTCTTCCAAAGAGCTGGAATAGCGACCAGAACTCACTGAGTGGAAGAGAGAAACTGCTGGATTGGGAATGACTGCGTTCAGATCTAATGTAGGAGGAGATCAGGAGGAGAACTAGAGATGGTTCTTCATCTAAGAATGACGATGAAGAAAATCTAGCCTTAGCAAGTAAGGCAAGGAAAGGGAAAGGGAAGGCTTCCCATTCCAAATCGAGTTCTTCTCATGGTGGGAAGACGATTGAAAAATCTAAAGTGAGATGCTTTAATTGTCATGAGGTGGGCCATTATGCTACTAATTGTCCATTGAAGAAATCAAAGAAGGAATCCTTGAAAGGATTAGAAGGTGAGGCACTATCCTCTCAGTTCAAATTGGATTTTACCCTCATCGCATGCATGGTTTCATCGATGGTGGGTTGTGTTTGGTACCTAGACAGTGGAGCCTCATTCCACATGACCAACGATAAGAGTTTATTCAGTACCTTGGAGGAGAAAGACCTCAAGATGCGCATAGAGATTGGTGATGATGGAAAGTACTGTGTTTCACGTGAAGAAACAATTGTTTTTTGGAGGGAGCATGGAGCTCCTCTCACCCTGACTAACATAAAGTATGTGCCTGGACTGAAGAAGAACTTGTTATCTGCCGCGATGTTTGAAGACAAAGGCTATGATGTAGTCTTCAGTAAAGGAAAGGCGTTCCTGAGACACATAGCCATGGGTGAGACCAAGAGCATTGGGATTCGAGTGAAGAATCTATATAAGTTGTAGGTAGATGCCTATGTTGCATTAAGTTTGAAAGCAGAATTGGTGCAAAGCCAAGACATTGGCAAGTTATGGCATAGGCATTTGGGCCACTTGCATCATGGGGCCTTGAAGATAATGTAGCAGATTTCTACCGGACTTCCCAAAGGTAAACTTGAGCAAGTGGACACATGCAAAGGTTGTACCTTGGGAACGTATGCCAAGTCTTCCTTTAATGATCGAGAGATTCGAGCTGAAGAAATCTTGGAGCGAGTTCATACAGATGTGTGTGGACCACTCTCGACAGCTTCCATTGCGAAACAAAGGTATTATGTGATTTTCATTGATGATTTTTCTCGTAAATGCTTTATTTATTTCATGGAGAAGAAGGATCAAACTTTCTCAAAGTTTTGTGAGTTCAAAGCTTTGGTTGAGAAAGAATCAGAGAAGAAGATCAGGGCCTTGAGAAGCAACAATGGTGGAGAGTATGTCTCTCAAGAGTTTAAGGTCTTCTATGTAGTAGAAGGAATTAAATGGGAGTTGACGGCACCTCATAACCCACAGCAGAATGTGGTGGCCTAGAGGAAGAACAGAACGATTGTGGGGGTAGCTCAGGCGATGCTGCATGACCAAGGCCTACCACTTCATTTGAGGGCTGAGGCATGTAACACAACGGTCTATTTGCAGAATAGAATTCCACATCGCATACTTGGGATGAAGACACCAGAGGAAGCTTTATCCGGGAAGAGACCAGATGTGGGTCACTTCAGGATCTTTGGCTCATCAATATATTGTCATGTGACCAAGGATGCTCGGAAGAAAATTTAGCCGACAGCTAAGTTGGGAATACTTGTGGGGTACACTAATACACCTCACAACTATTGGGTGTACTTTCCTAACAGTCGAAGGACAATGGTTCGTAGAGATCTTAAGTTTGATTAGCAAAAGGCCATGTGAGTTTCCCTTGAGAGGGAGCTCCAACTACAAGTTGTGGAGGAACTTTTGGTTCCTAAAGACGAGAAGCCTCAGACTAATTTGGAGCAGCCACATGCAGAGGTTCCAGGAGTGGAGACATCCACTCCAGCAAAGTCTTCTAGAGATGGGCAGAAGCACACAAGAGAAGTTGACAGATTATTCATGGATGCGAGAGAGAATGTGGGAGAACCATCTTCTTAGCGCAGATAGAGGAGGTCACCTGATAGGTACACTAGATATATGGCCGTTGTTGGGGAATGTGTTGAAATCGTGATATCTTCCTTTTAGGAAGCAATGCAGCAGCCGATTTGGGTTTATGCTACGGTGGAGGAGTATGACTCCATAGTTCGTAACAGTGTTTGGGATGTGGTTCCAAGATCGGAAAACAAGTCAGTTGTGACTTCTCGTTGGATTTACAAGGTAAAGCAAGTTGCTGATGGTAGTGTGGAGAAACATAAGGCAAGATTTGTTGCTCGTGCTTTCTCACAGGTCGAGGGGATCGACTATGATGAGACTTTTGCTCCTGTAGCAAGGTACTCATATATGAGATCGATATTGGCACTATAAGCACAGATGGGTTGGAAGATCCATCAGATGGATGTGAAGACTACACTCCTCAATGTAAAGATTGAGGAAGAGGTGTACATAGAGAAGCCAGAAGATTTTGAGACCTTCGATCATGAGTTGCATGTGTGCCGACTCAAGAGAGCTTTGTACGGGCTTAAACAAGAACCTCGTGCTTGGTACACCAGGATTGACAACTACTACGGATGCGAACTTGTACCACATCATTGTAGAAGGTAAGAATTTGATCATTTTTCTTTATGTTGATGATCTCATATTGATAGGTGATGATCAATTGATCATGTCTTGTAAGGAGGAGCTTGCAAGAGAATTCAAGATGAAAGACATGGGTCTCATGGAAGTGTGGAAGTGTGGCAGAAGGATGGGGAGTTGTTTGTGTCTTAAGGCAAGTATGCCAATGAGATACTCAGGAGATTCCAAATGGAGAAGTGCAAGCCCATGTAAACTCCTCTAGTAGGTAACTGGAGGAAGGAGGATGCTACTTTAGGAGAAGTAGTAGAAGCTACTGTGTATCGGCAGCTTGTGGGTTCACTGATGTACTTAGTGAACACAGGACTAGATTTGTGCTATGTAGTGAACCAGTTGAGCCAAGCTATGGTTCAGCCTACCAAGATGTTTTGGAAGGTAGTTAAGCATGTTTTCAGATACCTCACAGGCACATCTCAGTATGGATTATGGTACAGATGGATAGAGGAAGTGAAGCTATAGGGCTTCAAGATGCAGATTGGGCAGGGAGTCCATCAGATCAGAAGAGCACATCAGGAGGAATTTTCAACCTTGGGTCAGTTGCAGTTTCTTGTTACAACAGGAAATAAAGGTTAGTTGCACTCAGCTCAGCAGAGGCTGAATACATGGCTACAAGTCAGGCAACATGTGAGGCCATTTGGGTGCGGAAAATTCTAGTTGGTTTGTTTGATCAGAGGATGGATCCAACTATCATCTATTGTGATAATTAGAGTTGTATCAAATTCTCTAAGAATCCAGTATTTCATGACAGGTCCAAGCACATCGACATTCGGTATCATCATCTCAAAGACTATGTGGTAAGGAGGATCATGTTGTTGCACTATATTTCGGCCGAGGAGCAAGATGCTAACATTTTGACTAAGAAATTGTCAAAGTGTAAATTCGAGTTCCATATTGACAGGATTAGGGTGGCAGATAATTCCTTTCTTGTTAAGAGGGAGTGTTGAAATGTGGAAACAAGAATATTCCAATTTTAGTTTATCCTTGAATTAAAATTCGAATTTAGTCTCACCAATTGTTTGAAAAATAATTAATTAATTAAACTTGAGTTAATTAGTTGAAGAAATTCAAACATGAAGTCTTTGTGAAGTCATGCAATAGTTATCCCTTTGATTGAGGAAGTTATCCCTTAATTAAGGAGATAAGGATGAGTTGTATTTGAGTTGAAATTATTTAGCTCAGTTAACTGAGTTAAGTCTAGTTAAATTAGTTCCAAACAGTTTGAGGAACTAATTGTGAGTTTAGTGAGTTAATGCATGCATGCATGAAACAAGTGTACTCCAGATAACTGAATATTATCTCATAAATAACTCATGCATGTCAGTTTAGACAAAGACACAGTTGAGATTAAAGGCAGGGATAGTGTACTATCTATTGCAAGAATTTTCCTATAAGAAAATCTCTTGCATGCATAAGGAATTCATTCCTTAAGATTTGCGTAGTTTTACAGCGTGTTGGAGCAGTGTGTGAGATCAGCATCACACAAGGTTATAGCTGTAGCACCTAGGGAAAATTGCGCAAGGAAATAGGATGCTTGGAGGATAGAGGAGAAGGCATATGAGTTATCTATTCTGTCTATGAGCAGTAGTGAGGGATTTTACTGAGAGCTGGATAGTTGTGATAGCTAAAGCTTTGTGTAATCCTGAGATATTTCCACTTGTATGATAATATAGATAACGGGGTTTTTAGTTGAGGCTTTCCCCAGAGTATTCTTCTGTGTTTCATGTGTATTGATTCTTCTTCTCTGTTATATGTGTTCTATTTTATCTTGCTAAAATCAACTAAGCTTCTGCAAGTTTGATTGTAGAAGTAGATTAAGTATTTTGCTTTAGTACAATGCATAATCAGACTAATCTACAGTGAGAATTTCTACAATTAATATTATAAATCCAAGGGATTTATAAACCTTAATTTTGTAATGTTGAGAGGTGACATTAAATAATTTGTGATGTAAAGTAACAACGCAACAATGATTGCCCCACCATCCATAATTTTCCATCCATGACTAACTGAGTATGTTAGGTTTGAGTGTGCCAAGCTCTGTTATAGACATATTTGGGCACATCAACCCCAACTCACATGTCAATTTATTGAGTTCATCAACCCCTAAAATAGTTTTTTTATGCCCTAAAGGAACTAAGTCATCTGAATGCCTCATTCCCCAAAAGTTCCATCTCAAAAATCATGCAGAAAGTTCCTAAAATGAATCATTGCTGAAAGCCCCGTGTTAGGGTGCTATGCATAGTAGGTACTGCAATGTTAAAGTGCTATGCATCATAGTTTGGCCCTCTATTATGTGCGATGGGTGAGGTAGGACAAAATTCCGGGAGAGTTTGAGAGTTGGTTGCTCATAGAAACTTCTAGAAACTTCTCCTCTGCCACTTGCCCCTCTAAATTCGCCCAAGGATGACTAAGGGAATTAGGAAACCACCTCCAATTCCCCTCTTTCATGGAACCAATTCCTAAAAATAGAAAGGAATTCATCATTACCATTGATGACTCAAACTCCTACAATCATCTATAAAAGGATTTCTCATCCAAGAGATTAGAAGGCTGAATTATTCTAAGTTGTAAGGAAGTGCTGCTAGTTTCAGTATTGAGGTGAGAGCATTGTGTTATTGTTGGTGTGTTCTTGCTGATTCATGAGGTGAAGAAGGCTTGAAGTTGGGAGGATGGCGCTGGATCAGACTTATTATGGGTTGTAATTCTCGTTTTTATTAATAAAGTTCTTCAAGGTTTTTCCCAATTGATTGTGTTAACTATAAATGCATTCATTTGTTTATCATATTTCTGATTCTATGATGTTTATGATGTGATGGATCATTATGGTTTGACAGGTCTTTTTTTCTATAGCTGTGCAGGTACTTTCCAAGCGTGTTAAGTACGGGGAGGAGTTACAGGATCAGCCAAAGGAGAGGGAGATCAAGCAAGGATTCAAGCGAAAGTTACAGGTTGGTCCCTCGTAGTATCTTTCTTATCTATCACTCATAGGAAATATAGTGAATTTATTTCACTATTGTTTGTAGGTTAGCTACTAAACCTAGAGGGCTAGAATTTCTTAGAAATACTAGTTTTCCCAGAAATAAATTGGCGACTCCATTGGGGAACGATGATTGTTTTTTTCTATTCCTTTCTCTGGGTTGAATTATATAAACTATAGACAGAGTCTGAAGCTATCCAGGAAGCTTTTGAACCACTTTTGTTATACACTTGCGTAGTAGATAAATGCTACTTCAGTCAATCTGTGGTTTAGTTTATATCTTGAGCATTTGATTTGAAAAAGCATCAAAATTCCATTTTTGGTAGCTTAGTAACCTCTTAGGACATTCCATCACACTTTGCTTGTTATTGTTCATTAAAAGCAAGCTTAATCCATTGAAAATTGCATCAAATTTGAGCCAAAGACACTTTCAGAAGCGCTCCCTGGAACATTGCACTGTCTTGAACTGGAACCTAAGATGCATCTTAGTTCCTGAAAGGGAAAAGTGATATGCATTGCACTGTCTATCACTACAACCTGTGATGGATGACTGAAACTTAATTTTCCCATCTACGAGTTGAGGTTTTTGACTAGTTTTCATTCTTGTTTGGTTGCTTGCTGAATTTGAACAATATCTCATCACTAAACCTAACTTACATCACTTAGACCAACCTCTATTTAGATTAGGATTGGTGAATGTTTTTGTGTGTTTGTTTTTCATTTACAATCCATTGTCAAAAGTAGTGTTAATCGATTTGTCGTTTCAATAGAAAAAGTGTCATAAAATCTTCAATTTTCGTCGAAAAAGTGAAGTGTCGTAAAATCCTCCTTCATAGCTAATCGATTAAACTATTTTGGTGCATTTGATTTAATTTGATTTCGTTCAAAGTATCGAAAATATATTTCTTCAAACTTGAAAGTGTCGTTTTGAGTCTTCCTCTCTCTTTTGAAGAAAAATTGTCATTTTCTGAGAAACATTTTGAGTCATTGTTGCATTTAGTTTTCCTTTTTGAATCATTCACATTAAGGAGAGATGAAAAAAGTACATGCGTTTGCATTTTAGAATTCTAGTTTGTGTGCACAAAAGATGATTTAGGGAAATTTCATTAGTGTGTGCTCTTTGGTGCTTGCTTAAAAGTGCTTCTATGCTCTATCCTTTCTAGTTAGAATTTTCATTGGTCAGATAAACGAAAAGATTGCTTATCATTGTAGATGCATCTTTAGGAATTTCAGATCACATTTTTGCGGTGAACCATCAAAGGAAAACTTTTAAGAAATATCAACTTAAAATGAACCTCAATTAACTTAACAATTCTTTGGAATCTAGAGGTCTAGGCTACAGATGTGTTCCGACGTCATTAAACCTAGTGGCTATCGTTTTCATTGAAGGTTGGGTGATTCCTCCTCTTTGATATGACAAGTGCTAGCACAGAATTGTGCTCCTTGTACCATCGTGTATATAGTGGGAGAACCCAATAGGCTTAAATCATTTATCCATAGGAAAACGATTCTACCGCCTTATCGATCGCAATGCACTGAAAAACAGCATTCAGGAAGATTGACTATCGTACGTAAAGTCCTTGGTAATTTCTCTCTAATTTATCTCCAAGGTGTATATTGCAGTTTTGTGATTGGTCTGGTAAACCTTTTTGTCTAGATTCTCCAAAGTAGTCACTTTCGCTCCTTTTCGACTCTCTAAAAGAAAAGGTCCATTTGAGCACTTGTCCTTTCAGGCTCATTAAAAATCGAAGGCGACTAGAGTCATCTTTAGCTTTTTCTCGACTCTTTAAAATTGAAAAAGCAAAGTTGTGTCCAAGTGTCGTTAAAATTAATTGACTACGAAATAAAATCATTTTCCATTAGTTGATTTTTAAGTTGATCAAGTAATCCAAAATCGTGGAAGAAAGTCAATCAAAACCCTGTTGTTCAAGGAGATTAGCGAGTCAACTATCTTTTCCTTTGGAAGCGAAACCAATTTGGACAAAGTGGTATCGTTTAACTGAGTCTAGTTCATTTGGGTTATTTGGAACATTCGTTTAAACATCTTCAGAGACTCCAGTTACTCCAATTATTTCTGGCACATCCACCTCTAAAGACGAAGTTTCGCAGTTACCAGAGGACATTAGAACTGATCCTAGTGTAATAGTAAATATTTTTGAACCTGAAACAACTCCATCTAGAGTTGGTCCGGAACCCATTCTAGTTCAAACCAAGGTTACATCTGAACCAGGAGTTGTTCAAGAACCTCCCTTTGAGATTGTAGTTCATTTACCTGAACATCTAGACTTTTAATTTCAGTATCTAGAAGTTGTTACCCCTCCAACATCTGTCACTGTAGAACTACACCTTCTTCTGCATCATAAATCTTTTACGGACCTGACGGTCAACCTCTTCCACCTCGTTTGATTACTATAGAGGAGATAGTAGAGGATCCCCCATCCGACTCCCCGTTTCATTTTGGAACTGGGATTAGTTTGTATCCTACTACTCCTGAGTTTGCTTCCTTTAATCCTGCTTCATCGCGAGTTCCCGTCGAATCGTTAGGACAACTTTTGGACAAGTTAACCATGTCTGAACAACCGTCAACATCCAGGACTATATCATTTGATGTAGCTGCAGTAGAATCTTTTGTTGCCACACCTTCAATGTTTTCTGCTACACCTGAGTCACACTTATACAGTGCATCATCCATTCCAGTTGGTTACCAATCACTAGCTGGAACCCACTCAGGGGTTGCTTCTGCACCATGGTCAACTCCCATTTACTCATCTGGAATCCCATCTGGTTTTTCTCACATGGAAACTCAACAATTTGATCCTGCATATCAGTATCAATTTGGGAAAACCAGTCATCAAAGACCAATATATCCATTAAACACTGGACTACCGCCATATGGAGAGCAATATGCTTACTCACCGTTTCCTCCTTTTTCCGGGGGACAACCATATGAGAGTTTCCCACAATATTCAGGTCAAACTAGAGTTAGAGCTAGTGGTTGGCAACCAATTTTGCCAGATCAACCAAGGGTTGTATATCCAACACAACCAATCCAACCTGTGTCCAATATTCCTACCACACCTGCAGTTACAACTGTAACACAGACACAAGCTCAACCTGTTGTATCTCAACCGGTAAAAATTGTCCCCTCTTCCTCGCAACCTCAAGTTTCAAGGCAAGGGGCTCAAGTTTCTCAAGTTGTTGTACAACAACCGCTTGTTTCTAGTGCTCAACAACAAACTCAGGTTAGTGTACCTTTATCCGGAGTGACTCAGGCACACACTGGTACTATTAATCCACAACTTGGTCAATTTGTCAATATTGGACAGCAACAATCGGTTCAACAACCATGGCTGTCGCAATATCAACAACCTCAATTCCAGCAAACCCAACCCCAGTTTGGACTTGGTTCACAAGCTCAAACTAGATTTGGTCAATATCAAGCCTACCGAGGATCTGGGCAACAAGGCTTTGCAGGTTATGGACAACCTCATTTCCAAACTAGTTATCAACAACCGCCCTATACTGGTTATGTCCAACAACCTTACCAAGGTTACCAGATGCAGATTCCCTACACTGGTATGCAAAGACCTATGGCACAAGCAATTCCATCCTATCTTAGGTATGCTCAACCTGACTTGAATCAGCAGTTGCCATTTGTAGCAACTCTTGAACTACCGATTTGAACCGGCTCACTAATGATCCAATTGCATACGCCCCTTGGTGGCCGACGATTCCACATAAATTGTTATCTGACATTCCAAAGTTCAATGGAAATCCAAGAGAAGGCCCATTGAATCATGTAATGACCTTTCATTTATGGTGTTCATCCAACACCCTTAATGATGATTTGATTAGACTTCATCTTTTCCAGAGAACGCTTACTGGTCTAGCTGCAAAATGGTATATTGAATTACCTAGAGCTTCTTTTGATAACTTCATCATTCTAGCCACTACATTTATAACCCACTTTCAGTTACCTATCAGGTACAAAACTGGAACAGAACTTCTTACCAACTTTAAACAGACTACCTCCAATCACATATCATATCATATTCATGAGTGGCGTCATCATCGTCAAATGGTCAAGATGTATGTTCGTGATCAGCTTTTAGTTGAGTGATTTATAAAGTCCTTATTGCCATCTATCACTGAGGATGTGGCGAAAGGAGAAGTTGTCACAGAAGAGAAAGTCATTGTTCGTGCCCAATATTTGGATCTGATTTATACACAATCTTGCATGCTCTATGACAATTTTCCTGATGCACCTAGACCAGCTTTTACCGTTCCACCACCTCCAAAATCGAGTAGGGACTCTCATGCCGGCGACGGCGTGAGCGGTTCCTCGAGCACACAAATCACGAGAGGACCATCTAGTCAAGCTCTCACTATTTTAAGTCAAAATGCAAATTCATTTGAAAACAAAATTTCCTCAAAGATTAATGACGTGTCATTTGACAAAGGCAAAAATCCAAAGCAACCAGGAGGCAAGAAGAAGGGGAAGAATAATAAGAAGAAACAGGAGAATTCCACTCCTGAAAAATCATCTGAAACCCCTACTGCAGCTAGGAAACCTCGTTATCCATGTTTGATATGCAATGACGAGCATTTTACAAGAGATTGTCCACATCAATTTGAGGTCTCTAAACTTTTAAAGGCTTCGAATACCTCAGCGGTGCTGACAGATCTGTTTCCGAACCCAGAAACACATTTGGTTGCCACTGATAATGCTTCCACATCCCAAGTGCTTATGCTATCCATCACAAATAAGAAAAATGATGTTTTGGTATCAACAAGGAATAAATATTACGGGAATCCATCGTCATCGAACAACCAAGCTACTAATCAACCTAGTACTTCGACCACGACTTCACCAGAAGTTGTTCCACCGATTATTCTTGAACTAACAATAAAGCCACCAAAGGGAGTTGTACATAAATCGACATTTAATCCTCGTGCTCGAGCAGCCCAAAATTATAATATAGTGGAAGATTTGGCTCAATCACCTTCCGCTATGTCAACACTCGAGGTATTGCAAAATTGTCCCTCCCAAAAGCATGCTTTGTTATCAGTGATAGGTGGGATCGATCCTACGGATTCCAATCTTATGGTCTTTAATCATACAGGATATACACCACAGTTACCAGCACAACTAGCTTTCCTTATACAGGTAAAAGCCCTCAATAAAAATGTTCATCGAACCATTATTGATGAGGGGGCATCTACCTATATCATGTCAATGAGTTGCTGGAAAACTCTTGGTCCACCACGCTTATCACGATCACCAACAACACTAAAAGATTTCGATGGAAGAACGTACACTCCGTATGGGATTTTAAATAGCTTGCAAGTTGAACTATGGGACAAAATAGTAGATATTGAAGTCGAGGTAGTTGTTGGACTCCTTGATTACAATATTTTACTGGAAGGCATTGGGTATATGCAATGGCTGTGGTTGTTTCCACATACTTTCGAATGATTGCATTTCCCTTCAAAGGTGGAATCACAGTCATCGACCAACTAGCCTTCTTTGCTAATAGTTCACAAGCTACTGGAAACATTCCATTGATACATGGAAATTCACAATCACTTCAAAATGTTGGAGTAGGTCTCCTAAAAGATCCTTCCTTGATGGGTAATTTTACCCTACCATCACCATCTGGTCTCGCGGAAGTGGCAACAGTGGAAACCTGCAACATGATCTCTTCTACATCATCTGAGTTTAAGAAGAGTTCCAACTATTTTGAGAGTGATGATCATGACGAGGCAATGCCGCCAAGCCCCATCGAATCGTTATAGCAATCAATCTATTGGGCTTGTGCGGCGAACCCAAATCCACACTCAACAGTTGTATGGGTAGATAGGTCTTTAGAATATGGCACCTCTTCTGATCCTTGGTCACATATACATTCTACAGATGAAGGAATCATCCAATCAATGATGATAGGAGAGACATTGTGGGAAGATTATCATCATCATTCCCACCTTCGAGATGACAATGAAGATTATTCAAAAGAACTCAATCACCCTTCAATCGTTGATTTTTTATCAAATTCTGTAAATACAATCGATTCTGAGTGAAATATGTCTAACATTGAAGAAACAATCTCCATAAATATTTCGACCAAACCCAATGTTGTAGAAAATATTCATGTCGGCAAATCTTGTTCTCCATCAAAACTAGAAAATTATTGTGCTCTTTTTCGCGAATTCAGAGATGTCTTTGCATGGTCTTATGAGGAAATGCCAGGCATTGACTCAAGCATTGTTGAACATGAAATCAAAATGTATCCTGATGTCAAACCAGTATGACAACGACTTCGACCTGTTCATCCAAAGAAAGCTGCTGCCATTAAAGCAGAGGTTGAAAAACTTTTGCGTGCTGGCTTCATTTACCTTGTACCTCTCACTGATTGGGTATCAAATATTGTTCTAGTGATGAAAAAACAAGGGACGATTAGAGTGTGCGTCGATTATAGGGATGTAAATCAAGCATGTCCAAAGGACAACTATCCTACACCCTTTATCGACCAGATCATTGATGAATGTGCCGAATGCAAAATCTTTTCATTCATGGATGGATTTTCTGGCTACAATCAAATCAATATCTGCCCACAGGACCAATCAAAAACTGCATTTATATGTCCGTGGGGCACATTCGCATATCGCAAATTACCTTTCGATTTGAAGAACGCAGGGGTGACATTTCAGAGGGCAATGAATTATGCCTTCCATGACATCAAACACATAGTTCAACCATATCTTGACGATCTGCCTGCTCATTCGCGAAAACAGACTGATCACCCGCAACATTTGAGAGCCATATTTTTACGTTGCTGACACTACAAAATAAGACTCAATCCACACAAATGTGTGTTTTGTGTTGGCTCTGGTCAACTGCTTGGCTTTGTAGTTTCTAAGGACGGAATTCGACTCGATCCAATAAAGGTTCAGGCAATTCTTGACATGCCTCCACCTTCAAATTTGTTACAGATCCAGAGACTTCAAGGGAAGGCAAACTTTCTGAGGAGGTTCATTCCAAATTATGTTGAGCTAGCTAAAGGTTATACACGTCTATTGAAGAAAGGGGTACCCTTCCATTGGGATCAGGTTGCGCAAGCTTCCTTTGATGCTCTCAAAGATTCCCTGATAAAAGCATCATTAATGTATGCCCCAAACTATCAAAAATACTTTTACCTGTATCTCGCCACTACAGATACAACCATCGGTATGGTTTTAGTGCAAGAAGATAACGGAATTGAACATCCTATATATTATTTAAGTCGCAATCTTAATGATATAGAAAGTAAATACTCATATGTTGAAAAGTTAGCTTTAGCAGTCGTTCAAGCTGTATAGAGATTTCGACATTATATTCTCCTTCGCAAAACTACCATTGTATCAGATTGCAACCCTATGACATACATCTTGTCACGTCAATTGCTGGGGGGAAAATATTCTAAATGGATAGTCATTTTGCAGGAGTTTGATTTGGAATTCATCAAATCCAAGTCAAAGAAATCTCTCGTCTTTGCAAAGCTACTTTGCGACCTTCCCTCGTCCTCCAACGGTTTAACATCAGAAGCATCAATCTTGGATGAGTCTCTATTTCTGATATTGTCAAGTGATCCATTGTATGGGGATATACTGATCTATCTCCAAACCTAAGATTTTAGGCCTAACACCTCTCACATTGAACAACGACGTGCTCGATACCAAGCCAAAAATTATCTGATCGTTGGTGATACACTTTATCGTCATGGTGTCAATATGATTTCAAGAAGGTGCCTCACGCATGAGGAGGCGAAAAAATCTTTGAATGAATGCCATTCAAGTGCTTGTGGGGGGCATTTATCTAGTTACACAACTGCACAAAAAATCCTACGAGCTGGTTGCTTCTGTCCAACTATATTCAAAGATTGCATACTTGCTGTTAGGAAGTGTCATGCTTGTCAGATTCTTTATCGTAAAACCAGATTACCACCTGCACCACTGCATCCAGTCGTTACTGTTGGCCCATTCGCAAAATGGGGCATTGATTTCATGACATGTAACCCCACCTTGGCTAGGGGGATGGGCATATTAAGTCGTTGTCGACTACTTTACCAAATGGGTCGAGGCGATGCCTACATTGAACAACAGTGGCGAAACGACTACTTTTTTTTTTTTAATCATGTGGTTTCTAGATTCGGTGTGCCACAATATATAGTCACAGATCATGGGTTGCATTTTTGCAATCACATGATGATCGATTTAACTACTAAATTAGGACTGTCCCATGATAGTTATACTCCATATTATCTGTAGGTTAACGGACAAGTTGAGGCAATCAACAAAGTTCTTAAGCACATGCTGCAAAGAATGATTAGAGTCCATAAGTGGAATTGGAATTTAATCCTGTACTCAGCTTTGTGGGCATATCGGACCTCGATGAGAAATGCGACCGGATTTACGCCTTTTCAGTTGGTGTATGGTTTGGAAGCAGTCTTACCAATTCAATGTGAAATCTCATCCCTCAAGCTCGCAATTGACCTGCTACCTGACACTTCTGAAGAAGAAGCTCGTTTCTTGGAATTAATCCATCTGGATAAAACCCGTCATGATGCCGCATTGGCTAACGAAGCACATAAGAAATGCATCAAGGCACAATATGACAAAAATGTTAAGCCTCTTGTCTTCTCAGAAGGTGACCTAGTCTTTCTTTACGATCAGGATTCTAACAAATTAGGAGCAGGGAAATTTGAACCATTATGGATGGGCCCTTATATTTTTAAATGTGTGTTGACAAAATGAACCTACGAGTTAGTCGATTATGATGGGACTCCATTGTCGCAACTTCGAAACGGGTTGTATCTCAAACATTACTATGCTTGATTAAGTGTAGTAAAGCTCACTATACATATGCTTTCACTGCATTTTTGTGTGTTAGTTTTTCCTTTTATAGTTTCAATTTGGTTAGGTAATCCACTTCACATTTGTTGCAGATGTCAAACTTTTTGGAACCATTTGTTAGGTATGCCGATGGAGCTAGTTGTAGTATGCAGAACTTAACTTCTGCAGCCTAGGCCATCTTCGCTCCAAGCGGCGAGTTAGTGAGTTTCAGAGGGATATGTATCGGTCTATCGACAAAAAACATCGTTGAGTATAGCGCGTTGATTGAACTCCTTTCTAATGCCATTTCACATGGCATACGCCGAATCATTGTTAGGCTAGTTTCACAACCTGTCATTCTACAGCTTACTGGCGTTTATTCCGTCTGAAACCAAGCTATTCATCGCATATTCCTAAGAGTTATAATTTTTGAAAAACATTTTGATTTCATTCAATATCAACATATTTCTAGAAATTTAAACACATTGATTGATTCTTTAGCAAACTGTGTTAAATATACATTTGCAACATATGTAAAGAAAGCATTTCACATCATCATTTGCATAGGATCACTTAACCACAATAAAACTCTGAATGTCAAATAGATAATTGTTTATAAGTTTTTACAAATGTTTTGTGTCCAAGAAAAAATTGGTCATTTGACCCTAGAAACTCAAAATGAATGCAGAAAAACATCCTAGACTAGTGCTGCTGATGATAACAGGTCACCACCTGTGCTATCATGTGCAGGAGCCTCATCCAATGACTCGGCACACCAGTGGTATGGTGCTGCAGCCTCATGGGTAACTCATCAATCTGGACATCCAGAATGCTGAGAGTTAAGCTCTCTACATGATCCTACAACTGAGCCAAGGTCTCTGCTATGTCCAAATCTCTAAGGACTGCCCTTCCAACAGCTCCCTCCACTGGAGCATCTGCTTCCCGTGGGCGTGCCACAGGTCGAACTGGTCCAATATCTGCATACACATATGAGTTTATTTAGTCTTGGTAACAATCAAAAAACAAAAAAAAATGGAAAACTCAAAAAGAAAAGTGTGGTCAAAACAATTTACCGATAGCGCTCCACTGCTCCCTGACTGGTAATGCTAAATCTGGATCGCCTCGGAAATCCATCCCCACATATGGATATTCCACAAAATCCATCTCTTGACGGTCGAACCACTTGAAGAAAGCAGATGAAAATGAGATCTGTGACAGGACAGCATGCCTAGCCATAAGGTCTACCCATCGCTGCATCCGTGGTTCTCTCGGTCCAGGCACTCCCAAAGAAATGTTCAGTGGCTGCATAATTGAGATTCTTTCGAAAGAGAAGGAAATCAAAATAGACCCATAAACAAAATTTTTGTTCTTCCCACCCTTCACTTTGGTCAGTTGATCTTTCATAAGTGGAAGAACCGCCTCACACCAGTTGAATACCTTCGGTTCCAGGCATTCCAAGGTATACTGCATGTAAGATCTATTTGCTAAATGTAAAGTTGCACTGCCAGCCAATCTAGCAAGGGTAAAGAGAATAGTCCTCAAAGGTCGATCAATAACATCTCGGATATGAATCTTTCCATCTCTGCTGGGTTGGGATCCTTCCCGACAGAACTGACGAATATAATCTCTCACTGATTCACCTCCTTAGGCGAGTCCTGATAATGAAAGAGGGGCACCCCACCTCGATAAACCCATTAGAAAATAAATATCCTCGATGGTGATAGGAATAGCTTTACCCCTGATCTGAAACACCTGGTCAATAGGATCCCAAGCATGAACAAGATACTACAGCAAATCCATCTGTTGTCTCATGCTGGACAAGCGGAAAAACTTTAGCAAACCACAGTTCCTTAATGCATTTACTGTGCCCTGGTCATTTAAGGCAATCATGTCCTGCTCTTCATGCTCTTGTTCTCACCATGTAACGACCATTTTGATCCAATGAATACCTGAAATACAATCAATAGGAAAATTAGGATCCAATTTGGGCAAAAATCAGTTCAAAATTTGATGAAAAACAACTGTTCAAACTTGGTGTTCTGCGCCCATCGCACTTAGCCCTTGAGGAAGGTGCTATGCATAGCAGGTTGCCTCTTAGCAGCCCAGTATGCATCGCACTTTTCGATAGGGATAAGGTGCGATGGTTGAAAAATGAGATTTTAAACCCTAGAGGCCCAGAAAACTGAGAAAAGTTGCCCAAAACTGAAAAGTAATGGAATAGAATTGAAGAGCATAAGGATAGCTCCTACCTCATCCTGATGGCACACAAAATGATCCATAGAATCTCTCGCAATCGACTGGTGAAATTTGGGGGAAAACCGCTTCAGAGCTCCAAAATCCAATGTTAGAAATGAAATGGTGAAAATGAAATGATAAAACTAGTTTTTATGTTTACTTTTTCATGTACATCAAGTAAATGTTGATTTTATTCATTTTTTCATCCATAAATATGTATTTTTAATCATTTTAGTGGAGTTTTGAGCAGGATGAACAACTGAGAACAGAATATGATGTGTTGATGGTAAATTGTACATCTTGGACCACCAAGCAAACTTTTCGTTTTCTTTTCGAGCTTTGATTTAAAAATGAAAAGAAAACTATAGAGTCCTCTTTAAACTCTTTTCAGACTCTTTAAATAAGAAAAGATAGTCGAGCACTTGTCTCTTCCAGCTCGTTAAAGTATTGGAAACGACATCCCTCTTGTATTATTTTATCCTTTTTCGGACCTGAGGGATTATTTTACGAAAAAACTTATGGTGTGTCTCTTTTCAAACTCTCTAAACATGAAAAGGACCAAGTTATCCTTCTCGTTAAACTCGTTAAAGTAATAGCGACAAAATTGTCCATCTAGAAAAGGCCGAGTTTCACCATCGCTAGACTCGTTAAAACATCAAATAGCGATGGGTTTACCCGAAGGGTGAATTATAGAACAAGCATATGTTATCCTCCTCAAGCTTGATAAAAAATAAAGAGGTACTGGTCAGCAATGACTGGGGAAAAAGGGAAAAAATCTTGAAAACTTATGGTAGCGAGTCACTCTTGAACATGACACTTTCACTTCATCTCCGTGATTGAGTTGGGTTGGGTTATTCCGTTTTCTAGTCATCATACCATTGGTCTATCACACCATCCATCTCTTTGGGTTAATGCTACCAATTCATCTTAGTGTTTCCGATATGTTCAAGAGAAGTCATCTAGTTAAGAAGTCATCCAGTTAAAGTCTCATCTGTTGCAATACTACAAACCTTCATTTTCATGACCGCCATTCCTAAACTTTGTATCGTCAGTTCGTTTTCATCTTCAAAAATCATTTACTTCGTTTTGTGTCGTAGATGAAGGATACATCAACGCCCTCCTACGACGAGTCACTTCTTGTTGACATCAGCTCATTATCCAAGAAGTTGACTTAGAAACACCCTTTCACTGCATTGAAGCTTGCATACAGTAATGGCAAGTTTCTCTTTTCTGGCGATAGGTTGACATCAATGGCCTTCGACCGAAGTATTTTGCATGGTGTTCGACATCGAATCATCTATTCACACCACGTGAAATGTACTATTGTACCTTGAGGATCATTTTCATTATTGGTGATCTCTCTCGCATCTGTTAACGGTTTACATCATTGGCTGGTAATCAGACGATGTCTCTCCATGTTCGACCTCAAAACATCTTTTCGCATGGTGTGACTTGTACATTGAGTGAGGATTGAATGAGTTTGAAGACCCCAGATCTAGTTTCATCCATCTAGGCTGCGATATATTCAGGAGTACAAAAGCATCAAATGTACACAGGCTTTACACAGATGGTCATCCTAATCATGGATTACAAGTCTATATCTACAGACGACTGTCTGATCTATGTACATGTAATGAAAGTTTATAAAGCTGAGCATAGGGATGCCTCCCTCAGCTAATTCATGAAAAATCATATTATCATGATGTATTATATTGTAATTGATGTAGGTCACCTTCCAGTTCGAAACTTCCGATGCTCATGATAAAGCATTTCACTTGACATGAACATTTGCGACCTCGTGCTTTAGGGGGCAACTATTGTAGACATATTTGGGCACATCAACCCTAACTCACATATCGATGTATTAGGGTTCATCAACCCCTAAAATAGTTGTTTTATGCCCTAAAGGAACTAGGTCATCTAAATGCCTCATTCCCCAAAAGTTCCATCTCAAAAATCATCCAGAAAGTGCCTCAAATGAATCATTGCTGAAAGACCTATGTTAGGGTGCTATGCATAGTAGGTATCTGCACTGTCAAAGTGCTATGCATCATAGTTTGGCCCTCTAGTAGGTGTGATGGGTGAGGTAGGACAAAATTCCAGGAGAGTTTGAGAGTTGGTTGCTCATAGAAACTTCTAGAAACTTCTCCTCTGCCACTTTCCACTCTGAATTTTCCCAAGGATGACTAAGGGAATTAGGAAACCACCTCCAATTCCTCTCTTCCATGGAACCAATTCCTAAAAATAGAAAGGCATTTATCATCCCATTGATGACTCAACCTCCTGCAATCATCTATAAAAGGATCCCTCATCCAAGAGATCAGAAGGCTGAATTATTTTGAGTTGTAAGAAAGTGCTGCTAGTTTTAGTATTGAGGTGAGAGCATTGTGTTATAGTTGGTGTGTTCTTGCTGATTCATGAGGTGAAGAAGGCTTGAAGTTGGGAGGATGGCGCTGGATCAAACTTCTTATGGGTTGTAATTCTCCTTGTTATCAATAAATTTCTTCAAGATTTTTCCCAATTGATTGTGTTAACTGTAAATGCATTCATTTGTTTATTATATTTCTGGTTCTATGATGTTTATGATGTGATGGATCATTATGCTTTGACAGGTTTGTTTCTGTAGCTGTGCAGGTACTCCCCAAGCGTGTTAAGTACAGGGAGGAGTTACGGGATCGCCAAAGGAGAGGGAGATCAAGCGAGGATTCAAGCGAAAGTTATAGGTTGGTCCCTCATAGTCTCTTTCTTATCTATCATTCATAGGAAAGATAATGAATTGCTTTGACTGTTGTTTCTCGGTTAGCTCCCAAACCTAGAGGGCTAGCATTTCTTAAAAATACTAGTTTTCCTACAAACAAGCTCCCAGTGATTAGCAAGCCTTTTTGGCCAAAGTGATCAAGTCTGAGCCCATCATACCACTTACTAAAAACCAGTCAGCTGCTAAACCAGGAAAATAAGAACTGAAAAGATTACTAACCATGAGATGTACCTTTCAACCTTCTTATAACACTTATCTCACAATAAATTTAGTAAACATCTAAATTTATTTAACAGTAAACATATTATTATTCATTTATTTTAAAATATCACACCCTATGATTAAAATATTAAAATTAATTAATTAATAAAAAGAATTAACCTAAATTAATTAATTAAAATTAAATAAACCCAATATTAATATTAATATTAATATTAATTATTATTGAAATTAAAATATTACTATTAATTATTATTATTATGGCTATATATTTCTAACATCGTGACGACACCAAGAAGAGGCCGGGGCTCGAAACAAGGTGTGGGTCGAGATTACGATATCCTACACCAATACCCCACTCCGGACTATGGTCGAACCCGAATGGAGGTCAGAGGTCAGGCCTACATTTTCCGTGACTTTTATATCTTTGCGCACCTAACTTTACCAATGGTCGACCACGACGACTTGGAGTCACAGGTCTGACTTCAGTAGTCCATTTAAAATTTGACAATGAATCTGACTAGACCAACCCACCTATGTCTGCGTTCGAAGGAAGAGTTCACAAAGTCATCTAGAACCAGAAGAAATATCCTTGCCTTCAGATAGTTGGATAACTTCGTCTTCTTCGTAATCGCACTGTCATAAGTGTATGTAACCCAAATCACATCATCAAACACAACTAACCTTGTAGGTGTTGTACACACTTTTAAGCAATACCGATACTATTAGTGTAGGTAACCCAAATCACATCATCAAACACAACTAACCTTGACAGTGTTGTAGACACTTTTAAGCAATACCGTTTCTCCAATGCTTAGAGGTAACATATACACCGATGAAAGTGACGTGTGGAATATCACATAGCCAACTCTCTATGTACATTTCAGAATATTTAATCCCCAACCCTACCAATCTAGAGTCTGCTTCAGGCTCTTGTAGGTAGGTTAGAAACTGCCTAGTGAATTGATCTATTCTTTCGACGCAAATTTTAATTTCTTCTGAGAGTTTAGCACTGCAAATGAGGCGATCAAGAACTACCACATCCCTGTTAAGCGATGAAGAAGTTGTCTCCCTTCGGCAAGGGCCTCATTCAAATATTTTGATTTCTCTAAGGTCAGATTTTGCTCATATTTATCCCTAAAGTCTTCTTCGAGGTCTCCATATAATGGATGTAACTAATCAAATTCCCCATGACATTCGATGTTAGTCCTATGAAAAAATAAATAGCCATTACTTTTTTGGAGCAAACTAGACTATGAATATAGAAGTAGATGGGGAGAATTACAAAAGCAGAGAGAGCAATGACAAAAATTGGAGAAATATAAAAGCAGAGATAGCAACAACAAAAATGGGTAGAAAAATAGATACACTGCACAAGTTTAGTTCACAACAAACACATCTGCAATAGATGTTGGGAATTTCTGATTATTCCAAACAAAATACAGTGGAAAAATCCTCTGTTTCCACTGTTGAGAACTTTCTGATAAATTGCGAAACAACAAAAATTATGAACAGAGAGTAATACTCTGTTTTCAGGATTTCTGATCATTCAAAAACACAAGAACAGAGCATAAAATAATACTCTACTTTGCATCAAGATCAAAAACTGATCAAAATAATACTCTGTCTTAATATAGCAAAAACAAAAAAAAAAAAATCACTTTGCTGTAACTGGTGTTGCAGCAACGCAGTTTTTTTTTCAGTTGCTGTAACTGGTGTTGCAGCAACGTAATTTTTTGGTGTTGCAGCAACGTAAATTTTTTGACGTCAAGTATTTTTTGAGTTACGGTGTAACATCAACGCTCAGAAAGAAACTTCTATTTATAAAAATAAACTAACTGATAAAACTAAGTCTTCCTCACATAGAGGGATTTCCACAACTCCTATTACAAAACATCTTCCTCTTAACAGAGGGATTTACCAATCTATGCTGAAAAGCATCTTCCTCTTGATAGAGGGATTCACCAAACACTGTGCTTGAAAAGCACCTTCCTCTTGACAGAGGGATTCACCAAAGGAACGCTTCTGTTCCACACAAATAACATTTACCTCTTAACAGAGGAATTCCAACATGCCTGCTTCAGAGGCACTTCAATCTGTCGAAATTGACATTGCTGTGTCTGTCTGATATTTTACACTGCTGTGTGTAAAACTTTCAATACATTTATGCTGCTGCATATACAGCTATCTCAGAACTGCTGTCTCAGCAACTCTCTCTCTCAGCACTGCTGTCTCAGCACTATGTCTCAGTACTGTTGTTTCAGCATCTCTGTCTCAGCACTCTGTTTCAGCAACTCTATCTCAGCAACTCTTTCTCAGCACTGCTGTTTCAGCATCTCTGTCTCACAGCAAACAATCTTAAAACAAAAAAACATTGAAATCTGCACTGTTGTGCATTTCACTGTTCTGGAAATACTTTTCTTCACGCTGCTGCGTGCTCTCATCTGCTCTCTATATATTTCCCATGTTTCTATTTCTATTTATGTTTCTGGTTCTGTTCTTTCTTCACTGATGTGTCTGCATTTTATAGTGCGAGAAAGGGTCATCACCGCTTTAACTTCCTGATGAAGTTTCTGCTGTACTCTGCTGCTCATAATGAATAAAATCTGATCTTTCTGACATTCTGCTGTGCTTCTTGAGTCGGTTATGTGGAAACCCATAACTGATAAATGCTGCGTCGGCTCAAGGCTGGTTCTTTTTTGTTTCAGCCATTCTGCTCATTAATACTGTTGTTGAGAAGTAATGGTGTAGCGCTGGATCTGATCTTTCATCCTTCTAGAAACACAAAATAATTAAAGAGTGAAAAGATGGTAATGACGGTGACTTAAAAGATCAGGAATAAATGTGGGGCGCCGGATCAGGACAAATGAATAAAATAGCTGTTGCTGTTCAATTGTTCACTGCAGTTCTACCGCAGATACGCCGACTCTTTTGTAAGTCCTCTATTGCAACTCGCTGATGCGATATCGGCGATCACTCATCAGTGATGTCCCGCATCGCTGCTACTGCACAGCAGTTGGAATTAATATTCCAACACTCCCCTTTTAATTTCAATTGTTGGGCATTCAATCATACCCAGACATTTCATAAAAAACTAAAAACTTTTCTGATCCAATGGTTTGATCAGAATATCAGCAACCTGCCCCTTCTCTGTTGTCATGGGAGATTTAATTCCATATCTCTTCCTTATAATAAGATCTTCATCAAAGAATGACTGTTAATACAGTTCAACAATAATGATAAAAAATTACAGGCTCCCCTTTAGTGTATGCATTATCTTCTTTCGGCAGAATCTTCTCAAAAGAAACTTAGATCGGCTAGAGAGCTCAAGGGACTTTCGGACTGTATTTTCTTCCTTCTCCATACTTGTGTAACTTTCTTCTTTTGCATGGGTCTAACTTGTGTAAAGGCCCATGTCAAGTTACAGTCACGTGCCATATGCCCAATGTATGACACTTGAAACATTCAACATTATTCATGAATAAAAATTCATGATTTCTTCTTGCAAAATTGTTTCTTGGAGATTGTCGGAGACTACAACATCTATCTCTATGAAATGCTCTGCAGTCTTTTGCCATATGACCAAAGTTTGAACAAGAATAACAATAACCAAAAAATGAACTTTGATACCTGGTATATGGAGGTTTCCTTGATGTACTTCCGAAGCCTTTCTGCCTTGAAATTCTTTGCTGATAACCATTGTCTTTCGCATCTTTGTCGTCATCAACATTTCTTCTTGGAGCTAGTTTTCTTCTTGGAGTAGGATTTCTTCTATTGTAGCCTTGATTTTTCTCCTTGCCTTTGCTGGAACTAGGGGCATCACATTTTCTTTCTGCCTTCTTCACATCTCCTTTGCTTAAAGAATTTTCATTCTTGTTTGTGGGTTCACATACATACCCAAGTCCTGATTTATCATATGGAGATCTGTGATAGCTGAGCATATCATCCAAGGCTTGAGAACTCTTCATGATTTTGTTCATCCCTTCAACCTTTTTTCTAAGGAGGACAATCTTTTCTTCCAATCTTTCACACTCATCATTCTTCTTTGTAAGTTGTTTCTCAGTTTCTTCCTTGCTACAAGTAGCTTCATCTGCTACTATTTTAAGAGAGATGATATCTGTCTTCATTTTGGAAATTTCTTCATCTTTTGCTTGACTGCTCTCCATTCTCTTCTCAGCTTCTTGTGCCTGCTTCCCGGCTTCTTGTAATTCAGCCTTAAGAGAGGAGACCTCTGCCTTGTACTGTCCAATCTCTTCTACAAGTTTGTTCACTCTCTTGTGCCTTTGTTCAAGTTGACTTGACAAGATATCTTCCTGCTTCTTTGCTTTATTCAACTGATTTGTCATGGATATGACTTCTTCATGATGCTTCCTTTTGCTTTAATCAAGTTCCTTCTTAAGCTTGGCAAGCTCTTCATCTCTTTCTTTTACTTGAAGCTTGATGAGGTCAACCTTCTCATTTTCAGCTTCTATGATAGGTTCATAATTTCCTTCTTGACTGATTGTCGTGGTCAGTGCTCCATTTGCATGAAGGTCATGAAGTCTGTCCCATATATCCTTTGCTGATGAATATTTTCCTATATTCTTCTTTAAAAAATCAGGCAGTCCATCCAAGATTGTCTTTTCTGCTTTTGCATTGTGCTCCTTAAATTCTCTATCCATCTTGCTATCATCAATTACTGATTCCCAAATTTCAATCCCTTGAGACTGTAATATAGTCCTCATTTTTATTTCCCACATATCAAAATTTCCATTAAACCTTGAAGCCTCAAATAAAATGCTTTCAAGTTGATTGTCTTCTATTTTGGGAATAGAGGGAGACACATTCTTAGCAGGATTGGTGACTTTCTTCTTTGACTTTGCCATTTGACTGAGTATCTTAAAATAACTGACTGTTTCTTCAATAGCAACACAGAAAATTGATCTGTAAAATACCTTGACAACGTTTTCACTTTGCTGGATAATTTGCTGCAGCAAGAAATCTTCTTTCAGCTCCTTTGATATCTTCAAAGAGCCTGAACAAGCTCTGATACCATGTCGGGAATATCTGATTATTCCAAACAAAATACAGTGGCAAAATCCTCTGTTTTCACCGTTGAGAATTTTCTGATAAATTATGAAACAACAAAAATTATGAACAGAAAGTAATACTCTGTTTTCAAGATTTCTGATAACTCAAAAACACAAGAAAAGAGCATAAAATAATACTCTACTTTGCATCAAGATAAAAAACTGATCAAAATAATACTCTGTCTTAATATAGCAAAAACAGAAAAAAAAAATCACTTTGCTGTAACTGGTGTTGCAGCAACGCAGTTTTTTTCAGTTGCTGTAACTGGTGTTGCAGCAACGTAAATTTTTGACGTCAAGTATTTTTTGAGTTACGGTGTAATAGCAACGCTCAGAAAGAAACTTCTATTTATAAAAATAAACTAACTGATAAAACTAAGTCTTCCTCACATAGAGGGATCTTCACAACTCCTATTACAAAACATCTTCCTCTTAACAGAAGGATTTACCAATCTATGCTGAAAAGCATCTTCCTCTTGATAGAGAGATTCACCAAACACTGTGCTTGAAAAGCACCTTCCTCTTGACAGAGGGATTCACCAAAGGAACGCTTCTGTTCCACACAAATAACATTTACCTCTTAACAGAGGAATTCCAACATGCCTGCTTCAGAGGCACTTCAATCTGTCGAAATTGACATTGCTGTGTCTGTCTGATATTTTACACTTTTGTGTGTAAAACTTTCAATACATTTATGCTGCTGCATATATAACTATCTCAGAACTGCTGTCTCAGCAACTCTCTCTCTCAGCACTGCTGTCTCAGCACTGTGTCTGAGTACCGCTGTTTCAGCATCTCTGTCTCAGCACTCTGTTTCAGCAACTCTATCTCAGCAACTCTATCTCAGCACTACTGTTTCAGCATCTCTGTCTCACATCAAACAATCTTAAAACAAAAAAACATTGAAATCTGCACTGCTGTGCATTTCACTGTTCTGGAAGTATTTTTCTTCACGCTGCTGCGTGCTCTCATCTGCTTTCTATATATTTCCCCTGTTTCTATTTCTATTTCTGTTTCTGCTTTTGTTCTTTCTTCACTGCTGTGTCTGCATTTTATAGTTCGGGAAAGGGTCATCACCGCTTTAACTTGCTGATGAAGTTTTTGCTGTACTCTGCTGCTCATAATGAATAAAATCTGATTTTTCTGACATTCTGTTGTGCTTCTTGAGTCGGTTATGTGGAAACCCATAACTGATAAATGCTGTGTCGGCTCAAGGCTGGTTCTTTTTTGCTCATTAATACGGTTGTTGAGAAGTAATGGTGTAGCGCTGGATCTGATCTTTCATCCTTCTGGAAACACAAAAATAATTAAAGAGTGAAAAGATGGTAATGGCGGTGACTTAAAAGATCAGGAATAAATGTGGGGCGCCGCCGGATGAGGACAAATGAATAAAATAGTTGTTGTTGTTCAATTGTTCATTGCAGTTCTACCGCAGATACGTCGACTCTTTTGTAAGTCCTCTATTGCAGCTCGTTGATGCGATATCGACGATCACTCATCAGCGATGTCTTGCATAGCTGCTACTGCACGGCAGTTGGAATTAGTATTCCAACAATAGAGAAGGATATATTTTTTTATTTCTTATTGGTATTTTTTGCCACTAGTATGCTAGGAAAAATTGGGTGGAAAGGAACAAGACAACACAATCGAAGATACCAAAATCAAATTTTGAAACAAAGATCAAATTCAATGATAAAATCTTTTGTAAAAATTTAAATATGATAATTTTGAGAACAATATAAATGATAACTATCGAATTTAAGCACCTATGAAAGTAAAGTACTGGATGTCAAATTTTATAAAACGGTCGAGGATGGACTTCTGAACACAAAACGCCGAACAATTCAATACTATTAATTGTATTAACACTGCACTTGCCACGACGTTAACTGGATATTCAATTGTATTATTTTATCGTGAACCAAAGCCTATCAACTATATCTTCTGTTCCGATTAACGTCGGGAGGTCGAGTCCAACTGCAACTCCGCTCAAACAGTTGGAAAATACCCGACTAAGGGATGGCCTGACTAAAGGTTGGCAAGTCCAAAATTAGTCTTCTTATAGGCAAAGCTGGCATCAACTAGCAATATTTAGGTAAGAGCATGGTTTTCTTTTCATCAATGTTTTTCGACCTGCTCTACTTCCATAGGTAGCATTTTTCTGTTGTCGTTTACCTATGCATTCAAATGGAATGCTACAAACCTAATTGTGTTTTTACATCTTTGAATCAATTGTTGATTGTTTCTTGTTTATTGTCTCATTTGATTATGATCCTAGTGTGTTGAATTTTCATTCTTTCAATCCACGAACTATGTGCAGCGGTTATCTAAAAAATGATGTTCAAGCCATATTTTGAAAATTTATTTAGTGCGGAGCGTGTCAATCTCAATAGTTAAAAGATTCCATTATAATAAAGGAAAGTTTAATAATTAATATGGGGAGTAGTGTTTCCATCACAAGATCAAGAACTAATTACAATGAAAGATATGGATAATTAATAGATATGAATGATTTATTTGTCTTTGATGGCATGTTGGTCGTGCATTAGATGTTATAACAAGGCCACTCGTTCTCCTTCCCTCGCCTATCTGAACACAAATGCACATTTTTATAGTTTAAAAAACAATGTCAAAGCATTCTTTTAAGTCAATTTCCTGCCTCAAGTGTCATTATATTCTGTTTAAAATCCCTACTGTAATTGAACCGAAAGAAGCGAGGTGGGTTTTTTTAGTGTCATTAAAATGAAGCTATGGGTAGATATTCATAACGTTCTTCCAACTACAAAATGGTAATGTTCATTGCAATAAATTACTTATTACAAAGCAATAAATTACTTATTACAAAGACAGTGACAGTGACAGTGAAAGAATATATATGATAATTTATATGGTTGGAAACATATAAAGTGATAAGGTGTTTTATTAAGGCATTTTTGGATGTGCAATTACTGGTTCAATTCCCTGTTATATTGGACATGATAAAGATATATTTTTACCAAACTTAAAAAAAAAACATGTATATATATATATATATAACTACTATCTACTTATATGTGAGAAAACAACCAATCAAACTCACGAGAATGCCGAGCTGTGGAGACTTGAAAAATGAAATGTTATGGTTGTTTTCCATGGTAGCAACCCTTTCACAAGAGGGACACATGGTAAGCATTGTGGTAGGCAGAGCCATGTAGAATGCTTAGAAAGCAATGAGGAACTGCCTTCATAGCCCTAAGCTCTTGCAACTCTTTATGGAGGCTTCTATTCTCCTTTGTTAGGTTCTGTCCACAGTACCACTTCATAACCTCATAGTCCACTTCTCTCTCATTCAACTTTGTATCGCAATGTTGCTTTCCTCCGATCTTCGATTAACAACTCGCACGCAATCTTCCTCCGATGCTATTTTCCTTTATAACCATTTACAAAGGAAATATATGCAAACACAACTTTTCTGCCTTGGTATGGCCCTAGCACATTTACCGAGGTTTACTTTTTCGCTTATCGCAATCGCTATAGTGAGCGACTCACATTAACATGTGTTTCCCCATCTCCTCCGATATGCGATTAACCTCTGGAACTCAAAGCATATTAACTATGCCATATAACTCCCTTCGGGTCTGCTTACTTTGCTTGTAGCATTCTTCCCCCCATCATTGATCTCCTCCCGCAAGATCCAACTGTTCACGGTAGATTTCGGATCGACTACAAACACGGGGTTTAACCGCCTGACAAAGTGGTTTCCCTTCTCCCCTCCACTGCTATGTGGCATGATATGTATGGGATCAGCGCTCGACGCTCAATACCACTTATGGTTTCTTCGCTGCCCAAAATACCATTTTGCTTATAAACCAACTTTTTTAGCCAGTTACTTCCTACGCTCTTCTATCATGCAATGACCGTTGATATTTGAGATCTAATGGTTCATATGCACCAATATTTCACTTCTCTGCTCTTCCTTTTTACTTAGAATTTACACTAATTCTTCAATATTTTCTTTGTGGTTTGGGTTTTTCTTCAGGGTTTTGCTTTTTGCCTCTGCTGCTCAACTTCTCTGAGTTTAATTTCTCTGCAAATTCTCACTTTGCTACTTCTCTCCAGAGCTTCAATCTGTTTCTTCAATTGGATTCTAAAACCCGTTATGATTCCTCTGAATCATTCTCTCCTTCTGCGTGTTCTATAGAACTCTGTCTGCAACCCTGTTACAGAACCTATGAATTCACATGTAATTCATTCATAAATACTCATTTCACATAATTACACAACTAGGAATAAACCTCTATATACATAAGTATAAAAAAATGATTACATTCGAGACTCTGTGTCTCTCACATGCCTGATCTTCAACTATCAGTGACCTCCTCCCCTTCACTCTACCTGTAGGCTTACATTTATACCAGAAAGGTTCTTTGAACTAATTCTGGTTGAAATCCTAGATCTACTGAACTGACTCCTAAATGTCCTCCATCCTCTATGTCCGCTTCTAACTTCATTTAATTCCTAAGAACTCTCTCCAGTTCCTGGAATCATGAACTGTTTTAAGAGTTATAATTGACTTATAACTCTTTTGTCATTACTAACCACTCATGTTCTTCCTTATTCAAGAGCATTTACAAGATATCTCACATTATCTAATTAATTTCTATTCTCTGCACTGAAAATCCTAAATGTTACATTAATTCATCACTTAGGAATCCAACTTCCTATATATACATGACCCCCTATGTCTACTAAAATACAGTGATTTTCTCTTGGGTTGAATTCTCCCGGATCAGACTCCCAAGTAGAAAATATTCATGATGTCCTGATCATGTGTCTTCTGATTTTTGTCTTCCTGGATCCCATACTTTGTTTTGTAACTGCCCAATTGTCCTATTCCTTTGCTGTTGCTGTACTTCTATTGTCTTTTGCTCCAATTTCTTTTCCTTGTTAATTAGGTTCATACTCTTATTGATCATCCTTCCTGTTGTCATCAACTTTCTCCCTATGGCCTCTTTCATCATCAACTACCACAAATCTTCAATTTCTTTTTCTAGCATATCTTTGGGCTGGTCCATACTCTGCCTCTTACTTCTTCCTCTTTCTCTTTGCTTTAGGTTGTTGTTGTTGTCCACTAACTCTTCAAACTGTTGTTGGTTACTTTTACTTTGTAGTTGTTGGTTTACTTTTTATTCTACTTTTTCTCTTGTTCCAACTTTTGCTTTGTCTCCTCTGCTTACTGCCTCCCTTTCATCCTTACCCTCTTTCATGATTATTTTTGTCTGTATTGAATCATGAATTTCCAGCATTCTCTCCATCAATTTAGCATCTTTGTTCCATGGATTGAATTCTTCCACAAAATCTTCTTCTTTCATCTTTATTTGGCTACTCATCTGTGCCAAATTTTCTTCAGTATCTGCAACAAAACCTACACTCACAAAACACTTGTTAAAATAAAAAACATAAGGTTTCTGTGTCTTATCTTCCTTTGGAAACAGTTCAGTTTGCTGCTCTGTTTCTCTCTCCTCTGTCAGCATATCAGTATGCTATTTTGAATTCTCAAAGAACTCATGAGACTATCAACTAGTTTGTCTTCCACATCATCTGCTCTAATGATGTCTTCCTGCTCTTGTCCACTGTAGGGAACTCCTTCTTTTGCAGTGTCAATCTGATGAACTTTCATTACCATCTCCTTCATGACAATTCTTTTGTCTTCCTTTTTCGCAATCTATCTTGAACATCTATCTTCTGTTTTTCCAACTCCCTTCTTTGAAAGTCTAATTTTCTATATAACTCAATAATTTCAATTGGATTAGAATTTGGAAATTTCACACAATTTTCCATACCTTCCTTTGTTATTAATAAATCATCAGATGTTCTTTCTCCCAAGGTTAAATCCTTTGCATAGGTTTCTTCCTTCTTAACATGTTTTTGTAGATGTCCTTCTCTTTTTTTGACTATCTCAATAGTTTCCATGGCTATTTCCACTGTGCCTATCATCCTGGTGAATTGATGATCCTTTACAATGTTTTCAGCTAACATAGTCTCTTCAAGTTTGTCTTTAATCTCTGGTTGTTTACCTTCTCCAAGAGCTATTCTTGTCTCACCATTTGCATTAGTATTCTCCTGCATTTGTTTTGCATCCACAGATAAACTATTAGTCTTAAAAACATAAGACCCTATGGCCCCACTTGATGTTTCAGCCATCATATCTCCTTGTTGTTCTAAATCCTTCATATGATTTAGAAATTCTTCGATGGTCTCCTCTTCAATCTCCTCAAGCCCTTCACTTGGTTGTTTGATATATTTCCCCAACTATATATGAGACCTATCTATCTCATCTTCTTCCAGAACAGAATTTAGATTTTGCTTATCTTCTTCCTCCTTTATGACAATATCAACAAATTGTCCTTCTTTACATGTTTCACCTGCAAACATACACAAATTGTCAGATTTAAAACCATGTGACCCTTTGGCCTCACTTGAAGTTTCAGTCTTCAAGTCTTCATCTTCACTTTCTCCCAGAATTTCTCCCTATTCTGGTTCACAAATGAACTCTTCCATTTCCAACTCAACTTCCTTGAGTTTTTCCCTCAACCACTTTACTTTCTTTTGCTGTAGCCTTCTCTACATCTCATGCTACTCCATTGGCTTCTTCCTCAAGACCCAACCTAGTCTCTGGCTTTACTCAAGTATTCTCCTTAATGCATCGAGTTGTTCTTTTAACTCTGCAATCTTTTTGTCAATCTCCTCTTGACTCATCCTCTTGCCATTTGTCTTGGCATCCTCTTTCTTCATCTTTCTTCTACTATGGTCTTCCTCATAACCTCTACTATGACTATCAGTAGCCATCTTCTTCTCCTCTCTCTTCATGAGCTCCTCACTCACTTACTATGAGCTGCATTAAAGCCTCTACAACAACAAGTCCTCCTTGTTGCAACTTACCTCACCAAGCTTTCCTCTATACTTGGTATTGGCAAGCCCTTGATTCTCTATCTCTGGAACCTCCTTTGAGAGCTTCTCTCTACTTCTTCTAGGCTTCAACTCATCTACACTTCTCAAGAACACAACTGTCCTCTTGTATTTCAATCACAATGAAATACTTGGTTCTCACCACCTCTTCTTTCATTTATAAAGTCTTACCATCTTCCTTCATCCCTTAGAAATTTTGCCCACATCCTTTGTGGAATTGCCTTTGTGATCTGCAATAATCCCTCCGCAGTAATAAGTCTCCTTCTTGCTACATATGCCTTACTAAGCTTCTCTCCTTTGAACTCATTCTTTCAGCATCTCTCTAGTTCTTTCCTCTAGAACCAATTCAACACTCCTCGCTCTAGATTGTTGTAGCCTTCTCACCTTTATCTATGCATTAATGTACAAACACACATTCTCAAATCAAAACAGAACATATCACCTCACCTTCAAGATCTTGTTTCACCATTCCACCTGACATACCCTGAATGGATTGTTCTCTATTTTTTTTGCATCTGCAAGTTCTGCTATACATCCCCTTTGTGTGCCTTCTTTCTATCAGATCAGAATCTGATCCTTCCTTGCCTGCATAAAAATCTTTGACACATAACTTTGTTCTCAATTCTTTCACATAGAATTTCTTTATTCTGTTTTAACACCAATTGTTTCAATTAAAAACCTACTCTGATACCAAATGATGCCAGGGTTACCTCGCTTACACCCATAGTATGCATGTAAAATGCATACATGCATTTGTCCCGGGAATTTTACTCACCAAGGAGTCAAATCTTCACCCAATAATGGTTAAAAGCCATATTAATCAACATAGGCAACCAACATACAAATATGACTTTATTAAAGCCTTTCTTTTAAATCCTTCCTATTGGGACTAAAACCCTCTCATTAACCCTTCGCTAACCCCTAAACCATATATATATAACCTTTCTCTTCTTTAACCAATGGTTACATATATTAACACGTAAATTCTCCCATCAACGCTACTTTACTTGATAACCCATTTACAAAGGAAATACTCACAATCTTACGTTTTTAACTGGGGCTTCACTTTATTGGTTTCCAAAGAAAAACCCGACCGAAACACATAGGTCGGACTTCAAACCTTATAAACCCGCGTTCATGATTATCGTCGATTCCGCACCTTTAGTCGCACCTTTAGTCACTACACAATGCTGCTCCGATCCCCGATTACCCATCGGCTCGATATCTGATCGGCGCTTTATCGGCCTATCGATGATATCGCGATGTCGCTTTCCTCCGATCTCCAATCAACAACTTGCACGCAATATTCCTCCGACGCTATTTTCCTTTATAACCAGTTACAAAGGAAATATATGCAAACACAACTTTTCTACCTTGGTATGGCCTTAGCACATTTACCGTGGTTTACTTTTTCGCTTATTGTAATCGCTATAGTCAACGGGTCACATTAACATGTGGTTCCCCATCTCCTCCGATATGCAATTAACCTCCAAAACTCAAAACATATTAACTGCGCCATAAAACTCCCTTTGGGTCCGCTTACTTTGCATGTAGCATTCTTGCCCCCGCCATTGATCTCCTCCTACAAGATCTAACGGTTCATGGTAGATTTCGAATCGATCACAAACAAGACATTTAACCGCTTGATAAAGTGGTTTCCCTTCTTGCCTCTGCTGCAATGTGGCGTGATATGTATGGGATCGACGCCTAAGACTCAATACCACTTATGGTTTCTTCGCCGCCCGAAATACAATTTCACTTATAAACTAGCCTTTTAGCTAGTTACTTCCCATGCTCTTCTATTACACGATGACCGCTGATCTTTGAGATCTAACGGTTCATATGCACCAATACTTCACTTCTCCGCTCCTCCTTTTTACTTATAATTTATGCCAATTCTTTAGTGTTTTCTTTGTGGTTTGGGTTTTTCTTCAGGGTTTTGCTTGCCGCCTCTACTACTCAACTTCTTTGAGTTTAATTCCTTTGTGAATTCTCACTTTGCTACTTCTCTCCAGAGTTTCACTCTGTTTCTTCAATTGGATTGTAAAACCCGTGATGATTCCTCTGAATCATTCTCTCCTTCTGCGCATTCTACAGAACTCTGTCTGCAACCCTGTTACAGAACCTACGAATTCACATGTAATTCATTCATAAAGACTCATTTCACACAATTACACAGCTAGGAATAAACCTTTGTATACATAAGTATAAACAAATGATTACATTCGAGACTCTGTGTCTCTCACCTGATCTTCAACTATTAGTGACCTCCTCCCCTTCACTCTCCCCGTAGGCTTACATTTATACCAAAAAGTTTCTTTGAACTAATTCTGGTTCAAATCCTAGAGCTACTGAATTGACTCCTAAATGTCCTCTATCCTTTATGTCCACTTCTAACTTCATTTAATTCCTAAGAACTCTCTCTAGTTCCTCGAATCATGAACTGCTTTAAGAGTTATAATTGACTTCTAACCCTTTTGTCATTACTAACCACTCATGTTCTCCTTTATTCAAAAGAATTTACAAGATATCTCACAGTATCTAATTAATTTATATTCTATGCACTCAAAAGCCTAAATTTTACATTAATTCATCACTTAGGAATCCAATTTCCTTAAATACATGACCCCCTATGTCTACTAAAATACAACGATTTTCTCTTAGGTTGAATGCTCCTGCATCAGAATGTTCAGCGTTGCACTTCTGCTCAGAACTTCAGTCCTCTAATTTGCAAACAAATCCGCAAACTGCAAAAATGACTGTGAAAGTATGGTGGTTGTCAGTGTGTCTAAGGTGGTGGTTGGGATTAATTTTCCAACACTACCCATTAATTACAACTGCTGCCATTGACAATTCCCAAACAGTCTCTGAGATAAACAAAATTTTCACGTGTCAATGGCTTTGTGAAAATATCATCAAACTGTTCTTGTGACTTGTAGTGCTACATCACAATTTCACCATTGTTAATCAAGTCTCTAATAAAATTATATTTAGCATCAATATGCTTGGTCCTCTTGGGAAAAACAAAATTCTTTGACAATGCAATTGCGGAAGTATTGTCACAAAAAATAGTTGTTGTTCCTTCTTGGTCACAGAGAAGATCCCTCAACATCCTTCTCATACAAGCTGCTTGATATGATGTTGCTGTTGCGCCGACGTATTCGGCTTCTGCTGTTGACAATGAAATTATTGGTTGCTTCTTGGAGGCCCATGAAATGGCTCTAGAACCCAAATGAAAAACATATCTTGATGTGCTCTTTCTATCATCCACACTTCCTTCCCAGTCACTGTCGATGTAACCAACCAGCCTAAAATCATTTGTAGCAGTTTATAAAATACCATACTGTTTTGTCCCATTGACATACCTTACAATCCTTTTTTATACTTGCCAATGCATCTCCTTGGGTGTCTCCATGAACCTCGACACCAAACTCACTGCATACATTATATTCGACCTAGTGGCTGTCAAATACATCAAGTTTCCTATCATATACTTTTGTATAATGTTGTCTTGACATTATTGTTACAATCTTCTTTGCTCAACTTCAACCCCATGACTGTTGGAGTTGGTACGAGCTTGTTGTTATACATATTAAACCTCTCCAAAATATCTGCGAAATACTTTTCTTGGGAAATAAAAATACCATTTTCTGTTTGCTTCACTTCTATGCCCAAAAAATACCATAACAACCTTAAGTCAGTCATCTCAAATTCACTCTTCATGACTTCTTTGAAATCAACGATGAGGAAATCATCATTACCTGTAAAAATCAAATCATCTACATATAAGACAACAATAAGAATCTTACCATCACTCTCTTTGATATAAAGAGTAGGCTCACCGTCACGTTTTGATGAGCTTTGGTATTGCAACAAGAATGCTGCAACTCTCAAGGCTACCAATTTTAATTATTAACTCGGGGTTCGTACAAACTTAAGAGGTATCAGAACTATATGTGGAACATACAATGTGTCCTTCCTTTGTTGTCATGATGTAATGGAGTGCATATACTAAGGTCAAATCATAAACTAATTGCAAAAAATGAAATGTTCGAAATGGAACCATAACCTATTGCGAGAAAGAAAGTACAAGGAAAGAAACCTATTCTAATTGCATAAGGATCATGAACTAAATGTAAAAGAAACCTAGCTTAACTGTATTTATCACATGTGATAATTTAAAATAACTGAGGTTGAAATCTAATCTAGAGAGTACTAACTGTTGTGTGCATGTGTAAATATAAAAGAACTTATTTTTTAAATATTTTTTCTTTATGAATGAAAATGCTAATATTTCCTTGATCTTTGGCAAGGGAGACAAGTGTGGAGAAAGAGGGTTAAAATGGTCTTGACGGCATGGAGGTCAAGTATAGGCCTAATCCTAGCTTCAATAATGATTTTTCTCAATTCAGGCTCAAAACAGGCTTTCCTACAGGATGCTATAGTGATTTCCTACAGGATGCTACAATGATTTCCTACATGATCCCCTGATTTACTACAAAATATTACTGATTTATTATATGACATTATAATTCATTGAATGACCAAACAAATCAAATCCAAATTGGATAGGACAAATTTTTTTATTGACTAGGATGTCTTAGGTCTCCATTCCAAGTGGAATCACTCAAAAAGAACCCTATTAGCCCATGCTAAAAATTAGAAAAACATTACTAATCTAAAATTTAAAAATTTGAGAACTAGTGAGCTAGTAAATCTAAAAAATGCTTGACCTAATCAAGTGAAAATGCAGTGGGGTAATTTTTGTTATGACCTAGAATTTTTTTTGTGATCTAATGCAAGTGGAACCGACTTGATTGAAGCTCGTTAGCATGCTCTAATAAATAGTAGAAATTTACTGCTCTTTGCCACAAAGGAGTTCCATAAATCTAGATTTGGGAATAAGAAGACTAATCCAAGAAGCTCAATGATTACTATGAACTTCCAAAGCTTTTCCAAGGATGAAATAATGATTGTGATCCTACAAAATAACTTAGATAAGCCATTTAACTCAATCCTACAATAAAAAATCATTAGTACTAAATCCAGAAATGGAAATAAATAAAAAGAAGAGATGCATGTGAATAAGAAGTGAAAAGAAGGAAAGAAAATGATGCAAAAGGGCTCTGAGACTCCTGGGATGGCCAAGCCCAAGGAAACTCAGAGACCTATGGAGGAGAACAAGATTTATAACCTAAACATGGCACCAATCTTCATTATTTTCATCAATAGAATTACATCTCTACAAGAAAATGCAATGGAGCTGCAAAAATACAAGTTCTCTCCACAAGAACACTAATGAAAATCTCCCTAGAGGAAAATTTGACTTGGTAGTTATACAAAATGACTAGGAATCATTCTCCATGAATGGAGGAAGCTTTACCCACCAAAATCCCTTGATTAGTGGATTTGGTCCCCAATACTAGGAATTTGCATTAAATGGTGGGGAACACATTCCTATATTTTCTCAATCAATGGAGTTTCACAATCTGTGTCATAATTCCATAATATATTTTTGATTTATTATTTATTATTGATCCTCTTGTAGTAGGGAACAAGTATCTATATTATCTCCTCCTCCAAATCTTCATAATCTGCCCAATATTCTCATAATATTCCACAAAAATAAATAATAGTAGGCACAAATATCCAATTATTCATAAACTTTCCTAATGAATATATCAAAGTTAAAAATACATTATCTAATGTAGAAAGAGAGGTTTAATGTGATGAAGGATGGTCATAGGCCTTAAATTAATGTTTAATTTAGAGGTATGGGCCTTAATTTATGTCTAATTTAGAGGCCCATCACATTTGTCAAAACCATTTTCCAACAAGTAAGCATCTATTTTGCTATACCATGCACGCGGTGCTTGCTTTAGCCCATAAAGAGATTTCCTCAACCTATACGCCTTGTCTTCTTGGCCTTCTATGTCATAACTAGGTGGTTGCGCAGCATACACTTCCTCATTCAACACTCCATTCAAGAACGCTGATTTTATGTCCATTTGATACACTTTCCATTTATGTTGCACGATAATCACCACCACTGTATGCACTATCTCCATCCTTGCGACTGGTGCAAATGTCTCTGCATAATCTCTTCCATGTTGTTGCTTGTATCCTTTGACAACTAGCCTCAGTTTATGTCTTTCAATCTTCCCCTCAATATTGCTCTTAGTCTTATAGACCCACTTCACTCCAATGACTTATTTTCCTTGCGGAAGGTCCACTAACTCCCATGTGCCATTATTTTCTATTGCTTCTATTTCTTCCTCCATTGTTGTAACCCATTTTTCTTCTTTGACTACATCCTAAAAATGGATTGGGTCATCTACATGACAAAATAATGCAAATAAGTAATTTAGACCAGTGCTAACATCAACTTCATCTTGCTCATAAATCTCATTTAAATTTTTGAATTTTGGTCTTCTTATGCTTGCAGAAGATGGACTTGACATGTCACTTGGTGTTGTGCTTTGCGGCATTCTTGGAGAAGCACTTGCTTGAATGCGTGAAATTGTCCTATTATTTGTTGACGATGTTACTTATGCTTGAATAGGAGTAGAGGGAGTCATTGTTGAGGAATTGCTTGCTGTTGTCAATTCCTCTTTGTCCTGATGTCATATACATGCTTTCACATTGATTTTCTTCTCTAAACTTCCATCCCATGCTTCCTCTTCTACGAACTGCCCATCTTTGTTGATTATGACCTTCTTGGTTGATGGATTGCAGAGCTTGTATGACTTGGATTCATCAGTATATCCAACAAATATGCATTTCTCCCTCTTGTTGTCTAACTTCCTCCTCAACTCATATGGGACATGTGCATACGCCACACATCCAAAGACTCTCATGTGAGTGACTCTATGCTTTCTTCCACTCCATGCCTCTTTAGCAACCACATTCTTGACACTTTTTATTGGACACCTATTAATGATATACGCTGCAAAAGTGACAACTTCAGCCCAATAATAATTTGGTAAATTCTTTGCCTTCAACATACTCCTTGCCATTTCCATAATGGTCCTATTCTTCCTTGTCGTGACACCATTTTGCTGAGGTGTATACCTTATTGTAAATTGCGTGTGAATTCCATGCTCCTTGAAAAATCGAAGGAATTCATTTGAGATGTATTTTCCACCTCTATCAGTCCTCAAGACTTTGATGTAGTGTCCACATTGCTTCTCAATAAGAGCCTTGTATTGGCGAAAGCTCTCAAACACTTCAATTTTCTGTTTAGGAGATAGACCCATGTCTTCCTTATGTAGTCATCTATGAAGGGCAATAAATAATGGCTACCACCAATTGACGGTGTCTACATTGGTCCACATAAATCTGAATGGACAGTCTCCAAAGGTGCCTTTGATCTTATTGACTTTCCTACGGGAAATGTTTCTCTATGTTGTTTTCCCAAGATACATCTTTCACATAGGCTGCCCTATTTTTCTATGAGTTGCAACCCCTTCACCGTGCCTTTCCTATGCAACAAATTCAAACCTCCAAAGTTGAGATGACCAAATCTCAAATTCCATGACCAATTTTCATCTTTGACCTCTGCTTGAAATTTTACTTCTGTAATAGCTACATCTTTTGTTCCATCCTCTTGTGAGTTCATTGATAGTTGTGCTTGTGCATCTTCTTCCCTTGAATCTGATTTTATCTTTAGGGGAACATTCTATTGTTTTTCATCTAAACCTTTGCAATCAGTTGTCTGCTTGGAGGCTTATCCAAAATTGTGCACTCATCATTTTTGAAAAAGACATTGTAGCCCTTTTGCATGAGCTATCCAATGCTTATGAGGTTATGCTTCAAACCAATGACAAAGTAAACATCTGAGATGTACTTCTTCTCCCCCTTCTTTGTTAGGATATTAACTCTTCCTTTTCCCATGACAGAGACTTTGCTATGAATCCCTACTGTCACTTCATATTTCACATTTTCATCTAGATTGGAAAACATTTCTATATTCCCTGACATGTGGTTGTTTCACCTTGAATCTAGATACCATACATCACTTTGTTTTTCTTGTGCTACATTACAAGCTAAAAGCATGCTATAATGGTTTTGATTTTCCTTTGTGAAATTTACACTTGGTTTGTTACTAATGTCATATTGCTACTTTCTACATTCATTTTCATAAAGATCATACATCTTACAGTAATGACATTGAACCTGAGATTTATCATAGATATGACCTTGTGCTTGATTTTGGCTTAGGCCTTGACTTGGAATTTGATTGTTGCCCCTTCCACTTGAGATTTAAGGACTCCTTCTTCCACCTCTCTGTGGGCTTCTTCCTCTTCCTCTAGCATATGATCTTCCTCTACCTCTACCTGGAGAAAATGAAACGTGTGTCTTGAAGGCATGCTCCAATGAGGAGCTTATCGCTTTATTAAGTCTATGTTCATGAGAAATCAGTGATGCGTGTAGCTCATACACTGAAAATTGTGAGAGATTCGTTGTCTCTTCTATGGCCACAACAATGGCATCAAACCTTGTTGGAAAACTTCTCAAAACTTTCTCAACTATTCTCCTTTCCTCAAGTGTCTCACCATGAGACGTGTTTTGAGTAACCAGTCCAAATACATGTGTAAATTACGAGTCTACATTCTGAGACTCTTTCATACAAATTGTTTCAAAGTATCTTCTCAACATTTGTAGTTTTGTTGTCTTGACTTTTTCTATTCCTTGGTAGGTTGTCTAGAGGGTGTCCCATGCTTACTTGGACTTCTTTGTTGCTGCAATTCTTGAGAAAATACTTTCATGAACTGCTTGAAAAATGTAGAAGATGGATTTTGCATCCTTCTTCCTGTTTTCCCTCAACTAATCCCTTTCTGCTTGAGACAAGGCATTGTATGAAGCTGCATCTGTTGGTTCTTGAAAACCATTCTCCACCAAATCCTAAATGTCTTAAGAAGAAAACAAGGCCTTCATTGTAATAGCCCAATAATCATAATTTTTCCCATTAAATTGAGGTATCTGAGGATTACTCAAGCTTGTGCTTGATGTTGTCATTTCTCAGTGTAAAAAAAAAACATCTACCTGCTCGTAAATACACTTCGAAAATATGCCCTCAAAACAAATTTAAATTGCTAGTAAAACCACTTGTTTTTACACTAAGTTTAACTTGATCTGATACCATGTTAGAAATTTTATAGGGGGTAGAGGAGAGGAGTTTTCCTCAAAAATTAGTGGAGGCAAGAAAATCGCAACTAGACAGAGGCTTAAATAAAACACAAAAATTTAATCACGTCAAAATAGAGTAAAAAGAAAATGGTTGTGGTAAAGCTAGTCGTGAAAGTTTAAACCAAGTCGCAACAAAACATACTTTGGATTATATTTCAAAACATAGAAAAATACATTTGTATGGAGGCGATTGCTCCAAGTAAAACAAAAAAATCTTACTGTGATTTATGCTTCACTAGGGGTTGCGGAGTAACTCTTTGTAAAACTTTGTAAAGATTTGTTTTCATGCGTCCACCAATATTTTATCCACGATTTTCTCCTCTCTACTTTTTACACTTAAAAAAGACTTTTACATTCATATATCCAAACATACAACTTTGACTCATTAATTTATGACAGAGCAAATATTTAAGGCACTAGATGGGTGATTATACAAAATGAGGGATTTTTTGAACTTGCAGAGGTTGTGGACTGCAAGTAAGAGTTGTGCAGTGAATGTTTGAACATACATTTTACCAACTCTCTATAACTACAAGTAAGAGTTGTGCAGTGAATGTTTGAACATACATTTTACCAACTCTCTATTAAGTGCTTTAACTATCTGATGTGTTGCGGAATGGTTAGCGTTGTACTTCTACTCAGAACTTCAGTCCTTCACTCTGCAAACAAATCCACAAACTATAAAAATTCACTGAACAAGTATGGTGGTTGTCTGTGTGTTTAAAGTGGTGATTGGGATTAATTTTCCAACATTAACCAGAGCATTCTTCTGTTTCTGAGATCCCGATTAAAAATTGAATTTAACATGTAATCTTAAATCCATGAATTGCTTAGGCTTCAAAGAGAAACACACGAAGATTCATTTTGCACCATTAGCAAGTTGGAAAGGAAAGAAATTTTATAATGATTATGTAATGTGCTTATCAAATACATTTTTGGATCCGACAAAAATTCATTTTGCACTATTAAAAAGTTAGAAAGGAAAAAAACTTTTATAATGATTATGTAATATTTCTACTAATACATTTAATTTTTCAGTCTGAAAATAAAATAAAAAAAATCAACTTAAAATCCGAAGAACCAATGTCCTCACTCACCTAACCGTCGCGAGTCAAAATCCCTGAACAACCCCTGCTCTCCACTAAAAATGACGGCTACCCTCCACTAACCTGAATCATTTTGATTTGTCAAAAGTACTAACGACTTTTAGTCGATGCTTTGACAGAGCCTTATCTTGATGTCGCTAAAGCTCTCGACTGGGAGGGTTTACAATATATGCTTTGAATGAGCCTGCATAGTCTTTGAATGCGGTGTGCAGGAGCCCGTAGGATGGCATGTTCATCAATAGTAATTTCTTAGTTTTGCAAATGCATGGGTTTTGCAACCCGCGAATGAGTGAGATGGGAATTTAATGGATTGGTCACGCGATTCCACATGGTGTATGCACTTGTAATATGATGCTTAAAAATGACAAGACAGGTGGATTCGTTTAATTACGAAGTTTATGTTGTTTCTTAATTATGGGAGTTTAAGGAAGTTTTATAATTAGGAGAAATAGAGTTAATATATTGTATGTGTTATAAGGGAAAAATGTGAAATAAGAGAATTTATAGGTATTAGATGTATAGAAAGGAGTATTGATAAAAATATGGGTTATTTTGATAAAAAAACAAATTAATACAGTGATATGGAAAATATAAATTAATACGCTGAAAAGTTAAGAATAAATTAAAAATTTAACCCTAAAATATAAAAAATAATGAAATTTCCAAAGCTTTTAATATTTTAGTAAATATATTCTTTAGTTTTTTAATATTTTATTAAATATTTATGAGTGTAAATCCAATAATATTAAATATCTAAAATATAATTGTAAACTTATTAAAATTTTAATTAATATAATTTCAGTTTATTCTCATGACTTTTAAATAATAACATATTTACATATGTCTTTTTTTGTTAAATTTAATCAATTTAAAATTATTTTGCATAATTCTTTTTAACAAGTTTATTAAATTTGAAATTGTGTTGCCTCAAAATTTATTCATACAACCATAGATATTATTATTTATGCTATGTCTAGTTATAGTATGTCTCAAAGAAAACCAAAATCGTTGACAATGGATAATAGTTTCGATTCTTCAAAATATTAACAACAGTCACTATAAAGTTCATGAAAATTGACATAAACTAAACTACAAGAAGTAAAATGCAAACACAAGTGGCTAAACATAACATCAAGAATTAGATGAAGTAACCGGGGCCAGATCTTGAGTATTAGTTCCTATTTGTGATGGAGGTTTCATATCACATTGGAGATGGCATTCTATGTGAGAAAGTCAAGCATCCAAACTAGCAAGACATGAGTGTTGGTAACATTGAACACGTCATATTTCATTCAGGAAAGATATTATATCATTGTGGTCTTCATGTTTCTCTTTCAGGACCCTACCCAAGAGAATCTTCATCTACTAGTGGAGGGTAATGGAGTTCAAGTATTGACTTTGTTTTCTCCTAGCATGTATTGGTTAAGGAACCCAATTGGCTATTCCAACTTGAAATTTTGAGTCTAAGTAGACTTTTTGGTCATTAGTCATCAATGCTTCAAGTTGATAAATTTCCTCTTGAATTTTTGGAGGAGTGTAGGAGTGAAAAATGGTTGTTGTTGGGCTCATAGTCAACTTTGAGGACCTTTGCCACATGCCCTGGATGGTAGAACATCCTCTGTTGGGGCATGTTGCACTGGGTTGTTAGGTACCAAGATAACAAGATCACTCAAAAATCTTCGAAACTAGGGGGACTGTAAATTAGAAAACCAAATATAATTAAATCCCAGGGAGACACAAATTGCCAAGGAAGTCATTAACAAATTCTAGTGAAATTGAGAGATTAAGGGGAGGAAAATAAAGGAATTTGGTCAGGGTCCAACAACCACTGAGAGGCAAAAACACCAAAACCAATGCTCACCCCCACTATGCTTTGAGCATTACATACCAACAACCACTAAACATAAGCTAACCTAGTAAATAAGTTGTCAAAGCAAAGGGAATTAAACATAGAAAGAATTACCCAATATTGGTCAGCTCATCGATCATGAATGTGGATCGTCATGAGGGCGAGTTGATGGATGCCACTTCCCTCCCCTATAATGGTTGTCATTGTGATTTCTGCCAATGTCCTAGTGAATGACTCCACTGCAGTCCTTTGTCTTCTCCCTTCATTGTTGCTTATCATCCAACACATGCATTGGATACATATACCCATAAACTAAGCCTCTAGGAATTCTTGTGGAGGTCGAGCCATGGCCATGGAGATAAGTCATCCTCGACACCAAAGTGGGAACCCACAATTTCCACACAACCCTGAATCTTTACAACCATATATGAGCCCCACACTACATATTGTAGAATGGAATTGTCTTACCTATAGCAAGGGAATATCATAGACATAATAAAAGAACATAAAACCTAAGTCTCTCAACCCATAGTGCTCAAAAGAAGAGTAGTCTACCCTGATATTAAAATATGGTAATAGTTATTTACATATATGAATGCATAAAATGAGTTAGCCACACTACCCCTTCTTAAATGCGATAAAAACCAATAAGATAACAACCTTCCCTACTCCATTGTCCCTATTTTGAATACTGATGCAGGAGCATCCAGCTCCGAGGAGACGAATGGCAGTTGACTGACTCATGGAAGGAGAACAGAAACAGGACAAATATTACATGCTTAGGTGGACAGGTCATTAGGCTTGTTGTTGTCTCTTTTTAATTATTGTTTGCTTCAATTTTTTTTTTCCAGAAGGTCGTTAGAGACCATAGCATTATAATTGTAAGTTGTTTTAGCTTAGGAGATGAATAGAAGTTAGTTAACTTTTTATGAAAAGAAACTGGATGGCAGTTATAAAAATTCTGGTTGAACAGTTCAACCAAAAAAGGGAAGCAGTTATGCTCTCCATGTATTTAAAAACAGAGAAAAAAACAAAAGAGAGGAGACCCCTCCAGCACAAGAGGAACAGACAGCGAAACAAAACCTCTGTAATACAAATAATGAGATATATTATTTTTTCCAACGAAATAACCTACTGTTGATAATTTCACATGTATGTATAAAATTCTTTCTGTATGTTCTAAGAACGAGATTGGAACGAATAGCCATTAACTGTAACAGGAATCGAGATAACAAAAGGAGTTCTACAGACGCCCATCAAATCGAGACAACAAAAGAAGTTCTACAGACACCCATTTGAATCGAGACAACAAAAGGAGTGCTACAGACATACATTTCCAGCAAGCAAAAGTACAGAACCTTTCAGCTGTTGCAAAGACAATCAGGTACCAAGAAATACGAACTACTGTTTCATTTCCTTTATAAATTAACACAAGCACTGTATGCAGAAAGGGAGAATAACTTAACATGATTCACCACATAACTGTGGCTTGTTACAAAACAACACAAATTACAAACTTTCTGAGCATTGTCAAATACCAAACGCCTTCAGAAATGCGGCCATATAAATTGTTACATTAGAACAGGGACACAAGAGTCACGAAACGCCGGAAGAGGCATGGCCGACACATTACAACCATAACAGAGCTAGCACCTAAACTACCAAACCCTCCATAGCCTACAGTTACACTAAGGTCGGAGCAAACCCTACCAGTTTACGAGATTAGCCGGGTTCGAGTGGTAACCGAAGGTTGAATGTGGACAAACCCTCGACAGCCAGCCACCAAGACAACCTGCACACAAAACAGAGCAAGGTTAGAATGGAGTTTGGGCAAACCAGAGGTAAGTTGCTACAAAAAGAAATGGAAATGTGGAACGAAGGAAGCGCACAACACTTACAGACAACTTGACAAGGAGACCGGCAGAACCAAACCTGATAACCCCAGCTGAGACAAGGAACAAAAACCGTGAGAAGTTACAATAGGAGCAGGGATAGAGTAAAACAGAGAACCATAGGTTACCTTCGGAGGCGAGGACGAACACAGCCAACCGGGAGTGCTTAAGTTGCAGTCAATCTGTTGTTGGAAATAATACTGAGAGGGGGGGTGAATCAGTATTATTAGAAAAACTTTTTCATTTTATGCTCAAAAACATATACGCTACTTCTGTTAAGTGAAACAGCGTGTACACGCAACTTTGTCTAAAGCAACCAGCGTATAATAATAAAACTTATGATTTAGTAGCTTATCTTCAGTAAATGCATCAGGACATTATTAACCATGATAGTAAAACAGGTGCAGTATAACAGAACAGATCATCACACAGAAAGCACACACATGAACACCATGATATAAGGTGGAAACCCAATGTGGGTGAAAACCACCTGCTGCAAGTCATCTCTATCTTTCTTTAATATGAAACTTCAGTTTACAATCTTTTGTACTGGTGCAGCCTTATACCAGTACGCAGGCTACAACCTGCAGAAGGCTACAACCTTCTCTCATTCTCCAAACTTCCTTGGAAGGGAGCTCCAACCCCCTTTGCTCTTGTACTAGCTAAGATACTAGTACGTAGGTGCCGGCCTACAATCTTCTCTCTTTCAGGTACCACCTTTCATACATTTTCAGACTGGATACTCCTGAAGCACAACATTACAATCTGAAGACCACAATTCATTCAACTTTCATAACAGATCATCGAAGCACAAAACAACCAATACTAGCATCATCAGCTTTGAATCATTGAACCACTGAAACCCTGTCAAACCCAGTCACCAGAACACAGAGCAGACTACAGAACTCTGCAATAACAGTCAGACCCAGCTGCAACTCAAAAAATCAAGCTTCAAAAGATACACGCTACTTCAATGAGAGAAACCCGCGTATACACGCCCTTTTACCGAAGACAATCTGCGTATAGATCTAAAAATAAATTCTCTTAACTTGCAGCTGTACCAGACATCAGTTAGACCCAGAACATAACATTGCGTCAGTATGCAGATCTAGAAATACGCATAATCAACCATATCATAATAGTGCATTTCAAACTATTAGATCCCGATCTGTCCTTAGATCTTGTCTTCCATCAACCGGTGTGACTTCTCCTTAGCATAGATCAAGCAACCCAGAACCTGCATACCAGATCTCTTTCTTTATCAGATCTTCAAGACTTTTCAGATACCCTTGCCTAATGATTTCCTTCTCCTTATATAGCCTTAGGCCTTGTTCAATACCAAGAGCCAAAACCATAGAAATCCAATACCATCAACTTCAAAACTAGGGATCAACACGTTCGCCGAGACGCCAAGGTCCAAAACCATGGGCACAACTTCCAAGGAATAACCGCCATGGACCAAAGATAAGTTTTCCACATACACGCGCTTTTACTGAAGCCAACCAGCGTGTACACGCGACATGGTACATAGCGAACCAGCATGTATAGATTTTTCTTCATATTTGTAGACTGATCATCAATTCCTTGCTGCTATCCTTTTGCACTATGATTTGTTATCAGTGTGATTTGCCATCAAGGACAATGCTTGTCTCATAATGCCAACAATCTCCCCCTTTGGACTTGATGGCAATAACACCAAATCACTCTCGCCCTTTGTCATCAAGGGCAAGGGGCTGTGCTCCCCCTGAGTACATGCTGATATCTTTGCTTGGCTGTGCTGAAACATGCTCCCCCTGTAGGCAAGATCTGCAAAAGATGTTCTTCAAAAGAACCAAGACTTATACACCATAAGGGACCTTCCTATCACCAAAAGACTCAATACATGCATCCATATTCTCAATCAAGAGGGGATACATCAGAAACAACCAATTATATTACATCATTCATCCCAGGCATAGTGGGGAAACCAACATAGGCCGTTACATGACCTTGACATCACAAAAATATCACAAAAATACATGACATAGAGACAACAAATCTAGACCAAGACTTATGAAAGTCACAAGCAGCATCTGATAAACATCTTTTAGATCAGCAACCAAGATATCCTTCTGAGCTCCTTCTCCTGAAACCAACACAGTTGTGTACTAGAACCAAAACCACCTAAATGCCAATAATGCTTTATGAAACTTTAAGCTGCTCCCCCTGAACCTGTGCCTGAAGCCTTCTGGCATACCCATCTCAGACCTTCTCCAACCAGAGTCTGCCCTTGCTGTTTAGAACTCCATATACGCAACTTCTACTGCATAAAACAGCGTATGCACGCGGATATGCTTTCTGCAACACGCGTACGCCATACACGCGACTTTCCCAGCATAGATCTGCGTATATACGCGGATATCCCTTACGTAACATGCGTATACCAATTTTTCTGTAGAACAGACAAGCTTCAACAGCAGGATGAAGCATCAACTACTCCCAGCTTATGTCTGAGATATTCAAAAGTTTCCCTGGGCAGTGGCTTTGTGAGAATATCAACAACTTGTTCCTTAGAAGGAACATACTCCAACTTGACCTTCTGCTCAAGCACTTGTTCCCGAAGAAAATGGTACTTGATTGGTATGTGCTTGGTCTTTGACTGCATGACTGGATTCTTCGAAATGCTGATTGCACTTGTATTATCACATAAGATAGAGGCTGGTGAAGTGCAAGTGATTTGAAAATCTTGCAAGGTCTGCATCATCCAAAGAAGTTGTGTGCAACAAGATGCCGCAGCCACATATTCTGCTTCAGCTGTAGATAAGGCAATCGAACTTTGTTTCTTGCTGAACCAAGATACTAATCTGCCCATAAAGAATGCACCACCACTTGTGCTTTTCCTGTCATCCACGCTTCCAGCCCAATCTGCATCTGTATAAGCATGAAGTGTGAGATCTGTATCTCTAGGATACCATAAGCCATAATTTTGTGTCCCTTGAAGATATTTAAAAATTCTCTTCACTGCCTGAAGATGAGTCTCCTTTGGATTTGCCTGAAATCTTCCAACCATTCCGACTGCATGCATGATGTCTGGTCGGGTACCTGTCAAATAAAGCAAACTCCCAACCATGGATCTATAAGTTGGTTGATGAACTGCTGCTGATTCATCATTTGCACTGAGGCTGCATCCTATAACCATGGGTGTACATACAGGTTTTGAATCTTCCATGCCATACTTCTTCAAGATCTGCTTGAGGTACTTGGTTTGAGACAAGAAGATACCTCCTTCATTTTGTTGGATTTGCAATCCAAGAAAGTATGTCAATTCTCCAAGAAGTGACATTTCAAATTCTTTCTGCATAACCAAGGCAAAGTTTTGACTCATAGTCTCTTCATTGCTGCCAAAAAAAATATCATCAACATAAACAACAAGTATTAGCAATTTGTTATTTTCAACTTTTATATAGAGATTGCTATCTGCTGATCCTTTTGAAAAGCCTTGTTGGTGAAGATATTTGTCCAACCGATAGTACCAAGCCCTTGGAGCTTGTTTGAGACCATAGAGAGCCTTTTTCAATCTGCACACAAGGTTTGGATCATTCCCAAGAATGAAACCATCTGGCTGCTCAATATAAACTTCTTCTTCTAAGTCTCCATTCAGAAAGGCTGATTTCACGTCCATTTGAAATACCTTGAAATTTTGAAAACTTGAGAGAGCAAGGAACATTCAGATGGCCTCAAGTCTTGCAACAGGAGCAAAAGTCTCTTCAAAATCTATCCCTTCTTGCTGCGCATACCCTTTACAAACAAGTCTGGCCTTGTTTCTAATTACTTCTCCATTTTCATTCAATTTATTCTTGAAGACCCATTTTGTCCCTATGACATTCTTATCTTTTGGTCTAGGAACCAGTTCCCAAGTGTTGTTCTTTTCTATCTGCTCAAGTTCTTCATCCATTGCTTTGACCCAACATTCATCTTTGCATGCTTCTTTCACATTTTGTGGTTCAGTGGAAGATAGTAACGCCAAATAGCTTGAAGCTTCTGCAATTCTTCTTCTTGTTTGTACTCCTGCTTCTTTCTGCCCCACAATCTGAGATTCTGGATGATTCTTTTGAACATATCTGGATGGAGTCTTCTCTTCTATTCTTGTCTGCTCCTCTGGTTCTTCTTGAGGTTCTTCCTCTTCTTGAGGTTCTTCTTCTTCATCATTCTGCCTTTGAGGATAGTCTTCATCTTCTTCAATGTCTTCACGATGAATTTGCCTAGGAATGTATCCCTTCTCATCAACCACTACATCAATGCTATCCACAATTCTCCCAAGTCTTTTATTGTAGCATTTGTATGCTTTGCTATATGGAGAATAACGAAGAAGAATACCTTCATCTGCTCTTGGTTCAAGTTTTCCAAGTTGCTCATCAGTATTCTTAATATAACATTTGCTCCCAAAGATTTTGAAGTGCTTCACCGAAGGAGTCTCACCACTCCAGAGCTCATGAGGTGTTTGAGTGCTGTTTACTCAGACATTTGTTTTGTTAAGAATAATAACAGCAGCATGTGCAGCTTCACCCCAGAAGGTTGCGGGAGTACCTGATTCATCAAGCATAGCACGAGCCATTTGTTGGATTGTTCTGTTCATTCTTTCCACAACCCCATTTTGCTGAGGAGTTCTAGCTGTAGAGAATTCTCTTCTTATCCCATGTTCTTCACAGAAATCAAAAAATTCGTTTGAGGTAAACTCCCCACCTCTGTCAGATCTGAGGCACTTAATTTTGTGTCCTGATTCATTTTCAACCAAGGCTTTGAAGGATTTGAATTTTTCGAATGCTTCATCTTTGTGCTTCATAAGCCCTAACCAAACAAATCTGGAGAAATCGTCAATGAATAATATCAAATATTCTTCTCCTCGTGGTGTCCTTTTTCTAAATGGACCACAAACATCTGTATGGACTAGCTCAAGAGGCATGCTAGCTCATCCTTCCTTCTCAGGAAAGTTAGTTCTGGTTTGCTTTCCAAACTGACAAGATTTGCATATGGTGTTGTCTGGAATTTTGATATCTGGAAGACCACGAACTGCCTGATATTTGCATGCTTTCCTTATTTGTGAAAAGCTTAGATGTCCCAACCTCCGATGCCATAGCCAATGTTCATCATCCTTGCTCAAGTAGCATTGTTGTCTTTCCTCAAAGATATATAGATTATTTGGAGTCCTTCTTCCCTTGAGCACTGTTTCACCTGTATCAAGATCGCGAACACAACATCCATTTGATCTAAATATTACCTCTGTTCCTTGGTCACACATCTGACTGACACTCAGAAGATTATGCTTCAATCCATCAACATATAAAACATTTCCTGCTTTGACCTTCTCTTTCAATGGAGCAACACCTTTTCCTTTTATGGCTGCAGAGATATCGTTTCCAAAAGAAACTTTCTTCCCCTTTTCTAATGCGGTATATGACTCAAGCTTTTCTTTGTCCCCTGTCATATGCTTCGAACAACCGCTGTCAATGTACCATGTACTTTCTTGACCTTCTGCATAAAAGGCTATCCCACATCTTTTTGGTTGCGGTTACTTTATTCTCCATGTTCTGACATTTGAAGTTTGTTCCTTCTGAGTTGTCTTCCGGAACCTGCTCCTGCATTCAGAGTCTTCATGACCAAAGTTATTACAAATAGAGCATTCAACTTCATTTTCAAGAACCGAAAAGTTGTTATAAGTTCTTTTCATGGTTTCAGTCATTCTCCCTTGCTTTTGAGCTTCTCTAGTCATGATTGTCTTGTAGGCAACACATTGAGCTGCTTTGTGACCGAAGTTATGGCAAGAAAAGCATTGGCCATTAAAGAAACTTCTGCGATAATCAGATCTATCATCCAACCGATTGTAGCTTCTATTCACATTCATTCTTGGAGCAAATTGGGAAGATTTTACCTGTGGCTGATTGTAGCTTCTGTTTGTCCTTAAGATGGATTGCCCCTGATAGTTTCTGTTTGCAATTCGTCCCTGCTTTACCTGATGGTCTTCATTGTGCTTTTGCTCATTTCTTCTTGCTGCATCAAGATAACTTTTAGAGGTAGAGGCTTGAGATGTTTCTCCATTATATCCCAGACCTGTCTTGATCAGAGGAGATCGCTGCACATTGATAATCTCATCCAAGGTTTCAGATCCTTTAACAAATTTGAGATTAATAGCTTTTGTTTTCTCAATCTCTTTTCTAAGACCAACAATTTCACCTTCTAATTTTTCAAGATGTCTTTCCTTTTCATCAATTTGAAATTGTAGCGTATCAATGATCATATTCTTCTCTTCTATACATCTCTTAAGTCTAGTAATTTCTTCATGAAAATAATCCACATCTATAGCATCCATATATTCATCATCTTCAAATGCCATTAACAATTTATATTCATTACCTCGTCCATCTTCATCACTGTTTGATAGACCATCACTATCTTCATGAGTGTAGTAGCTTTTCTTATTTGCACTTTGTTTCTTGTTCCATCTAGCAGATTCCTTTCCTTTATCCTTATAAGGACATTTTGCAGCATAATGACCTACTCTTCCACAAGCAAACCATTTAAAATGCAACTTACCTCTGAACCTTCAAGAACCCCTTTGAAGATTTCTGACAAAGTTTGATTCTTCTTCTTCTTCTGGGACGTGGCTTGCTTCATAATAATCTCCTTTCCCTGATGCCTTGAAAGCAGCTTCTCTTCTGTCTGATGGACCTCCCTTTCTCATTTCATAAGCAGTTAGAATTCCATGTAGCTGAGACATAGTAAGAATTCGTAGATTTTCTTTTTCTTCTATTGCAGATACTTTAGATTCAAACTTGGGGGACAATGATCTTAGAACCTTTTCAACCACAATAGCCTCTTTTATTTCTTCACCCAAATTTTTCATACAATTAACAACTTCATCTACCCGAAGAAAATAGTTAGCCACACTTTCATCATTATACATCTTGAGAGTCTCATACTGAATCCTGAGAGTTTTGAAGTTTGGCACGCCTTACCTGTTCATCTCCTTCATAGCTCGTGACAATTTTGTCCCATATCTCTTTTGCGGATTTATAGTGCATTACCTTCATGAATTCCGATTGAGATATACATCCTAATAGGGTACTGACTGCTTTTGCATTTGTTTCATACTTCTTTTTCTCGTCTGCATCTGTAGGAGTAGCTGAAGGAAAAGCATAGCCTGTCTCTACGATGTCCCAAACTTTTGTGCCAAGAGATTGAAGATAGGCAGTAACTCTTACCTTCCAATAATTGAAGTTTGTCCCATCAAAAACTGGTGGCCTGATTGATGCTTCTCTCTCGTAGTTGCTCATGATGAACGATCTACCTTCAAGCGATCAAGCTTCTCTGAAGGACCTGCTCTGATACCAATTGTTGGAAATAATACTGAGAGGGGGGGTGAATCAGTATTATCAGAAAAACTTTTTCATTTTATGCTCAGAAACATATACGCTACTTCTGTTAAGTGAAACAGCGTGTACACGCAACTTTGTCTAAAGCAACCAGCGTATAATAATAAAACTTATGATTTAGTAGCTTATCTTCAGTAAATGCATCAGGACATTATTAACCATGATAGTAAAACAGGTGCAGTATAACAGAACAGATCATCACACAGAAAGCACACACATGAACACCATGATATAAGGTGGAAACCCAATGTGGGTGAAAACCACCTGCTGCAAGTCGTCTCTATCTTTCTTTAATATGAAACTTCAGTTTACAATCTTTTGTACTGGTGCAGCCTTATACCAGTACGCAGGCTACAACCTGCAGAAGGCTACAACCTTCTCTCGTTCTCCAAACTTCCTTGGAAGGGAGCTCCAACCCCCTTTGCTCTTGTACTAGCTAAGATACTAGTACGTAGGTGCCGGCCTACAATCTTCTCTCTTTCAGGTACCACATTTCATACATTTTCAGACTGGATACTCCTGAAGCACAACATTACAATCTGAAGACCACAATTCATTCAACTTTCATAACAGATCATTGCAGCTCAAAACAACCAATACTAGCATCATCAACTTTGAATCACTGAACCACTGAAACCCTGTCAAACTCAGTCACCAGAACACAGAGCAGACTACAGAACTCTGCAATAACAGTCAGACCCAGCTGCAACTCAAAAATCAAGCTTCAAAAGATACACGCTACTTCAATGAGAGAAACCCGCGTATACACGCTCTTTTACCGAAGACAACCTGCGTATAGATCTAAAAATAAATTCTCTTAACTTGCAGCTGTACCAGACATCAGTTAGACCCAGAACATAACATTGCGTCAGTATGCAGATCTAGAAATACGCATAATCAACCATATCATAATAGTGCATTTCAAACTATTAGATCCCGATCTGTCCTTAGATCTTGTCTTCCATCAACCGGTGTGACTTCTCCTTAGCATAGATCAAGCAACCCAGAACCTGCATACCAGATCTCTTTCTTTATCAGATCCTCAAGACTTTTCAGATACCCTTGCCTAATGATTTCCTTCTCCTTATATAGCCTTAGGCCTTGTTCAATACCAAGAGCCAAAACCATAGAAATCCAATACCATCAACTTCAAAACTAGGGATCAACACGTCCGCCGAGACGCCAAGGTCCAAAACCATGGGCACAACTTCCAAGGAATAACCGCCATGGACCAAAGATAAGTTTTCCACATACACGCGCTTTTACTGAATCCAACCAGCGTGTACACGCGACATGGTACATAGCGAACCAGCGTGTATAGATTTTTCTTCATACTTGTAGACTGATCATCAATTCCTTGCTGCTATCCTTTTGCACTATGATTTGTTATCAGTGTGATTTGCCATCAAGGACAATGCTTGTCTCATAATGCCAACAATCTCCCCCTTTGGACTTGATGGCAGTAACACCAAATCACTCTCCCCCTTTGTCATCAAGGGCAAAGGGCTGTGCTCCCCCTGAGTACATGCTGATATCTTTGCTTGGCTGTGCTGAAACATGCTCCCCCTGTAGGCAAGATCTGCAAAAGATGTTCTTCAAAAGAACCAAGTCTTATACACCATAAGGGACCTTCCTATCACCAAAAGACTCAATACATGCATCCATATTCTCAATCAAGAGGGGATACATCAGAAACAACCAATTATATTACATCATTCATCCCAGGCATAGTGGGGAAACCAACATAGGCCGTTACATGACCTTGACATCACAAAAATATCACAAAAATACATGACATAGAGACAAAAAATCTAGACCAAGACTTATGAAAGTCACAAGCAGCATCTGATAAACATCTTTTAGATCAGCAACCAAGATATCCTTCTGAGCTCCTTCTCCTGAAACCAACACAGTTGTGTACTAGAACCAAAACCATCTAAATGCCAACAATGCTTTATGAAACTTTACGCTGCTCCCCCTGAACCTGTGCCTGAAGCCTTCTGGCATACCCATCTCAGACCTTCTCCAACCAGAGTCTGCCCTTGCTGTTCAGAACTCCATATACGCGACTTCTCCTGCATAAAACAGTGTATGCACGTGGATATGCTTTCTGCAACACGCGTACGCCATACACGCGACTTTCCCAGCATAGATCTGCGTATATACGCGGATATCCCTTACGTAACATGCGTATACCAATTTTTCTGTAGAACAGACAAGCTTCAACAGCAGGATGAAGCATCAACTACTCCCAGCTTATGTCTGAGATATTCAAAAGTTTCCCTGGGCAGTGGCTTTGTGAGAATATCAGCAACTTGTTCCTTAGAAGGAACATACTCCAACTTGACCTTCTGCTCAAGCACTTGTTCCCAAAGAAAATGGTACTTGATTGGTATGTGCTTGGTCTTTGAGTGCATGACTGGATTCTTCGAAATGCTGATTGCACTTGTATTATCACATAAGATAGAGACTGGTGAAGTGCAAGTGATTTGAAAATCTTGCAAGGTCTGCATCATCCAAAGAAGTTGTGTGCAACAAGATGCCGCAGCCACATATTCTGCTTCAGCTGTAGATAAGGCAATCGAACTTTGTTTCTTGCTGAACCAAGATACTAATCTGGAGCCCATAAAGAATGCACCACCACTTGTGTTTTTCCTGTCATCCACGCTTCCGGCCCAATCTGCATCTGTATAAGCATGAAGTGTGAGATCTGTATCTCTAGGATACCATAAGCCATAATTTTGTGTCCCTTGAAGATATTTAAAAATTCTCTTCACTGCCTGAAGATGAGTCTCCTTTGGATTTTCCTGAAATCTTCCAACCATTCCGACTGCATGCATGATGTCTGGTCGGGTACCTGTCAAATAAAGCAAACTCCCAACCATGGATCTATAAGTTGGTTGATGAACTGCTGCTGATTCATCATTTGCACTGAGGCTGCATCCTATAACCATGGGTGTACATACAGGTTTTGAATCTTCCATGCCATACTTCTTCAAGATCTGCTTGAGGTACTTGGTTTGAGACAAGAAGATACCTCCTTCATTTTGTTGGATTTGCAATCCAAGAAAGTATGTCAATTCTCCAAGAAGTGACATTTCAAATTCTTTCTGCATAACCAAGGCAAAGTTTTGACTCATAGTCTCTTCATTGCTGCCAAAAATAATATCATCAACATAAACAACAAGTATTAGCAATTTGTTATTTTCAACTTTTATATAGAGATTGCTATCTGCTGATCCTTTTGAAAAGCCTTGTTGGTGAAGATATTTGTCCAACCGATAGTACCAAGCCCTTGGAGCTTGTTTGAGACCATAGAGAGCCTTTTTCAATCTGCATACAAGGTTTGGATCATTCCCAAGAATGAAACCATCTAGCTGCTCAATATAAACTTCTTCTTCTAAGTCTCCATTCAGAAAGGCTGATTTCACGTCCATTTGAAATACCTTGAAATTTTGAAAACTTGAGAGAGCAAGGAACATTCAGATGGCCTCAAGTCTTGCAACAGGAGCAAAAGTCTCTTCAAAATCTATCCCTTCTTGTTGCACATACCCTTTACAAACAAGTCTGGCCTTGTTTCTAATTACTTCTCCATTTTCATTCAATTTATTCTTGAAGACCCATTTTGTCCCTATGACATTCTTATCTTTTGGTCTAGGAACCAGTTCCCAAGTGTTGTTCTTTTCTATCTGCTCAAGTTCTTCATCCATTGCTTTGACCCAACATTCATCTTTGCATGCTTCTTTCACATTTTGTGGTTCAGTGGAAGATAGTAACTCCAAATAGCTTGAAGCTTCTGCAATTCTTCTTCTTGTTTGTACTCCTGCTTCTTTCTGCCCCACAATCTAAGATTCTGGATGATTCTTTTGAACATATCTGGATGGAGTCTTCTCTTCTATTCTTGTCTGCTCCTCTGGTTCTTCTTGAGGTTCTTCTTCTTCATCATTCTGCCTTTGAGGATAGTCTTCATCTTCTTCAATGTCTTCACGATGAATTTGCCTAGGAATGTATCCCTTCTCATCAACCACTACATCAATGCTATCCACAATTCTCCCAAGTCTTTTATTGTAGCATTTGTATGCTTTGCTATATGGAGAATAACGAAGAAGAATACCTCCCTCTGCTCTTGGTTCAAGTTTTCCAAGTTGCTCATCAGTATTCTTAATATAACATTTGCTCCCAAAGATTTTGAAGTGCTTCACCGAAGGAGTCTCACCACTCCATAGCTCATGAGGTGTTTGAGTGCTGTTTACTCGGACATTTGTTTTGTTAAGACTAATAACAACAGCATGTGCAGCTTCACCCTAGAAGGTTGCGGGAGTACCTGATTCATCAAGCATAGCACGAGCCATTTGTTGGATTGTTCTGTTCATTCTTTCCACAACCCCATTTTGCTGAGGAGTTCTAGCTGTAGAGAATTCTCTTCTTATCCCATGTTCTTCACAGAAATCAAAAAATTCGTTTGAGGTAAACTCCCCACCTCTGTCAGATCTGAGGCACTTAATTTTGTGTCCTGATTCATTTTCAACCAAGGCTTTGAAGGATTTGAATTTTTCGAATGCTTCATCTTTGTGCTTCATAAGCCCTAACCAAACAAATCTGGAGAAATCGTAAATGAATAATATCAAATATTCTTCTCCTCGTGGTGTCCTTTTTCTAAATGGACCAAAAACATCTGTATGGACTAGCTCAAGAGGCATGCTAGCTCATCCTTCCTTCTCAGGAAAGTTAGTTCTGGTTTGCTTTCCAAACTGACAAGATTTGCATATGGTGTTGTCTGGAATTTTGATATCTGGAAGACCACAAAATGCCTGATATTTGCATGCTTTCCTTATTTGTGAAAAGATTAGATGTCCCAACCTCCGATGCCATAGCCAATGTTCATCATCCTTGCTCAAGTAGCATTGTTGTCTTTCCTCAAAGATATATAGATTATTTGGAGTCCTTCTTCCCTTGAGCACTGTTTCACCTGTATCAAGATCGCGAACACAACATCCATTTGATCTAAATATTACCTCTGTTCCTTGGTCGCACATCTGACTGACACTCATAAGATTATGCTTCAATCCATCAACATATAAAACATTTCCTGCTTTGACCTTCTCTTTCAATGGAGCAACACCTTTTCCTTTTATGGCTGCAGAGATATCGTTTCCAAAAGAAACTTTCTTCCCCTTTTCTAATGCGGTATATGACTCAAGCTTTTCTTTGTCCCCTGTCATATGCTTCGAACAACCGCTGTCAATGTACCATGTACTTTCTTGACCTTCTGCATAAAAGGCTATCCCACATCTTTCTGGTTGCGGTTCCTTTATTCTCCATGTTCTGACATTTGAAGTTTGTTCCTTCTGAGTTGTCTTCCGGAACCTGCTCCTGCATTCAGAGTCTTCATGACCAAAGTTATTACAAATAGAGCATTCAACTTCATTTTCAAGAACCGAAAAGTTGTTATAAGTTCTTTTCATGGTTTCAGTCATTCTCCCTTGCTTTTGAGCTTCTCTAGTCATGATTGTCTTGTAGGCAACACATTGAGCTGCTTTGTGAACGAAGTTATGGCAAGAAAAGCATTGGTCATTAAAGAAACTTCTGCGATAATCAGATCTATCATCCAACCGATTGTAGCTTCTATTCACATTCATTCTTGGAGAAAATTGGGAAGATTTTACCTGTGGCTGATTGTAGCTTCTGTTTGTCCTTAAGATGGATTGCCCCTGATAGTTTCTGTTTGCAATTCGTCCCTGCTTTACCTGATGGTCTTTAATGTGCTTTTGCTCATTTCTTCTTGCTGCATCAAGATAACTTTTAGAGGTAGAGGCTTGAGATGTTTCTCCATTATATCCCAGACCTGTCTTGATCAGAGGAGATTGCTGCACATTGATAATCTCATCCAAGGTTTCAGATCCTTTAACAAATTTGAGATTAATAGCTTTTGTTTTCTCAATCTCTTTTCTAAGACCAACAATTTCACCTTCTAATTTTTCAATATGTCTTTCCTTTTCATCAATTTGAAATTGTAGAGTATCAATGATCATATTCTTCTCTTCTATACATCTCTTAAGTCTAGTAATTTCTTCATGAAAATAATCCACATCTATAGCATCCATATATTCATCATCTTCAAATGCCATTAACAATTTATATTCATTACCTCGTCCATCTTCATCACTGTTTGATAGACCATCACTATCTTCATGAGTGTAGTAGCTTTTCTTATTTGCACTTTATTTCTTGTTCCATCTAGCAGATTCCTTTCCTTTATCCTTATAAGGACATTTTGCAGCATAATGACCTACTCTTCCACAAGCAAACCATTTAAAAGGCAACTTACCTCTGAACCTTCCAGAACCCCTTTGAAGATTTCTGACAAAGTTTGATTCTTCTTCTTCTTCTGGGATGTGGCTTGCTTCATAATAATCTCCTTTCCCTGATGCCTTGAAAGCAGCTTCTCTTCTGTCTGATGGACCTCCCTTTCTCATTTCATAAGCAGTTAGAATTCCATGTAGCTGAGACATAGTAAGAATTCGTAGATTTTCTTTTTCTTCTATTGCAGATACTTTAGATTCAAACTTGGGGGACAATGATCTTAGAACCTTTTCAACCACAATAGCCTCTTTTATTTCTTCACCCAAATTTTTCATACAATTAACAACTTCTTCTACCCGAAGAAAATAGTTAGCCACACTTTCATCATTATACATCTTGAGAGTCTCATACTGAATCCTGAGAGTTTGAAGTTTGGCACGCTTTACCTGTTCATCTCCTTCATAGCTCGTGACAATTTTGTCCCATATCTCTTTTGCGGATTTATAGTGCATTACCTTCATGAATTCCGATTGAGATATACATCTTAATAGGGTACTGACTGCTTTTGCATTTGTTTCATACTTCTTTTTCTCGTCTGCATCTGTAGGAGTAGCTGAAGGAAAAGCATAGCCTGTTTCTACGATGTCCCAAACTTTTGTGCCAAGAGATTGAAGATAGGCAGTAACTCTTACCTTCCAATAATTGAAGTTTGTCCCATCAAAAACTGGTGGCCTGATTGATGCTTCTCTCTCGTAGTTGCTCATGATGAACGATCTACCTTCAAGCAATCAAGCTTCTCTGAAGGACCTGCTCTGATACCAATTGTTGGAAATAATACTGAGAGGGGGGGTGAATCAGTATTATTAGAAAAACTTTTTCATTTTATGCTCAGAAACATATACGCTACTTCTGTTAAGTGAAACAGCGTGTACACGCAACTTTGTCTAAAGCAACCAGCGTATAATAATAAAACTTATGATTTAGTAGCTTATCTTCAGTAAATGCATCAGGACATTATTAACCATGATAGTAAAACAGGTGCAGTATAACAGAACAGATCATCACACAGAAAGCACACACATGAACACCATGATATAAGGTGGAAACCCAATGTGGGTGAAAACCACCTGCTGCAAGTCGTCTCTATCTTTCTTTAATATGAAACTTCAGTTTACAATCTTTTGTACTGGTGCAGCCTTATACCAGTACGCAGGCTACAACCTGCAGAAGGCTACAACCTTCTCTCGTTCGCCAAACTTCCTTGGAAGGGAGCTCCAACCCCCTTTGCTCTTGTACTAGCTAAGATACTAGTACGTAGGTGCCGGCCTACAATCTTCTCTCTTTCAGGTACCACCTTTCATACATTTTCAGACTGGATACTCCTGAAGCACAACATTACAATCTGAAGACCACAATTCATTCAACTTTCATAACAGATCATTGAAGCACAAAACAACCAATACTAGCATCATCAGCTTTGAATCACTGAACCACTGAAACCCTGTCAAACCCAGTCACCAGAACACAGAGCAGACTACAGAACTCTGCAATAACAGTCAGACCCAGCTGCAACTCAAAAAATCAAGCTTCAAAAGATACACGCTACTTCAATGAGAGAAACCCGTGTATACACGCCCTTTTACCGAAGACAACCTGCGTATAGATCTAAAAATAAATTCTCTTAACTTGCAGCTGTACCAGACATCAGTTAGACCCAGAACATAACATTGCGTCAGTATGCAGATCTAGAAATACGCATAATCAACCATATCATAATAGTGCATTTCAAACTATTAGATCCCGATCTGTCCTTAGATCTTGTCTTCCATCAACCGGTGTGACTTCTCCTTAGCATAGATCAAGCAACCCAGAACCTGCATACCAGATCTCTTTCTTTATCAGATCTTCAAGACTTTTCAGATACCCTTGCCTAATGATTTCCTTCTCCTTATATAGCCTTAGGCCTTGTTCAATACCAAGAGCCAAAACCATAGAAATCCAATACCATCAACTTCAAAACTAGGGATCAACACGTCCGCCGAGACGCCAAGGTCCAAAACCATGGGCACAACTTCCAAGGAATAACTGCCATGGACCAAAGATAAGTTTTCCACATACACGCGCTTTTACTGAATCCAACCAGCGTGTACACGCGACATGGTACATAGCGAACCAGCGTGTATAGATTTTTCTTCATACTTGTAGACTGATCATCAATTCCTTGCTGCTATCCTTTTGCACTATGATTTGTTATCAGTGTGATTTGCCATCAAGGAGAATGCTTGTCTCATAATGCCAACATCTGTACAGTGAAAACAACTAATTAACAGAACAAGAAGAGACCAGGTGATAGAGAGCGCCCATAAAAACAAAACTTACCATTACACATAGGTGAAGACCAGCAAGGTAACGCGTGCCCAGGAAATTCATAATCAAAGCAGAGAAAGCCCGAAGGCACAGCAAACCATCAGGAACCGCAACGGAGTAGCACTCAGGACATGGGTATAGTGTATCGCCCATAGAAACCACCGTGGAGCAGGGCCAGGATTGAGCGTCGGAGAACCGTCAACAAAACCACAGAGCAGAGCTTGAGCTGAGCACGGGAGGAAGTGAAATGACCTGAAAAACAAAGGCTAGGGTTTAACAAAAGGCGGGAGGCGGATAGACCGGGTGAACCGACAGGTGGCCACCCTCAACCGGGAAGGAGGGTCAACAATAAATACATATAGATTGCAATCAAGTCGAGCCTACGGATAGTTGACATCAAACCTTAAGAAGTGACAATTCACCTACCAAAGTTCATTACCGAAGGGTTGAGAGGCCTGTAGAGTGCTAGCGTGGGTCAAGTTATCCACGTCACATTTTCCATACGTTGGTTAACGTTGGGCTGGGCCATCAAAAGTGGTATCAGAGCCAAGTTTGTTGAGTAGGAGCAAATGGAGGTTGGCAGAAGAGGAAGAGGAAGAGGAAGAGCGATCCGGAGGGTAGCAGAAGAGGAACTCCGTGAGGAGATTCGCGCTTTGCGTGAGAGATTGGTAGTGGTGGAAGCTGGGGGAAGGAGAGACCCAGTAGATGATAGTGACGAAGATGTAGCAGAACCAGAAGATGAGTTTGAAGGGGTGACACCGGAATTTCGGTTATTAAAGTCAGTTTTGTTGTCTAGTCATAAGCCAAAGCACGAGCTACCCACTTATGACAAAAGTCTGTCTGCAGACGTGTTACTGGATTGGTTAAGTGAAGTAAACAAATATTTTGAATTTGAGGAAACTAGTGAGGACAAACAGGTGAAGTTCGCTGCCACCAAGCTGAAAGGACATGCGTCCTTATGGTGGGACAGCGTTCAGGCGGAAAGGAAGAGGCTACGCAAACAGCCTATAAAGAAGTGGGCCAGAATGGAGGCAAAACTGAAGGAAAAGTTTATGCCGAAAGATTATCAGATTATGTTGTATAGACAGGTGCAGAACCTAAAACAGAGAGGGATGACTGTTAAAGAATTTACAGAGGAATTTTATAAATTGAATTTGCGAGCAGGGTATATGGAAGATACCCGAGAAAAAATAGCCAGATATGTGAATGGTTTGAGGGGGGAAATACTGGATGAAATCGGTATCCTCTCACCCAGAACTTTGGATGAAGCATACCAGTTTGCACTGAAGGCAGAGGAGAAAATTAACCGGAAGCAAAATGCCAGGAGAGGAGGTGGAACTGGTAGAGGCAAGGGCAAGGCTTTTGGTAAAGGTAGAGGTACAGGTTCAAGTGAAGAAGGTAGCAGTTCTAAGTCTGCTGGTACATCAGAAAAGGACAATAGCACTAGAGGAGGACGACCAGCTCAGCGAGGACGAGGAAATGGTCAGGGCAGGGGAACTGTCCAGTGTTATCGTTGCCAAGAGTTGGGACACAAGTCGTATGACTGTCTTGAAGGTGAACTGGTAGGTGGAAGAGGAGCTTATGTTGGTCAGCCAGAGGATGCTGAGACAACACCTCAAGAAGTAGAGAACGCACCAGAGACAGGTGAAGCTTTGGTGTTGAATAAGGTGCTGTTAAAACCAGCAAAAGAAGTTGCAGAGCCTGATCAGCGAAAGGCTTTGTTCCGAACTGTTTGCAAGTCACAGGGCAAGTGCTGCAAACTGATCATTGACAGCGGAAGTACTGACAATTTAGTGGCTGTAGAGATGGTGGAGAAACTGGGATTGAAAAAGTTGAAGCACCCCACTCCCTACAAAGTGTCATGGCTGCAGAAAGGACATCAACTGTTAGTTGATGAACAGTGTGAGGTGGAGTTTCAGATAGGCAGGTATAAGGATAAAATTATCTGCGATGTTATGCCAATGGATGTCTGTCATATACTGCTAGGACGACCCTGGCAGTTTGACAGAAGCGCAGTTCATGACGGAAAAACTAATTGTTATAAATTTGTCAAAGATGGGATCAAGCACACGCTTATACCCATCAAAGAGGAAAGTACAGCAGAAGCCAGTGGAGTGAAGGCATTGCTGATGGGCGGAAAAGAATTTATAAAACAGATTGAGGACAGTGAAGTAAATTTTGCTGTCATACGAAGACCAAAAGCAGTGATATTGCATACACAGATTTCAGATTTGCCCGAGGAAATCCAAAAGCTGCTGCAGGAATTTGGGGACATCGTGGTGGATGACCTTCCAGATGAACTACCACCCAGGAGAGGTATTAGTCACTGTATTGACTTTATACCAGGGGCAAGTCTGCCAAATAAAGCAGCTTATCGTATGAGCCCTAAGGACCATGAAGAAATCAGGAAACAGGTCCAGGAGTTGTTAGACAAAGGGTTGATTCGAGAAAGCATGAGCCCCTCTGCAGTACCAACCGTTCTGGCTCTGAAGAAGGGAGGAGAATGGCGAATGTGCACAGATTCCAAAGCCATAAACAAAATTACTGTTAGGTATAGGTTTCCCTTACCAAGAATGGACGATATGATGGACTGTCTGAGCGGGGCGGCTTATTTCTCGAAGATTGACTTGAAGAGTGGATATCACCAGATTCGAATTCGGGAAGGAGATGAGTGGAAGGCAGATTTCAAGACGAATGAAGGCTTATATGAGTGGCTAGTAATGCCATTTGGGTTGAGCAATGCTCCCAGCACGTTCATGCGTCTGATGAATGAGGTGCTGAAGGAATTCATTGGGAAGTTCATAATAGTTTATCTGGATGATATTATGATTTTTAGTAAAACTAGGGAAGAACATTTCAAGCATGTTCGGAGTGTGTTGAGGAAGCTGCAGCAAAACAAGCTGTTGATCAATCTGAAAAAGTGTACTTTTTTTCAGCGGGAGTTAGTATACCTGGGTTTCGTAATTGCAGAAAATGAATTGAAGATGGACCCAAAAAAGGTGGCAGCTATAGTTAGCTGGCCCTCTCCAAAAAGTTTATTTGAAGTCCGAAGTTTCCACGGACTAGCAAGTTTTTACAGGAAATGCATCAGGAATTTTAGCGAGATCTGCGCACCTATGCTGGATACAATCAAGAAAGCAAATCAGCCTTTTCACTGGACTGAGGCAGCGGAAGGTGGTTTTCAGAATTTGAAAAAGAAGATCACCGAAAGACCGATATTGAGGCTACCTGACTTCAACAAACTCTTTCAAGTTCGTTGTGATGCCAGTGGAACAGCCATTGGGGCAGTACTTAGTCAGGAGGACAGACCAGTCGCGTATTTCAGTGAAAAGCTGAACGAGAGTAGGCAGAAATACTCAACCTACGACAAAGATTTTTACGCAATTATACAAGCATTGAAGCATTGGCGGCATTATCTGTTAGGTAATGAGTTTGTTTTATTTACGGATAACTCTGCATTACAGTACATTATGCAGCAACATAAATTGAACCATAAGCATGCAGCATGGGTTGAGTACCTACAGAATTTCTCATTTGTACTAAAACATATTAGTGGTCAAGCAAATAAGGTGGCAGATGCATTAAGTAGGAGGACCCTACTCCTAGAGGAGAGTACGATGCAGGTTTTGGGCTTTGAGCACCTGAGGGAACTATATCAAACATATGCAGAATTTAAGGAGGCCTATGAGGCTTGCCAAAACCCTCTGTTGAGGAACAATAGCCTGTGGTTAGACTACAATTTACAAGAAGGATTGTTGTTTAAAGGGGGAAAATTATGTATTCCCAACTGCTCTATGCGAGAGAACATTATTTAGGAAAAACACAGTGGGGGTCTGGCTAGACACTTTGGTATAGACAAGACGATTGCTCAGGTACGACATTTCTATTTTTGGCCAAAATTGCAGCGGGATGTGCAGAGGTACATGAGTAGATGCAAAGTTTTTCAACTGGCAAAGGGTCACCGTCAGAACACTGGTCTTTATTTATCATTACCTATTCCAAGCCGACCATGGGACTCCGTCAGCATGGATTTTGTTCTGGGTTTGCCTAAGACACAACGGGGCTTCGATTCGGTAATGGTTGTGGTAGATCAATTTTCAAAGATGGCACACTTTGTACCTTGCAAGAAAACCAGTGATGCCACTTATATAGCACACCTATTTTTTACTGAGATCGTTCGGTTGCATGGACTTCCAAGATCCATTATCTCTGACAGGGATGTAAAGTTCACCGGTCATTTTTGGCGAACTCTGTGGAAGAAGTTGAATACCCAGTTACAGTTCAGCTCCGCTTATCATCCGCAGACTGATGGTCAGACGGAAGTAGTAAACAGGAGTCTGGGAAACTTACTTCGGAGTTTAACAGGTGAAAATTCCTGGACGTGGGACCGTGTACTTGCTCAGGCGGAATTCGCATATAACGATTCACCTAATCGCAGCACTGGTTACAGTCCTTTTCAGATTTTGTACGGCATGCATCCACGTGGAGTGCATGAATTACGAGATTTGGGGAAGCTCGAAAAACGAAGTGCTGATGGAGAAGATTTCGCTCAAGCAATGAGTAATTTACATGAGCAGGTCAAGCTGAAATTACAAGACAACAGTCAAAGGTATAAACAGCGCGCTAATTCAAGGCGTCGGGAAGTTCAGTTCAATGTTGGGGATGAAGTCCTTGTGTATTTACGTAAGGAGCGGTTTCCAAAACGGGAGTACAACAAATTAAAATTTAAGAAGATCGGTCCCTGTAAAATCATTCGAAAATTTTCTGCGAACGCTTATGAGTTACAGTTGCCACCAGGGATTGGTATTTCTCCCATTTTTAACGTGGCAGATCTGTTCCCTTATGTCGCTGATTCGGAAGACAATACAGCAGCAAAACCACCGCAGGACACCAGTTATGAAGAAAATTCATGGATGAGACAGTTGCCAACGGCACCACCCCTTGAGATCGAAAGGATTCTGGACACACAGGTAGCTAGGCGCACACGCAAGAAGGAATATCTACAGTATTTGGTCAAGTGGAAGAACCGTCCGATAGAGGACAGTTCGTGGCTTAACGCAATGCAGATACAGAAAGCAGGCTATTCTGTCGACGACCTCATGGAACGGAGCCATGACTTTTTGCCACCCCGGGAGCCTGATGTAGGAGCATCCAGCTCCGAGGAGATGAATGGCAGTTGACTGACTCATGGAAGGAGAACAGAAACAGGACAAAGATTACATGCTTAGGTGGACAGGTCATTAGGCTTGTTGTTGTCTCTTTTTAATTATTGTTTGCTTCATTTTTTTTTTTTCCAGAAGGTCGTTAGAGACCATAGCATTATAATTATAAGTTGTTTTAGCTTAGGAGATGAATAGCAGTTAGTTAACTTTTTATGAAAAGAAATTGGATGGCAGTTATAAAAATTCTGGTTGAACAGTTCAACCGAAAAAGGGAAGCAGTTATGCTCTCCATGTATTTAAAAACAGAGAATAAAACAAAAGAGAGGAGACCCCTCCAGCACAAGAGGAACAGACAGCGAAACAAAACCTCTGTAATACAAATAATGAGATATATTATTTTTGCCAACGAAATAACCTACTGTTGATAATTTCACATGTATGTATAAAATTCTTTCTGTATGTTCTAAGAACGAGATTGGAACGAATAGCCATTAACTGTAACAAGAATCGAGATAACAAAAGGAGTTCTACAGACACCATCAAATCGAGACAACAAAAGGAGTTCTATAGACACCCATTTGAATCGAGACAACAAAAGGAGTGCTACAGACATACATTTCCAGCAAGCAAAAGTACAGAACCTTTCAGCTGTTGCAAAGACAATCAGGTACCAAGAAATACGAACTACTGTTTCATTTCCTTTATAAATTAACACAAGCACTGTATGCAGAAAGGGAGAATAACTTAACACGATTCACCACATAACTATGGGTTGTTACAAAACAACACAAATTACAAACTTTCTGAGCATTGTCAAATACCAAACTCCTTCAGAAATGCGGCCATATAAATTGTTACATTAGAACAGGGACACAAGAGTCACGAAACGCCGGAAGAGGCACAGCCGACACATTACAACCATAACAGAGCTAGCACCTAAACTACCAAACCCTCCATAGCCTACAGTTACACTAAGGTCGGAGCAAACCCTACCAGTTTGCGAGATTAGCCGGGTTCGAGTGGTAACCGAAGGTTGAATGTGGACAAACCCTCGACAGCCAGCCACCAAGACAACCTGCACACAAAACAGAGCAAGGTTAGAATGGAGTTTGGGCAAACCAGAGGTAAGTTGCTACAAAAGGAAATGGAAATGTGGAACGAAGGAAGCGCACAACACTTACAGACAAGTTGACAAGGAGACCGGCGGAACCAAACCTGATAACCCCAGCTGAGACAAGGAACAAAAACCATGAGAAGTTACAACAGGAGCAGGGATAGAGTAAAACAGAGAACCATAGGTTACCTTTGGAGGCGAGGACGAACACAACCAACCGGGAGCGCTTAAGTTGCAGTCAATTTTTACAGTGAAAACAACTAATTAACGGAACAAGAAGAGACCAGGTGACAGAGAGCGCCCATAAAAAAAAAACTTACCATTACACACAGGTGAAGACCAGCAAGGTAACGCACGCCCAGGAAACTCATAATCAAAGCAGAGAAAGCTCGAAGGCACAACAAACCATCAGGAACCGCAACGGAGTAGCACTCAGGACATGGGTATAGTGTATCGCCCATAGAAACCACCGTGGAGCAGGGCCAGGATCGAGCCCCGGAGAACCATCAACAAAACCACAGAGCAGAGCTTGAGCTGAGCACGGGAGGAAGTGAAATGACCCGAAAAACAAAGACTAGGGTTTAACAAAAGGCGGGAGGCGGATAGACCGGGTGAACCGGCAGGTGGCCACCCTCAACCGGGAAGGAGGGTCAACAATAAATACATACAGATTGAAATCAAGTCGAGCCTATGGAGAGTTGACATCAAACCTTAAGAAGTGACAGTTCACCTACCAAAGTTCATTACCGAAGGGTCGAGAGGCCTGTAGAGTGCTAGCGTGGGTCAAGTTATCCACGTCACGTTTTCCATACGTTGGTTAACGTTGGGCTGGGCCATCAAATACCCTAATTAAAAAGAATATTAAAATTTTAATTAAAACAAATTCAACTCACTTTTTTATATGGTAAACAATAAGATATTTACTTTTAAAAATTCAAGCTGTAATTTATTTTTGAAAAGCTCAGGGAATTTTCGAAACTATGAAAGAGTATATATCCACAAATTTTATTATGATTAAAGTTGTGTATTTTCTCTAATAATTGCATTCACAAAGGTGAACCCTACAATTTATAAGAGTATATATATCACAAATTTTATTATAATTATAATTTATGTTTTAAATCTCGATTATAAATTAAAATTGGTTTATAAATAATTTATAAGAAGATATTTGAATATAAAAAAATTGAAATCTATACATAATTTAAAAGACTTATGGAGAAATGGACTGTGGAGAAGTTGGGCGATTTAGGGATTGAATGGGGAGGATATGCACTAAGAGAAATAGTAAGATTAAATGTGGAGGATATGCGGTAAGAGAAATAGTAAAATTGTTAAAAAATTTAAATGTATTTTACAAATATTTAAATATATTTTATAATTTAATATTAAAGAGTGGTGGTAATATTAGATAATAATAAAATTAAATAGCAAAAAAATATTAATTAATTTAAATTAAATGTATATTTATATTTATATTTTTAATTTAAATTTAAAATAAAAAAATATTAATTTCACCATATATTAAAAATAATAATAACTAAGATTTATTTTTGTTTTGGAGTTTATTTCCGAAATAAAATAATAAAAAAAAAAGTGATTATTTAAGTAGTTTGTAATAAAAAAATATTGAATATTTATTTATTTTTATAATAATAGAAAATAATAGTAAATTTGTGGTATGTTGATCTTGCTTCTTGTTCTTGCTTTGATGATGAATCTAGAGAGAGGTGTTCGAAATGCGTCGATCTTAAGTTTTTATCTCATTTCTTCGAAAGATCTTGGCTTATATCATGAATCACATAAACATACAATCTAAGTAAAAATATTGTTTAATATTAGTTGATAATAAACAATATATATATATATATATATATATTCATTGTAAATTGCATAGTGAAGTGATTTATAACTTAATATGGGAGGATGTTATCACATAACATTAAGTGATAAAAAAAAAAAGAAATATGTATATATATATATATATATATATATATATATATATATATATATATATATATATATATATATATATATATATATATATATATATATATATATATATATATCTCAGAATACAGACTTTTGTGATCCATGATCTATAAAAATACTTTCTCGAGAAATTACATAACAAATTTTATGTCTCGAACCATTTATTGTGATTCATCATGGATGGATCGCTTGAACTAGAGAACCAATAAATAGTAGAGATGCAACAACTAATTTCCAATAGTCAAATTTTTATTTTTATTTTATTTATTTATTAATTTAATGAAATTCAAAGGGATAAACAATAAAATATAAAGCCAAAAAATGAGGACGCTGAAGAAAAAATAAAAATTAAAACAAAAAATAATAAAAGAAACTAATTAAAAATCCATTAAAAAAAATTAATTAAATATAAAAGTTCTAAAGAAAATTACTAGAAATATTATAACATGAAAAAAGTGAAAATATTAAAAAGGTGAAAACACAATAGTTATCTCAAGGGGGCATTTTCTATGTTATTTTATATATAAGAATCTCTTTTGAATTCCATTGAGAACAAAAATCCTAACTTCCCATATTTAGGGATTATTATACCTAAATGTATAAATTCACCAAAATACATTCAAAATTTTACAACACTGGAAACCATACTAACTATTAGGAGGGGGAAAGACTAAAACTCTAGCATCATATTCCTTGGATTGTGACTAGATAGATGTATTAAGATTAGGCACATCAATATTTATGTTGTTTACAACATTGCTAGAAAATGAAGGCTCCTATGTCCGTTGAATAAAAGTAAATTGTAAATCTTCAACTTGTTGAAGAAGACTATCCAATTCATCCTTGACTTTAAGCATCAAATTTTTGTGGTTAATCAACAATTCCAAAGTGGATGTCACTCTAGAAATAAGTTGATTACATTTTAATTGTAGAGTAATAATTTCCTCGTGAAGTTTTTGAATTGAACCCAAAGGGAGACCCTAAAGAATTAAGACATCAAGCCCCCCTCCAACCATCACTACCCAAATAGATAACACTATCCAATAAATCTTGTCCTGCTGGAAAGGACCTATTGAGGCCTAGAAATGTCATGGTCAACAACAAGAGAAATCACCTGATCAAGGTCCCAAGATAGACCTATACTTCTTTGGGATATTAATCCTCACCATTGCCACTAATAAATAATTTTCGTTCCTTACATTTATTCCTTAAGAATATTTTTCCTCATAATTGTAGAAAATATCCTTGATTTGGGTTCTACCATTTCATTTCATGTCAACTTATGGATCTTGAGGGATGGCACAAGTTTTTGAGGGAAAACGACATTCTTATGTGAGCATGGGGTAAAATAAGGGAATCTAACCTATGCATAAGACACAACATGAGAACAATGAGCAAGATGAGGAACCTCTAGCTAAGTAGCAAGGTGATTCATCTCCACATGGGATTCGATCTGCTCGTCAATATATTTGATAAAGAGTTTCTTTGAAAAATCATCAATTAATTTTTTTCTTCCATAGTTCCTATTTGAAACAATTTGGTATGCCAATTTGACACCCTATGGCTAGACATTATTTTTTCCTTTACTTTAGGTATATAAAACCTTAATAATTTAGATGTGGATAGTCATACATTTGGATTACCTTTAATTACTGAGGTTAGGCATGATTGGTATAGGTGTAGTACAAATAGCATCTTGTAAACATTAAAAGGATTATTCAACCTTCTGATTCCAATTGAAAGCATTCCTTTTATGGAAGGTGGTGAGGGGAGACAAAAATTTATAATAGTTGTACACAAACTTCCTATGCTATCCTATAAGCCTATAAAAACATCACAATTTTTTGAGGGTCTTAGGGTGAGGCCAATGTTTCATTGCCTCAATTTTCTCAGGATCAACATGCACAACCTCTCTAGTTGTAATGTACCCAAAATATTCCACTTGTAATACATGAAAATCACATTTAGAACGTTTATGGTACAATCAGGGATGGCAAAGTAATTGTAAGACTCAATCCACATATATCACACACCCTCCCTCTCCCTCTTTCTCTAACTTCTATCTTTATCTCTATCTCCCTTACTATCTCTTTCGCTGTCACTCTCTTTCACCCTCCCATTATTCTCTCCCCCCTCCATAACTTTCTCTATCTCTCACTCTTATTCTCTTTTCACCCTCCTCTCTATCCCTTAATCCCTGCTTTAGAATGATCCCCATCCAATTTTATCTTAGTCTCTCCCTCACTCTCCCTTCTTTCCTTATTTGTCTCATGTACCCCCTTACATCTCTCTCTCTCTCTCTCTCTCTCTCTCTCTCTCTCTCTCTCTCTCTCTCGCTCTCTCTCTCTCTTCCCTATCTTTCCCTCTTCTCACCCCCCTGCCTCTCTCCATAAAAAAAATAAAAAAAATTCTTTCTTTTTCTTTCTTTATACAAAGTATACAATTTCATGATTACAAATAGGTCATTATGAAGACCGAACCTAGCTACAATTTCCAACACTCACTCTTAATTAGGGAGGTATTCATAATCCCATCACTAAGTATAATGAATCTCATCCTTGAAGCATATAATAAGAAGATTAAGATTAATAAGCCATCTTTGTCAAGCATCTATACCATTGCCAACATTGTCCTTGAAGGATTTAACTAGAAAATCTCATCCTGATTCGAGAGAATTATGCTCAGAGGCTTTATATGAGATGCCACACTACCTCTAAGGCACATACCCCATTCGTATGTTCACTGGGTATGTAATTTAGGACTATTACTATCTTGGATTTCCAATCCTAAATACTCAAAGAATATTTATCCTCTTCAACTACTCTTATCTTGGATGCCCTACCTCATCCTCAAAGAGTATCTCTCAAAAAATCATTTTCCTGGATTCTACAATCCATAAGAAGTTCCAATCTCAGATGCTTATCTAATCCTCTAGAATCCATTATTTATTTATGGCCTTCAATAATACTTACGACTATTAGTCCTAGTTTAGTGCATGACCCATAAAGACAACTATCCAACATCACTCCCTATCAATTAGGGAGAATATGTATACCAAACCAAACTTACCTCTCATGTAATCAAGTTTATTGTTTGGTAATGCTTTAGTCAGAATATTTTCTACCTATTCATTTATAGGTAGATAGTGAAGCTCTATAACCCCATCTTGTACCAAGCTTCTAACATAGCGGTACTCATTATTTATATGCTTTTTCCTAACATGAAACACCGAGTCTTCCATAAATCTTATGCAACTTTCATTATCACAATGTATTCGTGTAGGGTTAAATGGTCCTTCAAAAGAATATGATAGTAACTTCTTGAGCCAAATTTATTCCTAACAAAATTCGCTTGCAACGACATATTCAACTTCAACACTAATCAAAGAAACTATATCCTACTTTCTTCTCATCCATGAGATCATGGAAGATTCTATGCTAAAGCATCCACCTGTTGTGCATCTTCCATTTGTCTCATGGCCACCCCAATATGAATATGTATATCCCATGAGTTATATTTCATTACCAGTATACCAGAGGCAGTGATGTATGGTTCCATGCAAATACCTTAGGATATGCTTAGCTGTAATCCAATGATCATGTTTTGGCTTCATCTAAAGTTGAGTGGGGACATTCACTACAAAACAAATACCAGGTCTTATATTTACCAGATACATCAAGGATCCAATCAATTGTTTGTAGAAAGTAGGATCCACCATAATATAATCTGAACTCCTCAACTTCTTTAGATTGGTAATCATAGGAGTCATCCTAGTCTTGTTGTCCATCATGCCAAATTTCTGAAGAATCCTGATGACATATTTGCCTTGACCAATATATATCTCACTTGGCTTCTACCAAACTTCTAGTACCAAGTAGTAATGCATAATCCCAAGATCCTTCATATCAAACTCAGTTTCTAACTTCTTCTTGCATTCCTGAATCTGATGCTCTACACTTGTGACTATCAGATCCTCCACATACAAGAGTATGATGACTCGTTTACCCTAGACCACCTTGATATATAGGTTACGATTTTCAAAACTCTTGGTAAAACAAAGCCTCAATAGATATGCACCCATTCTCCCATAGCAAGGTCTAGGTGCTTGTTTTAAGCCATATAGATCTTTCTTCAACCTACAAACATGAGTCTCCCTATGATTTGTTTCAAATACTTGAGGCTTATCAATGTAAACATCTTCATTAATAGTCCCATTTAGAAATGTTGTCTTAATATCCATTTAATGGATGTTCCATCCCATAGTAGCAACCAAATAAACAAGTGATCTTATTTTTATATATCTAGTTGTAGGAGAAAAGGTTTCTTCATAATCAATACCTTCTTTATGTGAGAAACTTCTTGCGACAAACATTGCTTTGAATTTATCCATGCTCCCATCTATAATGTGCTTTATTTTGTAAATCCATTTTGAAGAGGATATAGACTTGTCACTTGGACTAGGCACAATTTCTCATACATCGTTCTTCATGATTGATTGGTATTCTTCTTGCATCACATTCCTCCAATCTTGATGTTTAATTGCATCTTCATAGGGGGAAGGTTCTGCTTCAATGAGCCTTTTCATGTATGCAACATACCCATAATACTTCTTTGGTATTTTACTTTCTCTGAAGGTGTTTAGTCAATTTAGTATTCCTAAATTGCTAGTATTAATTGTCAACCCGGGGCTCGTAAGCTGATGAAGTGAAGGTGTACTATATGTACTTAAGCAACCTCTTAAAGCTTTTTGTCGTTTGGGGGTGTTGTTTATGGTTAACTTATTTTCCTAAGATGGAGTGATGATTATAGACAGATGAGTGAAAGTGTGTGTAAAGTGAGTTCTAGGTGAGTGAGAGTGTGTGATTAGTGATTTCTAATTACTTGCTGAATTTGTAAAGGAAAAGAACTTGAAAGAAATGAATAACTTGAAAATGACTTGAAAGTAAATGACCACATTCTAATGGCATTAGTCTCTATTCATATTGCTGCAAATAAAAGAAATAAGAAAATCACTTCAAGGACTGATGATAATGGTTATCTCTTCCTAACTCCCTGCTTCTACCACATAGTACTGCGTAAAACACGATTAGGAAGTAGCTAAAGACAAATCCAAGAATTGATAAAAACTCTAAGTGACGAATTATAACACTACTAAGCCTTTTCCATCATACTGTTTCCTACATATGTGATTATGTGTAACAAGAGGAAAAAGTATTAGTGCTACAAGCCAAAGCTACTTAAAAACAAGCTGCAATTGATTAGTGTTCTGTTCTCTGAAAGATAAACCATTCATGATAAAGAGAACATAAATTGGTTAGCATCCAACTTGTAAAACTAAGCTAAAAACTAATCTAGAAAACAGAGTAAAAAGGGCAGCATTATAAATAAGACAACTGCAACTACCATCAGATATTAAAGCAAATACAAAACACTTAATCCCGGGTCAAAAACTGCAAAGAAACAAAGATGATCAGTGAAAATAAAGGCTGCAGCAATGAAAAGAAAGTAAGCTGTACATAACTTCAAGAAAAGGAAATGCTGTAAGTAAAATAAAGAAATTGCAGAAGTATGAACATGAAATACTTATACACGGGTAGTCATGGACAGGGGCCCTCCATCCAAACAACCCACAGAAAACTCAGATGATGTAGAACTTCAAAACAACATTGTTTCCATTACTTTATATGCAGAAATACATAGTCAAAGGTGCTGGAACAACACTATAAAACAGAGTTTTCAAAGCGTGCTAAAATTCTCACAAAGTCACAAACTACAATAGTTAAAAAGTTAACATAAGCGTACACAGACGCAAGTATATATAGGCATCTGCAAGATAGCCTAATACGTACAGCTAACAACAGAAAATTAACAGAATGTCATGCGTAATTAAAGTGCAGTCAACACGTCATAAGGTTCATGGTCGAGCTGGAGGTCCTGGTCGTTAAGGGCAATGAATCTAACATTGGATCATGTCCCCCACGGCTCACAAAACACTGACAAGTCACCTTTTCCACCGACGTAACCTAACAGCTTACGTATCCACGTTGAGCTGCCTTTATTTGACCGAAACTTGACCCCCTTTGACCGGAGGTACAGGTGACGTGGCTGGCTGAACTGATGGCACAGGAACCTCGAGCACATATATTCCAACATGCCCATGTGGCTCGTTCTGCAAAATGGCACGTGTAACCTTGAAATCAACAAAATGGCTGCAGGATCATCAGATGGCTGCGGAATCGCTGAATGGCTGCGGAATCGCCAGACAGCTGCGGAATCTCTGCAAAAATGTCAAAAACTAAACACAACAGTCACCCATTAACAAAGCTCACTTGATCATGTTTAATGACAACTAATGTAATGATCTGGGTGGAAAATGAGGCAAAAGAGGAAGAAAAGTGATGAAAACAGTAGGTAATGATGGATGATAAGGTGTAAAGTAGAGGCTCTACAGAAGGTCCCCTTAGTTGTGTGTTCTTCTGCTTCTTGTATAGTACCTCTCAACCAAGCATGCCTCTTTTGATTTTCTGGAACAATTACCTGTTGCACAAGATCACTTGGACCTTCAATATATTCGTGAGCAGATGTCTGATCTTTACCATCATTGTCCCTTGAGATATCCTCAAAGATAAGTATCTCTTATTCATTAGAGTCGAATGGAACATGTTTTGATTTCCTGTAAGTTATACTTTCATCAATATGAAATCCTTGCTTACTTCAATTCACAATCCTCGTTAATATAGATCATGTATGCCTTTGATGAATCACTATACCAAAAGACGATGCCCTTTAGACTAGTAGGATCCAGATTATTTCTATTTTCCTTGGGTATATGTATATACATAGGGCACAAAAATATTCAAAGATAATCCACACTTGGATTCTTTCCTATAAATGCTTCTTTGAGAGTCATGTTGTTGAGAATCTTTTGAGGACTTCGATTCTGCCAGTAAACAAGTGTCACACATGCTTTCCCAATAGATATTAAGGGATATATTGGTCATGTAACATGGCCTTGACACATTCTTCAATTGCTCTATTCTTCCTTTCAGCCACGCCATTCTGTTTAGGATTATAAGGAATAATTAGATCCCTCTTAATCCCTACTTCCTTGCAGAATTCTATTAGTTCCTTGGAGGTGTATTATCCACCATTTTCGAACCTTAGAGTCTTGATCTTTCTCTTAGTTAGATTATCCACTTCATTCTTTAATTCTTGAAACTTCTCGAATACCTCATCCTTGTGTTTTAGGAGGTATAGCCAAGTTTTCCTTGAGAAATCACCAATGAAGGTTACATAATATTGATGCCCACCAAGAGATTTTACTACCATTGTTCCACATACATCTGAGTGTATGAGATCTAAAACTTACTTATATCTAGTATCACTTCTTGCAAATGGTTTCTTCATGTTCTTGCTAGAGCCCATCCCTTATAGGTCCCTTCATGATCTTCCTTTAATTCGAGGATGCCATTGAACATTTGACTTAGAGATGGAAAAATATTATAGTGAAGGCTTCCATACCTTCTTTTCCATAGTTCGTAAGGGCTTACATCCAAGGGGACTAAGGCTTGAGATAGAGGTGTAAAAATTCTATATAATGTTCCCTCACAAATCCCAATCACACTAGCATTATTGAACCAATAGGATAATTCTACAATCTAGTATGAGGGTAATGTATAATTCCGCCCATGCTCAACTTGGCATTGAGACATGTCTATTAAAAAAACAATTTAAATGAAAAAACATTGTTAGAGAAAGAGAGAGAGACTCAAATGGGGAATATATATATATATATATATATATATATATATATATAGATATATATATATATATATATATATATATATATATATATATATATATATATATATATATATATATATATATATGTATATATATATATATATATATATATATATATATAGAGAGAGAGAGAGAGAGAGAGAGAGAGAGAGACCTTCACTCTATGAAAAAAAATATTAAAGTCCATGATACTAGCCAAATCAAACCTTTCTAAGGCTTTTGATAAAGTTAGTTCACTTTAATTTTGGCTCATAGTCATTCATTTGTGTAGAATTTTCTCTACAAATAAGCTAGCTCACTGATATCATGTAGAAATTTCACCTGTAGATCAAACTGATATATGCAATGTACTAAAGCATAATACTAGATCTACATCTACCATAAACTTTGCGGAAGCTTAATTGAACATGAGCAACATCAAGCATGAATAGATATAACTGAGAATGAGAAGTAATCAACCATAACATAGAAGATATAACTTGGAGAAAGCACTAGCCTAAAACCCCATCTCTGTATTATCAATCAAGTGGAAATCCTCAACAACATACACAAAGAATTAGCTCAAAAGCTATCCTGATCTCTTTGTGCTCTCATGATGTAGCTCATGGACTATCTAGGCCTCTATATATAGGCTCTACAAGTCCTCCAAGCCCCTATTTCCTTGCACAGTTTTTATTGGGGTCCAATTACATAACATGTGTGAATTGGCCCAAATCATACCTGTTGTCACCTCAGGTCCAACTACACAGTACTAGAAGGAATAATATTCCTTCCTCATGCAAGGAATATTCACTAGGAATATCCTAGCAACTGATAGTACACTATCCCTCATCTGATCTCAACTGGGTCTCTGTCTGAACTGCCATGCATCAGTTATCCATGAGTGAATACTCAGTTATCTGAAAATACCAGTTGTCACATCCATGCAAGCATCACAAACTGAATCTCATTAATTTAAAAACTTGTTAAATTAATCTAACTGGACTTGACTAAGTTAAACTAAGTCAACCGATCCTCTCAATATAGAACACATCCTTAATTCCTCAATCAGTGGAGTAAATCAAGGACACATTCCCTAATTAGTGGAGAAATTATTGCATGTTCTCACAAAGACTTCAAGTTTGATTTTCCTTAACTAATTAATTCAAACTGAATTAATTAATTAATATTCAAACTGTTGGTAAGACCAAATTTAAATTTTACTTCCTATTTCTAGTCCAGGGACTGACTAAAATAGGAATCCACACTGCATTGCTAAAAGTAGAACTTCTATTTTTAGCACTTCCATTTTTCATTCCCTGTTGCCCAATCCAACACTGATGCCCAAACTGCTATTTCTAGCAGTGCTATTTTTAGCACTTCTATTTTTAGAAATTTCTTGTTGCTAATTTTCAACACTCCCCTCAACAAGAGAGGCTTCCTCTCGAACCCGATCCTGTACCTTCGGAATGTTCTGCATGCAACACTTCTACCAAGTGTGGTTGCTCCAACAACTCTCGGAACAAAAAAAACTTCCAACTGACCTCTCTATTGGGCTAGAAACATACTCTAATGCTGAAGCTCTACCTGTTGTTGACAAGTGCTCCCTCTCTGACCTCTACGCTACTGCAACATCTCCATGCATCTCACACCATTGCACACCTCTCTGTGCTACCCTGCACTGGTGCAACACACTTGTGCCTCTCGCATTGCTGCAGCCTGCTAGCTCTGCATTGTCCTGGGATTCCCTGCACTGTAGCTCTCTCTGCCACTCCATCTACATCTGTCTCTACCCAATCAGTTAGTTCTGCTACTCCTCATCGGGGCTCCTGTAGCAAAGTCGAATCAAAGAGGTTGGGTACCTCAAGGATCCTGCCCCTCCTCCTTGGGACGATCACTCCACATCACCCCACCTCCTACCTAGAGGTATGGCTTCATGTGATCCCTCTGCCCACCTAGCTCGAAGTTTCCCCCTACTGGAGGTCTCTACATCAGTAGATGTCTCTACTCAATCTCCGATCATCTTCCCCTATTGTGGCTGCTCCATAACCTCCTAAAGTTGCTCCACCAATCGTGGCTCCTCCACAATTGTCTGCGACTTCTTCTGGTGTTGCATGTTGAGAGGTAATATACTCTCCCTCTCAACCACCAAGTCTCCATCAGTTGCCTTGCTGCTCAAGGCTTTGCATGCATCTTGAACCTCAAGAGCATACAGGTTCTTGACCCGTCAACCGATTTGCTTCACCTGACTAGTGCTGATGTGTCTAAGGAAAACCTCTCCCTTACTGAAGACTACATCATAGCCTCTGTCTTCTAGCATCACGATTGACACCATGTTTCTCTTCAGTCCTGGTACATACTTGACATTGGTCAAGGTAAGGTGAGCTCCATTCTCCCTCTGAAAAATAACCGTGCCTACACCTGAGACACTATACTTTTCATCATTACCCATCGCTATGAGTATCTGGAGATCTTTCTCCTCCAAAGTACTGAACAACCTCTTGTCTCCGGACATGTGGAAAGAAGCTCCACTGTCAAGAAACCAATCACTTCCCACCATGGATGAAACCATACATGCAAAGAGTGTGAAATCCAACTTGAACTATGAAGCAAGTGCCTCACCTTCAGATCCTTCCCTAGATCCCTTCTTGGATTTCCTCAGTGGAAAATTTGTAACAAAATGGACCACCTCATGACAACGAAAGCATCGCACTTTCGATTTGTCAAACTTCTTCCCATGGTTGACTTGGAAAGAGAAACCTTCTCCTTCCCCTTCTTCGCCTTACTCACTAAGGCACAGTTTTCTTCATTGTCCATGGATGAAGAACCATCTCTGGTGCTTCTTCTTATCTCGTCCTGGATCAAATCCGACCAAAGTTGTTCCCAATCTAACAATTTCTCTCTTCCATTAACCGAGTCCTGGTAGCTATGCCAGCTCTTACGAAGACCGAGGAGTGCAAGACTCACCATGTAATCAACAGCTGTCACAATCCCTACACTTCCAAGCTCATCCTTGCATGAGGTGAGCTTGTTCAGATACATAGAGATCATGTCATCCTTTTCAAACTTGATCTTTTGAAGTTTGTCCTTTAGTGCCAGCTTCCTCTAATCACTGGTATTCTGATAAATATCTTTCAATGTTTTCCACATCGAAAATGGAGTCTCCTTCCCATGGAGGCTCGAGACAATGTGATCTCGAATTCCCCCCAGAAGGATTCTCCTTGCTCTAGCCACACACTTCTTCCATTTCACCAGTTGAGTAGCATCAGTCAGCTTCTGGACTTCTTGATCAATGAAGTCCTTTAGACCATTATCTTCTAATACTGCCTCCATGCGATCCTTCCAAGCTATATAATTCGAACTACCATCAAGGGCATATTCCAGTCTCAAACCATAGAACGCCATCGGTGAAATAGATGTGATAAGAACTCAATTCAATATTCAGAAGCCACAAACTTCAACTTCTCCCTTCTTGTATATTGTTCTTCCTTGATCACCTGTGCTATGATACCATGTAGAATTTTCTCTACAAATCAGCTAGCTCACTAATATCATGTAGAAATTTCACCTGTAGATCAAACTGATATATGCAATGTAATAAAGGATAATACTAGATCTACATCTACCAAAAACTTTGCGGAAGCTTAATTGAACATGAGAAACATCAAACATGAACAGATATAACTGAGAATGAGAAGTAATCAACCATAACACAGAAGATATAACCTGGGGAAAGCACCAACCTAAAACCCCATCTTTGTATTATCAATCAAGTGGAAATCCTCAGCAACATACAAAAAGAATCAGCTCAAAAGCTATCTTGCTCTCTCTGTACTTCGATGATGTAGCTCATGGACTATATAGGCATGTATATATAGGCTCCACAAGTCCTCCAAACCCATATTTCCTTGTGCAGTTTTGATTGGGGTTCAATTACATAACATGTGTGAATTGTCCCAAATCATACCTACTGTCACCTCAGGTCCAACTACATAGTACTAGAAGTAATAATATTTCTTCCTCATGCAAGGAATATTCACTAGGAATATCCTAGCAACTAATAGTACACTGTCCCTCATATGATCTCAACTGGGTCTCTGTCTGAACTACCATGCATCAGTTATCCATGAGTGAATACTCAGTTATCTGAAAATAGCAGTTTTCACATGCATGCAAGCATCAACAAACTGAATTTCATTAATTTAATACTTGTCAAATTAATCTAACTGGACTTGACTAAGTTAAATTAAGTCAACTGATCGTCTCAATATAGAACTCATCCTTAATTCCTCAATTAGTGGAGAAAATCAAGGACACATTCCCCAATTAGTGGAGAAATTATTGCATATTCTCACAAAGACTTCAAGTTTGATTTTCCTTAACTAATTAACTCAAACTTAATTAATTAATTAATATTCAAACTGCTGGTAAGATCAAATTCAAATTTTACTTCCTATTTCTAGTTTAGAGACTAACTAAAATAGGAATCCACACTGCACTGCTAAAAATAGAACTTCTATTTTTAGCACTTCCATTTTTCATTCCATGTTGCCCAATCCAGCACTCTTGCCCAAACTGCTATTTTTAGCACTTCTATTTTTAGCAATTTCTTGTTGCCAATTTTCAACAATTAGGGTTTCAACTTACAACTTGTGGCTTGGGAAATGGCTTGCACTAGCATTTATGACTTTTTTTAGTTTTAATAAATAAGTTGGCTTCTATCTTCTTCAAATATAAAAGACGCTTTCAATATGGATGTCCACTACCTCACTTTATCTTCCTCCTAGAAGTAGAAGGCTTAAGCAAGGCTTTCAGTTGAACATCAAACCAATATTTCAAAGGTATGTTAATTGGAAACTCATATTATGTTTCTCATTTAACTTTTGTATATGACATCACAATTTTTTGTGATGGATATTAGCATGTGGTAGATAAAATCAAGGAAAATTTAGAATTAGATCTATTTTTAGCTTCGGAGGCGATGCCCCTAATCCCCCACTTGGGGGGGATCTAAATAATCATTTTGGCCCCCCTTGGACCCACTGCCATTAAATAATCGTTGCCCCCCCCCCCCCCGGACCCCCTTGGTGGCATAGATAAATGGGTGGCGTTGCCACCCTATTACGAACAGGGGTCTAATGTAGCGATACCTTTGAATAAAGAAGATAATCAGGCTCCACACCTGTTGTGGGGAAAAGTATCCGACTCGGAATGACCCTATCCCTACTCTAAGGGTGATAGTACCTCAGCAACAACAGAAAGCAAAGATATCTAAGATTTCTTCTTTATGAAAGTAAAGAGAGGAGAAAGAGATCCACCAACCGATGTCTTTCGCTATTGTTGATCCAGTCTTCTCTCCTTGCTGCTTGCTCCCAACTCCTTGCTCTTTTACTGGCCCAGCTACACAAAGATCCTGCAAAAAGGCAAGAGAGGGAAACTACAAGAAGCATACATTCATAACTGATTCAAGGATTAGAATAAATCAAATACACAAGTACAACAATACATCATTGAAACACATGTATATAGAAGAACCTCAAATGCTTTATTAATGGAAGAAGTAAAGTTCTGAGAGTGTTACAACCATAGAGGCCCAATCCAGCAACACCTCCCAGCAGCAAGAAATCTCCTCTTCACCTCCTTCAAAGCAATCACCCAATAGTTCTAAACTCAAACCAACAGCACTTCCTTGCTTTGCACAAAATTCCAGCCTCCATAGACCTCATGAGAGAGCTCTATATATAGGATAAATGGAGAAAGGATGAGTCAGCTTGAGACTGACATGAAGCTGACTTGTGTCCTCTCCCTCTTCAGTTAAACTTCGGTTCTTGAGTCCACTTGGAGATCCTTGCTTCCACATGGAGTTCAGGGACCTCTTACTCATCATAGGGTGAATTTGCTGATCCAAGTGTCTTTTGGAAGCTTCCTGGGCATCTGACACCTTGCAGAATGACTGTGCCACTTGGCCAATCTCGGCCAGCGCAGGTAGCCTTCAGCTCTTTTGACATTCAGCGCAGGTACAGAGTGGAGCAGTTGACATTCAGCACAGATGCTCAATGGGGCAGCTGACATGATCTTGAAATTGCCTATTTTTAAGTGTTTTTAGGTGGAGAACTGATCTGAAGTGCTGTGGTTTGCTGACCTTGTTCCTCTAGGGGTAAGAACAACATGTTTAGGGACTTTGGATCCCTGTAATTATCGACATTTCATGCTCCATGCTGCGAGGCACAAAAATGTCTATAACAGTTGCCCCCTAAAGTATGAGGTCGTTTATCGGGTGAAATGCTTTATCCAGAGGATCCGAAGTTCATTCAAGCGCTGAGAGGAGTCCTATAATAAAATACAATACAATACATTATTTTTCATTCTGTTTTCATGATCTAGCTGAGGCGGGCATTCCCATGCTCAGCTTTATAAATACATTTTGGTACATAGAACAGACGATCGTCTGATGGTAGACTGATAATTCTCTGCTGAAATTATCATCCTTTGAATAGGATGATCATCTGCTGCAATGATGTACATGGCAAATGTTTTTACATTTCCTGAATATATATCGCAGCCCAGATGGATGAAACTAGATCCGGGGTCTTCAAACTCGTTCGATCTTCACTCTAAGTACAAGTCGATCCATGTGAGAATTGCGCTGAAGTCGAACATGGAAAGACATCACTTGATTACCGGTCAATGATGAAAACCGTTAACAAGCGCGAGAGGAATCACCGATAATGATAATGACCCTCAAGGTACTGCAGTACAATTCACGTGGCGTGAATAAAGGACTTGGCGTCGAACGCCACGCAAAATCTTCTGGTCGAAGGTCATTGATGTATACCTGTCACCGGAAGTGAGAAACTTGCCATTGAGGCATGCAAGTTTCAAAGTACTGAAGGGGGTTGTTCCTAGATCAACTTCTTGGATAATGAGCTGAAGTCGACAAGAAGCGATCCGTCAAAGGAGGGCCTTAATGAATCCCACATCAATGACACGGAACGAAGCTAATGATTTTAGTGGAGGTGAAAACAAACTGTGACATATGATTCAGGGTGGCGATCATGGACGGATGAAGGATAATGTATGGTAGTGGATGGGACACGGTTGATACTTTCTGAATAACCTCTCTTGAACATATAACGACACTGATGCGATGGATCGGTAGCATTACCCCAAATGTGGATGGTTTGGCGAGGACCATGGTGATGAGACCGGTGAATGAAACAACCCAACCCGATGTGGTACGGAGGAAAAGTGTCATGTTCAAGAGCGACTTGCTACCATTAAAGCTTTGAGGTTCTCCCAATTTTTCCCCAGTCATTTCTGACCAGTACCTCTTTATTTTTGTCAAGCTTGAGGAGGATAACATATGCTTGTTCTATAACCTGCCCTTCGGGCAAGCCTATCGCTATGATTTAACGAGCTTAGCAATAGGGAAACTCGTTCTCGTCTAAAGACAAGTTTGTCGCTATTTAATCATTTTAACGAGTCTAATGACAAGGAAAACTCGGTCCTTTTCATTTTTAGAGAGTCTGAAAAGGTACAGAAAGTTAACTCCAAAATTCCTTTTTCGTCATCTAATCCCTTAAGTCCGAAAAAGTATAAAACAATACAGAAGGGATGTATGTTCGGTACTTTTAACGAGCCGAACAAAACAAGCGCTCGACCTTTTTGTGCAATAATCCCTCAGGTCCAAAAAGATTAAAATCTAGAGGAGGGATAGCTCTTCCGGTCCTTTTAACGAGCTGGAAGGCCAAAACTCAGCAAACTTTTCATATTTTACGAGTCAGAAAAGAGCTCAAAGATGACTCGTCTTTTGAGGAACGAGTGATAAACAGGGATAGCAACTAATTCCAGGTACAAGTTGGAACTTTCCAATCACGGCAGTGTCACAAGGATGGCTAGGTGAAATCACTCTTCGCAGCTGTTCCTCAAAATGGGTAAACAATCATATGGGGGTGAACGATCGGCCAAATGACGGTGGAAGTGGTGGATGAAAACACGACCAAGGTTTTTCATGGCTAACAAATTTATGATCGCAATGGTTATTTACCAGGAAAGGTTCATTTTTTAATGAGCTTGAACTCTGGAGAAAACCCTTGCTCACGCTTTTCTAGTTTTTAACGAGCATAAATTCTGCGGTAAAATTGCTCGATTACATGGTCAAATTTGATTTTTTTTTTACTATTACTAGCTTTTCTCTTTTCAAATATAGTACTGCACTTTTAATTGCTGCAACAAACCTTGTTAGAAATGGATAATATTTGCATGAAAATGAGATTATAACCCTAATATTCAACTTTGAACTATGTAAAAAGTCATAAAAAGGTGTTTTTACCTCTCATTTACCACTTCATTTGCATTTGGTTTATTGGAGCTCTGGAGGTGCCTCTTCTTCCTTGATTTTCACCAGCTGATTCTGGGAGATTCTGCGGACGATTTTTGGCGCCATTCGGACCAGGTAGGAGCTAAACCCTAGCCCTTCACTTTCATGGTTTCCTTTTCCAGTTTGATGCCTGTTTTTCAGGGTTTCTGAGCCTCAGGGGTTTTACCAAAACGCCCTAGCATCAACGCAGGTTCCCCTTTCGAAACCTGCGCTGAATGTCAAGCTGCCTTAAGGCAGCCTGACCTTCAGCGCAGGGGAGAGACTCTCTGCCTGCGCTGGGCCCAGAAACTGATCTTTGCAGGTCATTTTTTGATGATTTTTTCGCCAGTTTTACATCAAAATCAGGAACTTACTCCTTCTCTTGTTTGCTTGCAGGGAACCTTGAACAAAATGTCCCTTACATGGCGAGAAAGAGAACATGAGGAGGAGGACATGATTGCCCTCCATGACCCGGTCACGGTGAACGCGCTGCGGAACTGCGGCCTGCTGAAGTTCTTCCGTATCTCTAGCATGAGAGTACAGATTTCTTTACTGCAGTATATGATTGATGCTTGGGATCCTGTTAACCAAGTATTCCAGATTAGGGGGAAGTCCATCCCCTTGACCATAGAGGACATGTACTTCTTGGCTGGGTTGTCAAGGCGGGGTGCCCCCATTTCCTTGTCAGGTACGGCTCGAGGGACTGATTCCACCAGAGATTATGTCTGTCAGTATTGCAGGGAAGGTTCTCAGCCGAGCAGAGACGGCAAGATTATTATCCGTGATATTACTGACAGGTCTCTCAGGTCCATTCTATTTACCATTGGTAGGATGGCCGGTAGCGCAGCTTTACATGTTGCCAACAGATCTTACATGCAGCATGCCTTGGAGTGTCTCCAACCGAAAGTGTTTAACTGGTGTGATGCAGTACTTGTTCAAATGAAAAGTCAATTGACCAAGGTAAAGGACGGGAAGCTGAAGAACTTTGGATTTGGTTCTATTCTGACTGCCTTTGCCTCGGAGAAAATCCCATTGATGCAGCCTCAGTACATCATACTTGACTTGCCTTCTCTGACCGAGCCACGCATGCAGAGGTGGGTTGACCACATGTCTAGGCATGCTGGTCAACCTCAGATTACTTTTACTGAGGCCTTATTTAGGTGGTTCGAGCGTCAGGAGATGGCGTTTGCTGAGTATCCATATGTGGGTATGGATTTCCGAGGTGATCCAGATCTGGTGCTACCGGATGGCGAGCAATGGGGTGCTATTGGTAAAATCTCTGACCATATCACTGTTTATTGTTTTTATTCATAATGTTGTTGTGCTTTATTCTATCAAGACTTTTAATCGAACTCTTGGGTGCATGCAGATGTTGGTCCTGTTCGTCCAGCAGCTCGTCCGCGATCGCCTGTTGCTGCCCCAGCAGCAGAGCCTGCTAGGAGAGTTGTTATTCGCGACCTCGACGATACTGAGACCCTTACAGCTGTGCAGGAGCAGGTTGAGAGCCTTACTCGTGGTCTTTCGGATGTACAGATTGACGAGTTACCTTTACAGTTGCAGCGTCATACTATTGGCGTACCTAGACGATGGACTCATCTCTTGCGCATGATTGCACAGGTCGTGACATACTATCATGAGCACCACTAGGCTAGGGTGCCCCCTAGCATCTTTTTGAGTTTTAGGTCATATGACCCATTTTGTCTTGGTTACAGAACATTATGTACAAACTATAAACAGCTTTATATATTTTGATTTTCGGGGTTTATTCTGGTTGATTTGTGATCCACTTGCATAGCACCGATGCATCTCCTTCTTATACATGTCGTAAATGTCTATCTAATACATAGTTTGCTAATGAATCTGTTAATGTGTTTAAGTTTCTGGAAATATGCTGGTATTGAATTGAATCAAATTGTCTTTCCAAAATCTTAACCCTTAGAAACATTCGATAAATAGTTGGATTGCGGACCGAATATATACCATTGAGTTGTAGAATTACAAGCTGTGAGTCTAGCCTGACGATTAGTCGGCGTATACCATGGGCGATGGTATCAGAGAGGAGTTCAATCAACGCGCTATACTCAGCGATGTTATTCGTTGATTGCCCAATACACACACCTCTGAAACTCACTAACTCGCCGCTTGGATCAAAAATGGCCCAGGCTGCGGAGGATAAATTCCGCGAACTACGACTCGCTCCGTCGGCATATCCCGCATATGTTTTAGAAAAATTCGACATCTGCAACAAACGAGAAAGGTGGATTACTCAACCGAAACAAACACTTTAGCGAAAACAAAATACAACAAAAGCACTCAGGTTACTATTCAGGCATAGTAACGCTTGAGGTACAACCCGTTGCGGGGTTGCGCCAGTGGTATTCCGTCATAATCCATTAACTCGTAGGCTCCTTTTGCTAGCACCCTTTTAACAATATAGGGACCCATCCATAAGGACTTAAATTTTCCTGCTCCTAACTTGTCGGATTCTTGGTCGTAAAGCAAAACCAAGTCACCCTCAGAGAAGATACGAGGTTTGACATTCTTGTCGAACTGCGCCTTGACTCGTTTCTTATGGGCTTCGTTCGCCAGAGCGGCGTCACGACGGGTTTCATCCAATTGGATTAACTCCAAGAAACGGGCCTCTTCTTCTGAGGTTCCGGGGAGGAGGTCAATTGCGAGTTTAAGAGACGAAATTTCGCACTGGATCGGTAAGACTGCCTCCAGGCCATACACCAATTGAAACGGTGTGAACCCAGTGGCGTTTTTTACCAATGTTCGGTAAGCCCACAAGGCTGAGTACAGGATTAGATGCCACCTTCTTTTGTGAACCCCGATCATCCTCTGCAACATACGCTTCAGGACCTTGTTGATTGCCTCAACTTGTCCGCTGGCTTGTGGATAATATGGGGTAGAGCTGTCGTGAGATAGCCCCAGCTTGGCAGCTAATTCAACCATCATGTGATTGCGAAAATGCGATCCATGATCTGTAACTATAGCCTGCGGTACGCCGAACCTGGCGACTACATGATTGAAAAAGAAAAGGGCAGCTGTTTCACCAGTGTTATCCAATGTAGGCATCGCCTCGGCCCATTTGGTAAAATAGTCAACAGCGACTATAATATACCCATGCCCCCGGTCGAGGTGGGGTTACATTGCATGAAATCGATGCCCCACTTGGCGAAAGGCCCAACAGCAACTATTGGCTGTAAAGGTGCGGGTGGTCTCCTGGTTTTGCTATCAAAGATCTGACACGCATGGCAACTTCTGACTGCGATTATGCAATCTTTGAACATGGTTGGCCAGAAGTATCCTGCTCGTAAGATTTTTTGTGCTGTTGCATATCCAGATTGATGCCCCCCACACGCGCCTGAATGACAATCATTCAGGGCTTTCTCGGCCTCCTCATGGGTAAGGCACCTCCTCAGAACTGTATCGATACCACGACGGTAAAGCGAATCACCGACGATCATGTAGTCTTTAGATTGGTATCGTATACGTTTCTGTTCTGAGTGTGAGGTATTAGGCCTAAACTTTTGGGTTTGGAGATAAACTATGATATCTCCATACCACTCATCGCTTGTAGATATCAGAAACAAATTTTCATCCACGATTGACTCTTCCGATGTTTCATCGTTGGACGACGATGGGAGATCGCACAATAATTCCGCGAAAACTAGAGCTTTCTTTGATTTGGATTTTACAAATTCCAGATCAAACTCTTGAAGGATCGCTATCCATTTTGAATATTTGCCCCCCAGCAACTGTCGCGACAGTATATAAGTCATGGGGTTGCAATATGATAAAATGGTAGTTTTCCGAAAGAGGACATAATGTCGAAATCTTTGAATCGCTTGAACAGCAGCAAGCGCTAGTTTTTCAACATAGGAATATTTACTTTCTGTGTCATTTAAGTTTTTACTTAAATAATAGATAGGGTGTTCGACTCCATCGACTTCTTGCACTAAAATCATCGCAATGGTCGTATCTGCTGCAGCTAGATACAGGTTAAAATATCTTTGATAGTCTGGGGCGTACATTAATGATGCTCTTATTAGAGAATCTTTCAGAGTTTCAAAGGAAGCTTGCGCGACCTGGTCCCAGACAAAAGGTACATCTTTTTTCAAAAGACGAGTGTAACCTTTGGCAAGTTCTGCGTAATTTGGAATGAACCTCCTCAGAAAGTTTGCTTTCCCTTGGAGTTTCTGAATCTGAAGCAAATTGGAAGGTGGAGGCAAATTAATGATTGCCTGAACCTTGCAGGGGTCGAGATGAATCCCATCCTTAGAGACTACAAAGCCAAGTAAACAACCAGAACCGACGCAAAACACACACTTGTGCGGATTGAGTCTTATCTTGTAGTGTCGGCAACGTAGAAATATTGCTCTCAAATGCCGCGGATGATCAGTCCGCTTTCGCGAATGAGCCGGAAGATCGTCGAGGTATGGTTGAACGATGTTCTTGATGTCATGGAAGGCATAATTCATTGCCCTCTGAAACGTCGCCCCTGCGTTCTTTAAACCAAAGGGTAACTTTCGATAAGCGAATGTGCCCCACGGACAAATAAATGCAGTCTTAGACTGGTCCTGTGGGCAGATATTTATTTGATTATACCCGGAAAATCCATCCATAAAGGAAAAGATTTCACATCCGGCGCATTCATCAATTATCTGGTCGATGAAGGGTGTAGGATAGTTGTCCTTTGGAAAAGCTTGGTTTACATCCCTATAGTCGACGCACACTCTTATCGTCCCTTGTTTTTTCATAACAGGGACAATATTCGATACCCAATTGGTTAGAGGAACCGGGTAGATGAATCTAGCATGGAGAAGTTTCTCAACTTCTGCCTTAATGGCAGCGGCTTTCTTAGGATGTACCTGTCGAAGCCGTTGTCTTACTGGTTTGACATCAGGATACATTTTAATTTCATGTTCAACTATGCTCGAGTCAATGCCTGGCATTTCATCATATGACCATGCAAAGACATCTCTAAATTCGCGAAAGAGAGCACCATATATTTCCAGTTCTGAAGGGGAACAACTTTTGCCGACATGAATATTCTCTACAACATCAGGTTTTGTCGAGATATTTATGGCCACAGTCTCTTCAATATTGGATAGGTTTCACTCTGAATCCACTGTATTTACAGTATTTGTTAGGAATTCAAACACTGAAGGGTGGTATAGGTCGTGTTGAGTATCTTCTTCATATTCCGGAAGAAGGGAACGATGGTGGTGATCACTCCATGGTGCCCCCTCAATCATCATTGATTGTAAGATTCCTTCGTCAGTCCCATGAACTTTTGACCAGGGATCTAATGGGGTACCATATTCTCCAGACCTATCTACCCAAACGCTCGACGAGCGTTGACTCGGGCTCGCCTCCCATGCCTGAAACATTGATTGCTACAATATTTCTATGGGGCTTGGTGGCAAAACCATTTGGTGATCCATGACGACCTTGTCTTCTGCGACCTTCGAGGAAGATACCATGTTGCATGTTGCTACAAACGGGATGTTCCCTACATGGATAGGAGGCGGCAACGCGAAAGCTCCCATCATTGTGGGGTCTCTCAATAGGCCTACTCCGATATCTTGAATTGAATGGTCACTCCCATGGATCATGGGAATGCTTCCTGTAACTTGTGAACCATTAGGGAGGAAGTTCTGTTGGTCGACAATCGTAATCCCTCCTTCAAACGGGAATGAGATCTTCCTAAAATAAGTCGACACTACAGCTGCCATGGCATATATCCATGGTCTACCCAGTAGGATGTTATAGTCAAGATTGCCATCAATGACTTCAACATCAATTTCCACTGTTTTTCCTCCTAGTTCAACCTTAAAGTTATTTAGGATGCCGTACGGAGTGTACGTCCTATCGTCGAATGCTTTTAATGTCGTCGAAGATCGCGACAAGGTTGGAGATCCAAGAGTTTTCCAGCAACTCATCGACATAATACACGTCGATGCCCCCTCATCAATAATTGTTCTGTGAACAGTTTTGTTGAGTGCTTTCACTTGAATAAGGAAAGCTAATTGAGCTGGTAACTGAGGATCATATCCTTTGTGATCAAAGGATACAAGATTGGAATCTTTAGGATCCACTCCACCAATTGCTGATAACAACGCTTGCCTTTGGGATGGGCAATTTTGCAGTACCTCAAGAGTCGACATGGCAGATGGCGATTGGGCCAAATCTTCCACTATGTTATAATGCTGCACCGCCCTGGCGCGAGGATTAAACGTCGACTTGTGTACTACTCCCTTAGGCGGTTTTATTGTTAATTCATGCGTGATGGGGGGTACAACTTCTGCCGAAGTTGTTGTCGAACTACTAGGTTGATCTTTACCTTTGTCGTTCGACACCGGCGGATTCCCATAATCTTTACTCCTTGTCGAGATCAAAGCATCATTTTGCTTAGAGACCGACAACATAAGCACTTGCGACGGGGAAGCATTTCCACTATCAACCATATTTTGACCTGGGTTGGGAAATGGATCAGTTAACACAGCTGAAGTTTGGGAACTTTTAAAGAACTTCTTTAACTCAGCTTTGAACGGACAGTTCCTTGTGAAATGATCCTCTTCATCACATATCTGACATGGATAAATCTGTTTCCCTTGCCCAGGAGGGTTTGAAGAAGTTTTTTGAGGGGATGACTCTCCCTGTTTCTTCTTCTTCCCTTTGTTTTGCTTCTTCTTGCTTCCTGGTTGATTGGAATTTTTGCCTTTATCCGTAGATACGGCATTTACTTCCGAAGCAAGAATTTCTTGATTTGCTTTTTGATTCGAAGTCTTATGGGGTTTCTTATTCGAATCCCTTGTCGACTTTGTGTTTGCAGTGCCAATCACACCATCACCGGCATGAGAGTCACTATTCGATCCAGGAGGAGGAGGGATTGAAAATTCCGGTCTGGGGGCGTCAGGTATCTTATCATAGAGCGTGCCAGACTGAGTATATACTAAGTCTAAATACTCGGCACGAGCAATAACCTGCTCCTCTTTTACGACCCCTCCCTTGGCCACATCTTTTGTTATAGCAGGAAGAAGCGACTTTATAAACCACTCAGCTAACAGCTGATCTGGAACATAAGTCTTTACCATTCTGCGACGACGACGCCACTCATGTATATGATCTGATATATGTGTGGCCGTTGTCTGCTTGAAATTGGTTAAGATCTCTGTTCCAGTTTCGTACCTTATAGGTAACTGAAAGTGTGTTAAGAAAGTCGTGGCTAGGGAACTGAAATTGTCGAAAGAGGCTCTAGGTAATTCAATATACCATTTAGCCGCCGGACCAGTCAATGTCCTCTGGAAAAGGCGAAGCCTTATCGAATCATCGTTCAAGGTATTCGATGAACACCACAGATGAAAAGTCATCACATGATTCGATGGGTCTTCGCTAGGATTTCCATTGAATTTAGGAATGTCCGAAGGAAGCTTGTGAGGAATCGCTGGCCACCAATGGGCATAGGCGATTGGATCGTTCGTCAATCGATGTAAATCTGGTAATTATAGAGTTGCCACGAATGGCAACTGCTGATTCAGGTTCGGCGAGGCGTACCCAGGATACGATGGGATCGCTTGAGCAGTAGGCCTTTGCATACCAGCATAATGCAATTGATGCTGATATGACTGATATGGCTGGTGGACTTGGCCACTGTAAAGTGGTTGATTTAACCCGTTCTGAATATAGGGTTGTCCACTATTCGCAAAGATCTGTTGCTCAGATCCTTGGTACACCTGCTGAAACTGAGGTTGTTGGTACTGCACCATCCATGGTTGTGAAGCCATGTTTTGTTGTGCTATACTAACTGACGGACCAAGATGCGGGGTTATTATACCCATTTGTACTTGTGTCGTCCCGGCAGTTGGCGATTGTGGTTGTGTTGCAGGGTCAAGGGGTTGTTTCATTACAACCTGGGGTTGACATACAACAGGCATCGATTGAACTTGCGACACAGTTACAATAGCTGGCGTCGTCGGGATGCTAGACATAGTTACACATTGTTGCATAGAATATACAACTCTTGGCTGTTGGGGTAACATAGGTACCCAACCACTCATCGTAACTTCAGTCAAACCTGAATGCTGTTGAAAACTGCCGTATGGGTATCCTCCCGGAGGGGGTAGTGGAAGGGCATATTGCCCCCCATACGGTAACAATCCGGAGCTCAAGGGTATGGATTGCCTTTGAGGACTGGATGGCCCAAATTGACCTCCATAGGGATCAACTTGTCTAGTTTCAACATAAGAATTACCGGGTATTATACCGGAAGAACAAACTGGAACAGACCAAGCTGTCGTAATAGTCCTTGGGTGGACTCCTTCTAGCTGTTGAGAGCTAGTTGGGACAGCTAGTATGCCGGCAAACATCGTTGGAGTGACAGCGGGAGCTTCTGCCGTCGCTGTGTCATTTGGCACAGTCCTAGATGTCGACGGTTGCTCAGACATTTTAAGTCTATCCAATAAACTGCCCAGCGATTCTACAGGAACTTCCGCTGGTGATGGACAAACTTCTGATGCAGAAGGAAAAAGAGTGACGCCTACTCCAAAATGAGTTGGAGTATTTGCTTGCGGGTCCTCTACGATTTCCTCTATTGCAATCAGACCCGGAGGAAGAGGAAGACCGTCAGGTCCGTAAAAGATTTCTGGTGCCGAAGAAGGGGTTGTTTCGACAGCGACAGTTGTTTGAGCAACAAGACTCTGTGGACCGGTTACAGATGGAACTGGTTCAGTTATGCGAGTACTTGTTCTCAGACCAGGATCAGTGCAACTGTCCCTCTGTGGCTGTCGAACTTCTTCAATAGAGGCAGGGATTCCAGAAATACTAGGAGTGACCGGGATCTCAGATGTTGTTGGAACTGTTGTTCTAACTTTAATGGGAGATTTTGACCCGGTCAAGCGAGTTCGCTTCGTCCGTACTACTTTCAATTCCGGAGACAAAGACGGTTGACTCGCAAGCCTCCGCGAACGACGGAGTTTCAATTTACTTTCCTCCATGGTTGCGGATTACTCGATCAACTAAAATACAAAAGGGGAATTATGTTTCCGTATTGAATGAATTTTATTAGACGCTTTTAGACAAAACTTGCTTTTTCAGTTTTTAAGAGTCGAGAAAAAGCTAAAGATGACTCTAGTCTCCTTCGATGTTTTAACGAGCCCGAAGTGACAAATGCTCGGTTGGACTTTTTCAGTTATAGAGTTTGAAAAAGGCCAAAAGAAACTACTCTGGAGATCTAGGCAGAGGGTGTGCCAAACCTTTCGCGAAACCACAGAATACGTTTTACGGTACGGGTGGTCGATCTTCGTGAATGCTGTGTTCACTGCATCGCGATCAGTAGGGCGGTCGACACGGCTTCCTAAGGATAAAGGATAAATGCCTATAGAGGTCTCCCAATATACGCGACGGTACGCGGGAGCACAAGTCCGTATTAGTGCTATCGTCCCTCAGGAGGAATCACCCACCTTCGTAGAGATCGACAGTCACTACGTTTAACGACGCCAGAACACGTCTCTACCTAGACCTCTACTGTGAGCATTATGTTACAAAGCGTTGTTAGGTTCATTCAATATATTTTAAGTTGATCTTGTTTAGCAGTTTGTCTTTCAGGATCACCACGAGATGTATTGGTACAAATTCCTAAATGCAGTTTAAGATGATAAGCAAGCTTTACAATCTTTTAACTTTGAAAATCATAACTACTGAGGGAAAAGAAAGACATCATCTTTTCACACAGATCACAAAGCACACACTAATGCACTTTCTCCTAGATCAATCATGCAAACTTATCAAAAATGCAAATGCAAAATGCAGGTATTTCTTTTCTCTTTCTTAATGTTGATGTATTACAAAAAGAAAGCCGTTGTATAACTTTGAATCTAATTTCAAGTGAAAGAAAACAAGATTGTCCAAAATCAAAAGACACCTTAAGATCAACTTGTTTCGACACTAGAAATGCATAAATTCAAACCATATGACGAAAGCAAAACAACTCAATCAGCTATGAACAGTAATCAAACTAACTCTTAAGATCACTACGACACTTATCACAGTTCTGGATCTAAGAGGCCACAGCAAGACTAGTTCGCTTTTCGCTATGGGAAACTGTAAATGACACAAGAAATACATAAAGAAAAATCACAGTTTCTTTACACAACCGAGGCGGAATAGTGGCAAGGACAGTTGGTTTCAGCTAGGTACAATGACAAGCAACAGGCAGCAAAAACACAAGTGAAAACAGGGCAAGACACAGTGGGAAACCCCAGTAGGACACAACCAAACTGGTTCAGCGCAGGCTCTGGACTGTCAGATTGACATTCAGCGCAGTTCCCAAAGGGGCTACCTACGCTGAAATGTAGACTGCCTTTGGACAGCCTGCACTGAAGAACGAGAGTTGCGTTTTTCACAGTTTCCGGGTCACAATTTGCTCAAAAATTCACAGTTTTTGGCCAAATCAGAAGCTATCAGTCAAGTACACACTAAGGAATGATTAGGAGGATGAAAAGCTATCACTAAGAGCTTAAGAGTCCTTGTGGATCAGCTCTTCAAATCATAAACATGCCCAGAAACTAAGCTAGAGTAGTTGCCCTCTACTTTGCAATTGAAAGATTCAAGTGCAGTTCGATTCGGTACTCCCTTTGTTTATGAAATGAATAGCAAGAAACACAACCAACCAACAAGATACGCTCCCTAGTGGAGTCACCAATTTGTTGTGGGGAAAAGTATCCGACTCGGAATGACCCTATCCCTACTCTAAGGGTGATAGTACCTCAACAACAACAGAAAGCAAAGCTATCTAAGATTTCTTCTTTATGAAAGTAAAGAGAGGAGAAAGAGATCCACCAACCGATGTCTTTCGCTATTGTTGATCCAGTCTTCTCTCCTTGCTACTTGCTCCCAGCTCCTTGCTCTTTTACTGGCCCAGCTACACAAAGATCCTGCAAAAAGGCAAGAGAGGGAAACTACAAGACGCATACATTCATAACTGATTCAAGGATTAGAATAAATCAAATACACAAGTACAAAAGTACATCATTGAAACACATGTATATAGAAGAACCTCAAATGCTTTATTAATGGAAGAAGTAAAGTTATGAGAGTGTTACAACCATAGAGGCCCAATCCAGCAACACCTCCCAGCAGCAAGAAATCTCCTCTTCACCTCCTTCAAAGCAATCACCCAATAGTTCTAAACTCAAACCAACAGCACTTCCTTGCTTTGCACAAAATTCCAGCCTCCTTAGACCTCATGAGAGAGCTCTATATATAGGATAAATGGAGAAAGGATGAGTCAGCTTGAGACTGACATGAAGCTGACTTGTGTCCTCTCCCTCTTCAGTTAAACTTCAGTTCTTGAGTCCACTTGGAGATCCTTGCTTCCACATGGAGTTTAGGGACCTCTTACTCATCATAGGGCGAATTTGCTGATCCAAGTGTCTTTTGGAAGCTTCCTGGGCATCTGACACCTTGCAGAATGACTGTGCCACTTGGCCAATCTCGCCCAGCGCAGGTAGCCTTCAGCTCTTTTGACATTCAGCGCAGGTACAGAGTGGAGCAGTTGACATTCAGCGCAGATGCTCAATGGGGCAGCTGACATGATCTTGAAATTGCCTGTTTTTAAGTGTTTTCAGGTGGAGAACTGATCTGAAGTGCTGTGGTTTGCTGACCTTGTTCCTCTAGGGGTAAGAACAACATGTTTAGGGACTTTGGATCCCTGTAATTATCGACATTTCATGCTCCATGCTGCGAGGCACAAAAATGTCTATAACAACACCCAATAATCTACCACTTGGAGACTGATTCCAATAACTCCACCGTTGCGTCATTTGGTAGACAATGACTCCACTTTGGACCTGGTTGTTTCTCATCTTCATCATCATACTTGAAGACTAATTGAAACCAAGCAAAATCTTAGTTTCTCCCTATATACAAGTTTTGTTAACATATCTGTGGGATTTTGGCTAGTGTGTATCTTTTCCAGCTTCAATTGTCCATCTTCCAACACTGACCGTATGAAATGGTACTTGAGTTGTATATGTTTAGTCTTTGAATGAAATGAAGAGTTATTTGCAAGATGTATGGCACTCTGGCTGTCATTGTATAACCTGCCCAACTCCTGCTTCTTACCTAATTCATCGAGAAACCTTTATAACCAAATCATTTCTTTACTAGCCTCTGTAGCAGCAACATACTATGCTTTTGTCGTTGAGAGTGCAACAACACTTTTCAGTTTTCAAACCCAACTAGTAGTTGTTCCACCTATAGTAAACACATACCCTATGGTGCTCCTCCTTTTATCTTTATCACCCACCATATCTTCATCAACATATCCATGTAGAGCAATTTTTTAACCACCAAAGAATAATGATTGATTTGTGGTACCTCTCAAATACTTGAGAATCCACTTGACTGCCATCCAATGTTCTTTTCCTAGATTGTTCATGTACTTTCTTACAAGTCCCACTGCATGTGTGATATCAGGCCTTGTGCAGACCATTCATACATTAAACTTCCAATTACTGATGCATATCGAACATTAGACATACAAGCCATTTCTTTATGAGTCTTGGGACACATCTCCTTACTTAGTTTGAAATGGCTAGCCAAAGGCATACTAACTAGTTTTGCATTCTTCATACTAAATTTTTTAAACACCTTTTCTATGTACTTACTATGAGACAATGTTAATTTTTGATTCTTCCTGTCTCTAGTTATTCTCATACCAAGGATTTGTTTTGTAGCACCCAAATCCTTCATTGCAAATGAGTTTGCCAATTTTCTTTCAGCACATTTATTTCCTACATGTTAAAACCTGCAACAAGCATGTCATTTACATACAATAACAATATAATATAGTTGCCATCATTTTTCCTTTTGAGATAAACACAATTATTAGAGTGACATCTAGTATAACATTGTTCAAACATAAACCTGTCAAATTTTAGATACTAGTGCCTTGGAGCCTATTTTAATCCATACAAGCTCTTCTCCAACCTGCACACTAGTTTCTCCTTCCCTTTTACCTCATATCCTTGTAGCTGTTGCATATATATCTCTTCCTCCAAATCCCCATGGATAAATCTTGTCTTTACATCTATTTTCTCAAGATGCAAATCGTCAGCTACTACTAGATGTAAAATAGTTCCAATTGAAGTCATTTCAACAACAGGGGAAAATATATCATCAAAGTCTATACCCTTTTTTTGTGCAAACCCCTTCACGACAAGTCTAGCTTTATACCTTTTTTTGCCTCCATCTTCTCCCTTCAACCTGTAAACCCATTTATTCTGCAATGTTGTTTTACCTGCAGGCAACCTGACTGAGTCCCAAGTCTAGTTATGTAATAAGGAGTCTGTCTCTTCTTTCATGGCTTTCTCCCAATTCTTCCTGGTTTCTACCTGCACTTCTTCTTCATAACATTCTGGTTCACTAGAATCAATCAACAATACATAACATAATGAAGGAGAGTATCATTAAGGGTGTCTACTTATCCTAGTAGATCTTCTAACACCACTTTCAGGGGTTTGAGGTGCTTTTTTTTGTTGTGGTTGCAACGTTTGTTGTTCTGGATGTTGATCATTATGATTTTCAGTCACCTTCACTTTTTTTGTGATCTGATCAAACACTGTGTATTCTTTGTTTTCTTTTTCCTGCATTTGATCCTTATACAAAACCTTTTCATTGAATATGACATCTCTGCTCCTAATGATTTTGTGTTTTTCATAATCATAAAAGAAATAACCAAAATCGTTAACACCATATCCAATAACGGTACATTTCTTTGATTTTGCCTCAATCTTTGTTTTATTTTCTTTATTAATGTGGACAAAGGATTCACAGCCAAAAGTCTTTAAAAAGGCTTAGTTTATGTTTTTACCTGTCCATGCCTCCTTTGGAATACCACCATCCAAGGAACTTGAAGGCCCTTTGTTTATTAGATAAACAACAATATATACAAGATTTGCCCAAAATTGTAAAGGAAATCCTACATTCAATCTCATGCACCTAGCACACTCCATGATTGTCCTGTTCATCCTTTTTGACACACCATTTTCTTGTGGTGTTCGTGGAACTATCTTTTCTCTGCGAATTCCATTCTCTGAACAGAACCTATCAAAATATTTGCTACAATATTCACCTCCATTTTCTAATGTGAGACACTTCAACCTTTTTCCTGTCTCATTTTCAACCAAAGATTTCCATTTCTTGAAAGTACCAAATACATCAAATTTATTTCGAATACAATAAATCTAGCTTTTTCTGGTTGCATCATCAATAAAAGTACAAGTAGGTCCCTATACATATCTATGCACAAGCTCTAATTTTTCTCTCTTCTTTTCTTTCCCAACTCTGATGAATCTAACTCTCTTCTATTTTCCATAAACACAATTCTCACAGAATTCCAAATCCACATAATTCAAACCTCGCAACAAATTTCATGAGTGAAGAATCTGCATCCCCTTCTCACTCATGTGCCCAAGCCTATGATGCCACAATGTCGTATCTACTCTTGTAGATGTTAAAGAATTAATAGAATTAGAAATACCATTGCATAAATACAATGTACCAACTTTTTCTCCTTTTTCTATTACCAGAGCTCCTTTAGTGACCTTCCAAGTTTTATCTGTAAAAGTTGTTACACAACCTGCACCTCCCAACTTTCCTGTTGAAATCATATTTTTTCTTCAAATTTGGAACATTCCTTACCTCTTTCAATAACCATTTATTTCCATTCTGCTGTTTTATGAAAACTGTACCCATTCCAATGATTTTACAGGGTTTATCATCACCCAATCAAACCTGTCCAAAATATCCTTAAACATAATCAAGAAAATGTTTCCTATAAGGTGTGGCATGGAATGAGGCCCCTGAATCTACCACCCAGGCATCAATAATATTTTCTAATGAAAGAATCAAAGCATCTTGCAACACATCACCTATCACATTCGCTTCATGATTGTTTTCTTGCTATGCGTCTCCTTCTTTTCCCTTTCAAGACTTGCAGTCTTTCTTTAGGTGTAATTTCTTCCCGCATTTCCAGCACACTATCCCCAATATGGACTTGGATTTTCCTTTCCTTGACTTACTGCAATATCCTGGGCTCTTTCCTCTTTCCATTTTTCTTCCCCTAGTCTCTACAGTCAAAGCATTACCTAATGTCTCACCAGAGATTTTCCATCGCATTTCCTCGTTAAGGATTGCATTGACAACATCATCAAACTTTAAATTACTAGATCCAGAGATAGAGTTACTAATTTCCATAACTAAACCATTCCAACTTTCTATAAATGAGCACAGAAATAACATAGCCCTAACTTCATCATCAAAAGTTACCCCTAAAAAACTTAATTGACTGGTAACTGTATTAAATTCATTTAAATGATCAACAACAGATCCACCTTCTAACATCTTCATATTAAATAAACACTTCATAAGAAATACCTTATTTGAGGCTGAGGGTTTTTCATATAGTTTGACCAATGTCAACATTAAACCCTCTGTTTTCGTTTCCTTTGAAAAGCTATCGACGCTGCTAGGCACAACCGTATTGTTCCAAGTTCCTTTCTGTCAATAATATCCCATTATGTATCTCTCATACTCATCGACTTCTTTGTATTTCTGCTCAATGGTAGGTACAGATATTTCTGGTACAGATAATATTCCATCTGCATCTTCCATAGCTGGTAGTTTTGGTTGTTAAAATTTTCGACCCTAAACCTACCATCTTCCTCCATTGCTCCCACTCAAACCAGGAACCCTTCTCTCTTGCGAGTTTGTCATCCAAATAGACCTTCAACTCTGATACTAGTTGTTAAAAAATAATATATTACAGAGCAATGGAACACATAAAATATTCTAGAAATATAAACATAGAAAATGCATAAAACAAGAAAGACACATATATACATGTTTCATCCAATTTGGGCTACGTCCACGGAGACACAGCCAGTTCTTCGTTTTATATTATCCAGCAAAATAAAGAGATACTACCTACAACAAATTTGATGTAATTGTGTCTACTCTCTCACAAAATCTCCTCTCTCTTTCTCGCTAAGAATACAGATCTACATAGCCACAATACAATTCCTGCATATATAGTGAGGGTTTTCCTTCTAGGGAAAAACCCTAAATTAAACATAGCTTCTAGCGTCAAATTTCTGCCTAATAAATGGCTCAGATAGATTACGAAATTACAACATTTTACACGTTAGTTTTAAATCTACTTTTAGCTTCGGGGGCACTGCCCCCGATCCCCCGCTAGGGGGGGGGGGTGCTCCAAATAATCATTGTTTCCTCACCCCTGGACCTCCCTGGTAGCACACATAAACGGGCGACGTTGCCACCCCATTACGAACTAGGGTCCAATGCAATGAAACCTTTGAATAAAGAAGATAATTAGGTTCCACACCCAACACTAAACCTAAGAAGCACAATATCAATCATATTTTTCCTTTCATGAACTCAAAAGGATTATTCTATATATCTATGTCTATGGTTAATTGGAGCCTCTCTAAACCTAAGAAGCACAATATCGTCATATTTTTCCTTTCATGACCTATTTTGAGGTTAGGTTGAAGTACTTTGATTTCCACCTTACAACTAACTAGAGAGACAAAGAGAGTAGTTTCATATAGCCCAGTTAAAACTAATATAGAGCCCAGTATGGGGGAGATGTTGTAGTGTCAACGAGTGTTAACATTTAAATCTTATCTCAAATAATAATAAAAGGTTAAAAGTTAAAAAATAATAAAATTCAATTTGTTACATTATAATTTTGTTTTTCATGGCACTTAGCCGCTCTAGAAAGTATGCTATGGGAAAAATTTTAAAAATAATTTTAAGTTAGATTGACCAATGATAAATTAATAATGTTTGACAGACGAATCATCCTATATTCTCTCTGGTTGGAACTAATAAATTGAGATGTGAAATGGATAAGTCAATTGCTTTTTCAAGCAGAAGAACTTGCATAAATTTTTGGTTGGCAGTAACCACTAGTAAGTCTATACATTTACTACTCCTCCAAAAGTGCTGAAGAGAACATAAATAATAGTGGGAAGTAACTCCTATAAGTATATTTTTTACATCTTATACCTATCCATTTTTTATGCAAAGACTTGCTTAAATTATGGTGTGAAGTAATTGAAGGTAAATATGTTACTTACTTGAGTATAAGTTATTTTCAAATAATTTATTTTTGAAAGGTTGTCTTGCAAAGCTTAGGAATTAAAAATCACTACACAAATATATAAAAATTATGCATGAATATTGCAAGCATATATATAAATTATGGATAAAAATATGTAAGGCACATATCACATGGAATTATATTGTGGATGAAATAAGACCTTCAAGTTATTGTCCAATCAAAGTTTGAAAATTACTTTTTTAATAATATTTAAAAATAAATATTTATTTTTCAAAGTTAAGCATTATAATTTGCATAAGCCAATTCTAATCTAATAGTGATAAATAGACAAATAGATTGTTATAGTTCCCATAACATATTTATATTTAGTTAACAAGCACATAAGAACTTAATACTTACAATAAAATCAAAATATAACAAGTTTCTTAACCATGGATATCCACCCCCACTTTACCAATGATATTATTAACTTGTAAATAGGTTTTGTTACAATACTAGGACTTATCACCACCAGATGCCCAAAAACCATAATTCATTTCACAATAAAAAATTAAAATGTAAGATATATTAAACATTACACATATCATTGATAACATAGAGTGACAATTTTGAATCATATAGATGGAGGCGAGAGAGAGAGGGAAGAACAAATTACATAGATATATAGAGGTAGAAAGAAAGGGGGTGACAAGGGAGAGATGCAGAGAGAGTGAGGAAGAGGGGAGAGGAAGGAAGATAGAGAGAAGGAGAAGAGAGAGACAAGGAGAGAAAGGGAAGAGAGCGGGGGAGAAAGATGAAGAGAGAGGGAGTAAGATAGTGACAGAATTGGAGAGAGAGAGAGAAAGAGCCGGGGGGAGGTGGGAGAGAAAGGGAGAGAGAGGCTAGGGGAGGTGGGAGAGCAAGGGAGAGAGAGGAAGGAGAAAGGGAGAGATAGAGAGATGGATTTGGAGGGGGGAGAGAGAGAGAGGGAAGAACAAAGACATGGAGAGATGGAGGTGGAGAGAGAGAGGGATTGACAAGGGAGAGAGGGAGAGAGAGCATGTGAGAGAGGAGATGAGGGAAGAGAGAGAGAAGGAGGAGAGAGAGAGGGAGAGAAGGGAAAGATAAAGAGAGAGAGAGGGAGACACAGAAAAGGAGAGGGGAGAGAAGGGAGGAGATAAAGCGAGGTTAGAGAGAGGGAGAGAGAGGAAGGAAAAAAGAGAGGAATTGAGATATAGAAGGATAGAGGAAGGGAGAGAGAGAGAGGGTGAAAAGGGAGAGATGACAAGAGAGTGAGGGAGAGAGTAGAGTGGGAGAGGAAAGAGAGAGAGAGATGGATCTAGTCTAGATATGGTATGTGTGTATATAAAAGTTAGCCTAGATCCATCTTAATCTTGTATCTTTGAAGCACTGAGAGGGATCAAATCTCTTGAGGTGAAAACCTCTTTTTTTAGTAAAAAACTTGGGGAAATGCTTGCAGCTTGAAAGATTTGATCCCTCTTGGTGCTTAATAGATCTAAGGTTAAGATGGATTTGGGTTGGTGATACAACATTTGTTCTAAGACAACATGTAATTGCAATCTTCGTTTAATCACATCACTTTTTCTTAGGTATACAAGGAAAGGAAAACATGGAAGCTAATAAACTATTCAAGGATGGCTTGGAGATGCAATAAGGAACTTAGGAGATCAAAGAGTCCCTTCATGAACAAATTTATTCTTATTTTCATGAATCGTAGTTTTAGAACTCTCATTGTATGAAAGTTGAGTCATTGAAAGAATTTCATACCATTTAAATGCTACAAGAAGTAAAGCATGAGGAAAAGACCAAATTGTGTTCATGTTAAGTAGTACTATGATATTTTTTTATTATGGCCCTTAGTTCTATAATAGTCTATTTTGATTTTATGGTTGTAATTCTATTTATTAATTTATTTTTGTAAAAAAATAAATTTAATAAAATGTTTTACTTTTAATCTAAAAAAATACTGGTAAATAAATAAAAATAAATTTACATTTCTTTGTTTTTTCCATATAAAATTACAAGTCAAAATGAGATGATGCCTAAGTTATATAAAAAAAAACAAAAAAATCTCTTAATTTGAATATGGTATTATTATCACTTTCCCATTATAAAGAAATATAAAATTTTCAATTTTCAATTATTTATAAACTTATTTTTTTTATTACTAAATTTGTATTAAGTTAGAATGATCTCTCACCAATAAAATATGCTGGATTTTAGGCATCTGTGGTTCATTTCTTTTGAGCTTAGTTTCGGAGTATCCACAGTATAAACCATATTTGTCAACGTTTCAAATCCCAACAGGGATCCATCATCAGGATCAATTTGAGTGATGATAGAAGAGCTTTGTGATAGCATAAATAGTTAAAGAAATATTTTGATTGAAGGTCGGCTAACAATTATATTTTTATTATTAATAGTAATAAAAGTTTTATCATAATTTTAGCCCATTGGGCTTTGGATTCATGGTGAATGGGTGAACTGTTAAGGCACTCCTTGTGATAGGTCACTGGTTCAAATCCCCATGGGTGCTTACCTACAAAAAAAAATAGGTTTTATCATAATTTTTATTTAAATGGTTTATTATTATTGTTTTTAGATTTTTATATTAATTGAATATTGTAATAACTCATTAATTAAATGGATTTTTTTTAATTAATATATTTAAATTATTATTTTATTTAAACTTTTATAATATATTTTATGTTAGGTGATGAGATTAGTACATTAATTCTACTAAAAAACTAATTTTTATTCTAAATAATAAATAATAATAGCCGTTATTATTATTATTATTATTATCATTATCATAAATAAATTATTATTATTAATAATTTTAATTGTTTAATAATTGATAATAGTAGTTAATTAATATAGTTTAAATTTTTAAATTATGTTTTCAATTCTAAAAGAAATTCTTATTATAATTAATTAATTATTATTATTATTATTATTATTATTATTATAAAATTCTTTATTTTTATGATAAGTATTATTACAAGTATTCAATAATAATAATTATTTATTAAGAATAATAATTTTATTTTAATTATTTATATAATATTAGATAGTTTTTATTATATTATTAATACTTAATAATATAATAATATAAATAGATGTTATTAATAGTTAAGAATGGATTACTATTATAATTAATTTGTTATTATTGTTATTATAAATAAAATAATCTTATATTTAAATGATAATAATTATTATAAAACCTAATAATAATATCTATTTTAATTTTATTCTTATGTATTAATAATATCATTATATAGTTATAAGATAGTTATAAGGACAGGAGAGGAAAAACAACTACCTGATTACCTCAGATGTTTTTGGTGGTTCTAACCTTCTAATTAAGGGAAGCCAACTTCCACTGATCTCAATACCATTGTCTCGATTGAGATTCTGTGGGTGTTTTATAATCTCAAGAGCCTCCCTGATCTTCCTTCTTTGATGTTGCTCTTCCCTTGCAATAATTGAGGCTCTTTCCAAACAAACTTGATGTTTTGTTTCTGAGGAATTCTCCACAAGGGCTGAAGTAGGAGATCTTCCATTCTTGATATCAGCTCCATGTTGTCGCTCACACCTATTGGTCAGTCACACTGAGCATGTTGTCTTGTTGATTTGAGGTGTCTTGTCGTCGAGTCATTTTGATTGTGTGTTCGCAACGTCATGCATGCACAAGTTCACTCACTCACACACTTAGTCATTTTGCTAAAACTCTATCGACTGGACCACCCTCCATCAGTCAGACCTCTGCTGAGCTACACTATGCAGTTTCAGCCCTCAGTGATCAAGCACTGATGTCGAGAATTATGTAGAGCTTGAGGGTGCCTCCCAAGTAGTTAGCACTACATAATCCTAGAATCAACCTAACTGACTGTCCCCCAGAATGATGCAGAATTTGCTCAACAAGTTGTCTCAATCTATGTTGTTTGTAAGAAAATCTATCAAGCTTCCCACTGGTCAATAGGAGAGTTTGACCAGGAAGTGACCCCGGGCTTCACTCCTCCAAAACATTGCGCAAAAGATGCCATCCTTCTCGCCTCTACTGAGTGAACAAATTACGCATACATGAAGGACAAGCACCTGGTGCCTGTCACTGCATTGTCCCCAAAATTTGTGAAGTTATGTCAGTCAGTCCCCTTGTCAGCTTGCCTGTTGCTCCTCCTAAAAACTGTGCAAATTTCTTGGACTGTCGTCCAGCTTCTTGTCACCCTGCTCAGCCCATAAACTGCGCAAACATGTCCTGCAGGCCAGCCTCCCAGTTCTACGCAGTTTTGGCTAACAAACTTCCACAGTGTGCTGCCAGCCTCTCTGGAGAATCTGTGTAATTTTCACTGCCAGTGTCCTCCCTGTTCCCTGCACTACCTCTTTGAAAATTTGCACAGTTCTGCCTCCCAGCTGACCCAAATCGCGCAGAAGGTGGCTGTCCTTCCAGGATGCTCATCCTCAGCCTCCCAGTGACCTTTGTGTAATTTTCCTTGACAATGCCCTAGAATCCGCATCCTGGCCTGAAATGTGCTCTGCGTAGTTTCAAAGCCTTGTCCTCTCTCCTGGTCACGTGCACCCGAAAATGGAAGATGATGCATCATGGTAGACTATGAAATTTTTGGATTTGATGTCATCTCATCATGAGTGATTGCAGATACAGGTACATGGATGAGACATGGCGCGACAACAAACAGGATGAACAAGGAGCGCATGCTAGGAGACTTGTTTACGAATGGATGAACACATGAAGCATGCCAAGTACAAGTGAAGGGGATACATGCACCTGAAACATCAAGTTAACACCAAGACAATCAAAGACTCCACATTCCTTGCCATGTGGAGGTGAAGCTATGATACACCAAGAGCACACTCATCATTCAGAAGCACTACATCTCAACATGGACACCACCATCAACATGAACATACCAACACTGCCATATTGAGTCATGTCATGAGTCATCTCGGCCACATCACTACTGTGGGCCATACTGTTGTAATCAATGTAATGTAATGTGGACATCCAAGAGGCACACATGTAAATTTGAAGAGTCATGTAAGTCAAACATCCATGAGGGAAGTCGAACAGTCACAAGGGTTAGTTTCACCCTTGGATATTGTTATAGACATTTTTGTGCCTTACAGCATTGAGCATGAAATGTCCATAATCTAAGGGATCCAAAGTCCCTAAACATGTTGTTCCTACCCCTAGAGGAACAAGGCTAACAAAACACAACAATGCACAGAAGTTCTCCACCAGAAACGGCTCAAAAACAAGTCAATTCAGGATCATGTCAATGGCTCCATTGGCTGTCTGCGCTGAATGTCAAAGCCAACACTGGCTACCTGTGCTGAGCGAGAGTGGACATGTGGCAAGCTCATTTCTCAAGGTGTCAAAACCCAGGAAGCTTCCAAAATGACACTTGCCTCAGGGAATTCGACTATGATGAGTAAGAGGTTCCAAATCTCCAAGTGGAAGCAAGAACCTCCAAGTGGAATCAAGAACTGACAGAGGGAGAGGACACTAGTCAGATCTCAAGCTGACTCATCCTCTCTCCAAACATCTATATATGGATCTATCCTCCATGAGATCTAGAGGCTGGAATTTTGTTATTGCAAAGAATTGTTGTTGGTTTGAGATTGAAATCATTGGGTGCTTAATGCTTTGAAGGGAGGTGAAGATAGGAATTCCATTTTGCTGGGAAGGAGATGCTGGATTGGAGCCCTCTGGGTTATATCTCTTCCTGAACCTTGTTATTCATCAATAAAGCTATCTTGGTTTCTCCTATATACTGATGTATCTTTGATGTATGATTGCATTAGTATGTTTAGTTTACTTCTAATCATGAACTAGTTATGATTATGAATCTATGTCTTTGTGTAGTGTTCTTCTCTTGTAATCTTGCAGAGACCTGTTGAAGCTGGGCGAGCGAGAAGACAAGTAGCTGTGAACTCCCAAAGAGAAGAGAAACTGGATCGAGGGACAAATGAAAGACACTGGTTAGTCCATCCATCTCTCTTCATTCTAATTCATAAAGGAAGAATATTAGAATAGCTGTCTCTATTTGTTGCTAAGGCACTGTCACACCTTAGGTGGATAGGATCGTCCTGCATAGGCATTTTTCCCCACAACAAATTGGTGACTCCGCTGGGGAGATTTGTTTTAGTCATTTTATTTGTGTCTCTATCATTTTTTGTTTCATAGACTCAACAGCAACAATCAAACTGCTTCTGCTCTTCTCAGATGCAAAGTAGACAGTTGCTGCTTTTATCCAATCACTGGATTTGTCTATGATCTGAACAATGGACTCACAAATGATTTGATGATCCTTTGTGATAGATATTAGTACTCCCTCAAAGCATCCCTTTGATTGTACCTTGCTTGTTGCTTTTATTTGGCCTGAAACAGTAGATTAATTAGCAATCTGTGACCCAGAACCCAGTGAGAAACTCTCGTTTCTCATTCAGCGCGAACCCTGTGAAGGGATTCTGCATTTCAACGTAGGTCCCGTGAAGGCCACCTGCACTGAATGTCAAAGCCCCAGTGTTGAGGTTGCGCTGATCCAGTTTTGCCTTGTGCAGCTGGGGTTCTTTGCTCTCTGTTGCCCTGTTTTGATCTTTGTTTTTTGCAGCCTGTAACCAGCATAGGTACCAGTCTGATAACTCCTTTTCTCTGCTTAAATTCCGCCTCCTTTTTTACAAAAAGACTGTGAGTGTTTTTATGTGTTTGTGGCGTCATTTACAGTTTTCCTTTGCATGAGTGAAATAATCATCCTGTAGCCCTTGATTCAGATCTGTTGATTGTGATCTTAGGAGAGAGTTCATTGGCTGTTTACAATTGATTATACATTTGCTTTTGCTTATTAGTTTGAGTTTGTCTCTTTTAAGTGTCGAAACAAGTGTTCATTTCGAAAGTCATAAAGTGTTGTAATCTCTTCTACCCTTTCTGATTTCGAAAAAGTAAACTTGTTTGTACTTGTCATTTAAAAGCAAATTCAAAGTTGTACAAAAAGCTTTCTTTGTAGGCATCAATACTAAGAAAGCGGAAAACAAACACCTGCATTGTGAATTTGCATTTTGATAGTTTGCATGCTTGATTTAGGAAAAGTGCATTAGAGTGTGCTGATTGCTCTTTGAGAAAAGATGGTGTCTTTCTTTTCCCTTAGTAGCTAGGATTTTCAAAGTTGAAAAGATATAAAGCTTGCTTATCATCTTTAGACTGCATTTAGGAATTGTATCATACATCTCGTGGTGATCCAGAAAAGGCAAACTTCTAAAAAGATCAACTTAAAATAAACTGAATGAACTTAACAACGCTTTGCAACATAACGCACAACATAGAGGTCTAGGCTAGAGACGTGTTCCGGCGTCGTAAAGCCTGGTGACTGTCGATCTCGTTGAAGGTGGGTGATTCCTCCTGAGGGACGATAGCGCCAGTACGGATTGTGCTCCCACGTACCGTCGCGTATATATTGGGAGACCCCTATAGGAATATAACCTTTATCCTTAGGAAGCCGTGTCGGCCGCCCTACTGATCGCAATGCACTGAACACAGCATTCAGGAAGATCGACCGCCCGTACCTTAAAAAGTATTCTGCGGTTTTGCGAAAGGTTTGGCACACCCTCTGCCTAGAACTCCAGAGCAGTTTCTTTTGGCCTTTTTCAGACTCTATAACAAAAAAAGTCCATCCAAGCATTTGTCACTTCGGGCTCATTAAAACATCGAAGGAGACTAGAGTCATCTTTAGCTTTTTCTCGACTCTTTAAAAGTGAAAAAGCAAGTTGTGTCTAAAGCGTCTAAAAAATTCATTCAATTCAGAAACACACTTTCCCCTTTTGTATTTTATTTGATCGAGTAATCCGAAATCGTGGAAGAAAGTCAATTGAAACCCCGTCATTCGCAGAGGCTTATGAGTCAACCGTCTTTGTCTCCGGAATCGAAAACAGTACGGACAAAGCGAACTCGTTTAACCAGTTCGAAATCTCCTATTAAAGTTAGAACAAGTGTTCCGACAACATCTGAGATTCCGGTTACTCCAAACATTTCTGGAAACCCTGCCTCTATTGAAGAAGTTCAACAGCCACAGAGGGACAGTGACACTGATCCTAGTCTGAGTACAAATACTTGTGTTACTGAACCAGTTCCATCTATAACCGGTCCAGAGAGTCTTGTTCCTCAAAAAACTGTCGCTGTCGATTCAACCCCTTCTTCGGCACCATAAATATTTTACGGACCTGACGGTCTTCCTCTTCCACCTGGTTTGATTGTGATAGAGGAAATTGTAGAATATCCGCAAGCAAGTACTCCAACCCATTTTGGAGTAGGGGTCACTCTATTTCCTTCTACATCAGAAGTTAGTCTATCACCAGTGGAAGTTCCTGTAGAATCGCTAGGCAATCTATTGGATAGAATCAAAATGTTTGAACAACCGTCGACATCTAGGACTGTGTCGAATGACACAGTGACAACAAAACTCCCTGCCGTCACTCCGACGATGTTTTCCGGCGTACCATCTATCCCAACTAGCTCACAACCGCTAGAAGGAGTCCACCCAGGGACTATTTCGACAGTGTGGTCCGTTCCAGTTTGTTCCTCCGGAATAATATCCGGCAACTCTTATGTTGAGACTCGACAAATTGATCCCTATGGAGGTCAATTTGGGCCATCCAGTCCCCAAGGGCAAACAATCCCCTCGAGTTCCGGATTGCTACCGTATGGGGGGCAGTATGCCCTTTCATTACCCCCTCCGGTAGGATATCCATACGGGAGTTCTCAACAGTATTCAGGTTATACTGGAATTACGACAAGTGGTTGGGTACCTATGCTACCCCAACAACCAAGAGTTGTGTATTCTATGCAACAGTGTGTACCTATGTCGAACATCCCGACAACACCAGCTATTGTAACAGTGTCACAAGTTCAAACGATGCCTATTGTATGTCAACCTCAGATATCTCAGGTTGCAATGCAACAGCCCCTTGACCCTGTGACACAACCACAATCGCCAACTTGTGGGACGACACAGGTCCAAACAGGTACAATTACCCCACATCTTGGTCCTACGGTTACTATAGCGCAACAGAACACGGCTTCACAACCGTGGCTGGTGCAGTACCAACAACCACAATTCCAGCAAGTGTACCAAGGTTCTGAGCAGCAGATCTTTGCGAAAAGTGGACAACCGTAATTCAAAACGGTCAAAACCAACCACTTTACAGTGGTCAAGTCCACCAGCCATATCAGTCATACCAACATCAATTACATTATGCTGGTATGCAAAGGCCTACTGCTCAGGCGATTCCATCGTATCCTAGGTATGCTTCACCTAACCTGAATCAACAGTTACCATTCGTGGCAACTTTAGAGTTACCCGATTTACACCGGTTAACAAACGATCCAATTGCTTACGCCCCTTGGTGGCCAGCGATCCCTCACAAACTTCCATCGGACATTCCTAAATTTAATGGAAATCCAGGTGAAGACCCATCGAATCACGTGATGACTTTTCATCTGTGGTGTTCATCAAACACCCTGAACGATGATTCGATAAGGCTTCACCTTTTTCAGAGGACGTTAACGGGTCCAGCGGCAAAATGGTATATTGAATTACCTAGAGCCTCTTTCGACAATTTCAGCTCCCTAGGGAGCCACGACTTTCTTAACCCATTTTCAATTACCAATAAGGTATGAAACGGGAACAGAAATCTTAACCAACTTCAAGCAAACAACGGCCACTCATATATCCGATCATATACATGAGTGGCGTCGTCGTCGTAGGATGGTGAAAACATAAGTTCCCGATCAGCTATTAGCTGAGTGGTTTATCAAGTCATTACTTCCTACCATAACGGAAGATGTGACTAAGGGGGGAGTCGTAATAGAGGAGCAAGTTATTGCTCGTGCACAATATCTAGACTTAGTATACACTCAGTCTGGCACGCTCTACGACAAAATACCTGACGCCCCTAGACCGGAATTCTCAATTCCTCCTCCTCCTAAATCAAATAGTGACTCTCATGTCGGCGATGGTGTGATTGGCACGGCAAACACGAAATCGACAAAGGCTTCGTCTAAGAAAGCCCGTAAGACTTCAGATCAAAATGCAAAAGAAGAAATTCTTGCTTCGGAAGTAAATGTCGTATCAGCAGATAAAGGCAAAGAAACCAATCAACCAGGAATAAAGAAGAAGCAAAACAAAGGGAAGAAGAAGAAACAGGGTGAGTCATCCCCTGAAAAAACTTCTTCAGACCCTCCTAGGAAAGGGGAACCAAAAAATACATGTTTTATATGTGATGAGGATCATTGGACACAAGATTTTCCATACAGGGCTGAGCTTAAGAGGTTCTTCAAAAGTTCACAAACCTCAGCTGTGTTAACTGATTAGTTTCCCAATCCAGGTCAAAATCTGGTTGATAGTGGAAATGCTTCCCTGTCGCAAGTGCTAATGTTGTCGATCTCCAAGCAACAAAATGATGCTTTGATTTCGACAAGAAACAAAGATTACGGGAATCCACAGCTATCGAACGACAAAGGTAAATATCAACCAAGTAGTTCGACAACAACTTCGACCGAAGTTGTACTGCCCATCATTCCTGAATTAACAATAAAACCGCCAAAGGGAGTAGTACACAAGTCGACATTTAATCCTCGCGCCAGAGCGGCGCAGCATTATAACATAGTGGAAGATTTGGCCCAATCGCCATCCGCTATGTCGACTCTTGAAGTACTACAAAATTGTCCATCCCAAAGGCAGGCATTGTTATCGGCTATTGGTGGGGTTGATCCTAAGGATTCCAATCTTGTATCTATCGACCACAAAGGATACGATCCTCAGTTACCAGCTCAACTAGCTTTCCTTATTCAAGTGAAAGCCCTCAACAAAACTGTTCACCGAACAATTATTGATGAGGGGGCATCTACATGTATCATGTCAATGAGTTGCTAGAAAACTTTAGGATCTCCAACCTTGTCGCGATCTTCGACGACATTAAAAGCATTCGACGGAAGGACGTACACCCCGTACGGTATCCTAAATAACTTGAAGGTTGAACTAGGTGGAAAAACAGTAGAAATAGATGTTGAAGTCATCAATGGGAATCTTGACTACAACATCCTACTGGAAAGACCATGGATATATGCCATGGCAGCTGTAGTGTCGACTTATTTTAGGAAGATCGCATTCCCTTTTCAAGGAGGGATTACTATCGTCGACCAACAAAAATTCCTCCCTAATGGTTCACAAGTTACAGGAAGCATTCCCATGATCCATGGAAGCAACCATTCGCTTCAAGATATCGGAGTAGGCCTATTGAAAGACCCCACATTAATGGGATCTTTCGCACTTCCACCTCCCATCTATGTAGGAGAAATAGCATTAGTAGCAGCCTGCAACATGATATCTTCCACGAAGATCTCAAAAGACGATATCAACACGGATCATGCAATGGTTTTGCCCCCAAGCCCAATAGAAATATTGTAGCAATCAATGTTTCGGGCATGGGAGGCGAACCCAAGTCAACGCTCGTCAAGCATTTTGGATAGATAGGTCTAGAGAATATGGTACTCCATTAGATCCTTGGTCGAAAGTACATGGGACTGACGAAGGAATCCTACAATCAATGTTGATTGAGGGGGCACCGTGGAATGATTGCCACCATCGTTCCCTTCTTCCAGAATATGAAGAAGATACTCAACATGACCTTTATCACCCTTCAGTTTTTGAATTCCTATCAAATACTGTAAATACGGTGGATTCCGAGCGAAACTTATCCAATATTGAAGAGACTATAGCCATAAATATCTCAACTAAAACAAATGTTGTAGAGAATATTTATGTCGGCAAAGGTTGTTCTCCTTCAGAACTGGAAATATATAACGCTCTTTTTCGCGAGTTCAGAGATGTCTTTGCTTGGTCATATGATGAAATGCCAGGCATTGACTCGAGTATCGTTGAACATGAAATTAAGATGTATTCTGATGTCAAACCAGTAAGACAACGGCTTCGGCAGGTGCACCCCAAGAAAGCCGTTGCCATCAAAGCAGAAGTTGAGAAGCTTCTCCATGCTGGTTTCATCTACCCGGTTCCTCTAACCGATTGGGTATCGAATATTGTCCCTGTTATGAAAAAACAAGGGACAATTAGAGTGTGTGTCGACTATAGGGATGTAAACCAAGCTTGTCCGAAAGACAACTACCCTACACCCTTCATCGACCAGATAATTGATGAATGCGCCGGATGTGAAATCTTTTCATTCATGGATGGATTTTCTGGGTATAATCAAATAAATATCCGCCCACAGGACCAGTCAAAGACTGCATTTATTTGTCCGTGGGGCACATTCGCTTATCGAAAATTACCCTTTGGTTTAAAGAACGCAGGGGTGACGTTTCAGAGGGCAATGAATTATGCCTTCCATGACATCAAGAACATCGTTCAACCATATCTCGACGACCTTCCGGCTCATTCGCGAAAGCGGACTGATCATCCGCAGCATTTAAGAGCGATATTTCTACGTTGCTGACACTACAAGATAAGACTCAATCCACACAAATGTGTGTTTTGCATCGGTTCTGGTCGTTTACTTGGCTTTGTAGTCTCTAAGGATGGGATTCGTCTCGACCCTTGCAAGGTTCAGGCAATCATTAATTTGCCTCCACCTTCGAATTTACTTCAGATTCAGAAACTCCAAGGGAAAGCAAGCTTTCTGAGGAGGTTCATTCCAAATTACGCAGAACTTGCTAAAGGTTATACTCGTCTTTTGAAAAAGGATGTACCTTTTGTCTGGGATCAGGTGGCGCAAGCTTCCTTTGACGCTCTGAAAGATTCTCTAGTAAAAGCATCATTAATGTATGCCCCGGACTATCAAAAAGATTTTAACCTGTATCTCGCTGCAGCGGATACGACCATTGCGATGGTTTTAGTTCAAGAAGTCCATGGAATTGAACATCCAATATATTATTTAAGTAAGAACTTAAATGATATAGAAAGCAAATATTCTTATGTTGAAAAACTAGCGCTTGCGGCTGTTCAAGCAATTCAAAGATTTCGACATTATGTCCTCTTTCAGAAAACTACCATTTTATCAGATTGCAACCCCATGACTTATATACTGTCGCGACAGTTGCTGGGGGGCAAATATTCAAAATGGATAGCGATCCTTCAAGAGTTTGATCTGGAATTTGTAAAATCCAAATCAAAGAAAGCTCTAGTTTTCGCAGAATGATTGTGCGATCTCCCATCGTCGTCCAACGATGAAACATCCGAAGAATCAATCGTGGACGAGAATTTGTTTCTGATATCTACAAGCAATGAGTGGTATGGAGATATAATAATTTATCTCCAAACCCAAAAGTTCAGGCCTAATACCTCTCACTCTGAACAGAAATATATACGATACCAAGCAAAAGACTACATGATCGTCGGTGATACACTTTACCGTCGTGGTATCGATACAGTTCTGAGGAGGTGCCTCACCCATGAGGAGGCCGAAAAAGCCCTGAATGAGTGTCATTCAGGCGCGTGTGGGGGGCATCAATCTAGATATGCAATAGCACAAAAAATCTTACGAGCAGGATACTTCTGGCCAACCATGTTCAAAGATTGCATAATCGCAGTCAGAAGTTGCCATGCTTGTCAAATTTTTGATAGCAAAACCAGAAGACCACCCGCACCTTTACAGCCAATAGTTGTTGTTGGGCCTTTTGCCAAATGGGGCATCGATTTCATGCAATGTAAACCCACCTCGATCGGGGGGCATGGGTATATTATAGTCGCCGTTGACTATTTTACCAAATGGGCCGAGGCGATGCCTACATTAGATAACACTGGTGAAACAGCTGCCCTTTTCTTTTTCAATCATGTAGTCGCCAGGTTCGGCGTACCACAGGCTATAGTTAGAGATCATGGATCGCATTTTCGCAATCACATGATGGTTGAATTAGCTGCAAGCCAACGGACAAGTTGAAGCGATCAACAAGGTCCTGAAGCGTATGTTGCAAAGGATGATCGGAGTTCACAAAAGAAGGTGGCACCTAATCATGTACTCAGCCTTGTGGGCTTACCGAACATCGGTGAGGAATGCGACCGGGTTCACACCTTTCCAACTGGTGTATGGCCTGGAGGCAGTCTTACCAGTCCAGTGCGAAATTTCGTCCCTTAAACTCGCAATCGACCTCCTCCCAAGAACTTCAGAAGAAGAGGCCCGTTTCTTGGAATTAATCCAATTGGATGAAACCCGTAGTGACGCTGCTTTGGCTAACGAAGCCCATAAGAAATGAGTCAAGGCGCAGTTCGACAAAAATGTCAAACCCCGTGTCTTCTCAAAAGGTGACTTGGTCTTGCTTTACGACCAAGAATCCGAAAAATAGGGAGCAGGTAAATTTAATTCTTTATGGATGGGCCCCTATATTGTTAAACGAGTGTTAGCAAAAGGAGCCTACGAGTTAATGGATTATGACGGAATTCCACTGGCGCAGCCCCGTAATGGGTTGTACCTCAAGCGTTACTATGCTTAAATAGTAACCTGTGTGCTTTTGTTGTATTTTGTTTTCGCTAAAGTGTTTGTTTTGGTCGAATAATCCACCTTTTTACATTTATTGCAGATGTCGAACCTTTCTGAGACATGTGTGGGATATGCTGACGGAGCGAGTCATAGTTCGCGGAACCTGTCCTCCGCGGCCTGGGCCATTTTCGATCCAAGCGGCGAGTTAGTAAGTTTCAGAGGTGTGTGTATTCGGCAATCAACGAATAACATCGCTGAGTATAGCGCGTTGATAGAACTACACTCTGATGCCATCACCCATGGTATACGCCGACTAATCGTCAGGCTAGACTCACAACTCGTGATACTACAACTCAATGGTATATATTCCGTCCGCAATCCAGCCATTTATCGTATGTTTCTAAGGGTTAAGATTTTGGAAAGACAGTTTGATTTAATTCAATACCAACATATTTCCAGGAACTTAAACACATTAACTGACTCATTAGAAAACTATGTGTTAGATAGACATTTGCGACATTTATAAAAAGAAATGCATCATCAATGTTGTACAAGTGGATCATATAACTCAACCAGAATAAACCCCGAAAATCAAAATATATATATAAAAGCTGTTTATCGTTTACACATAATGTTCTGTAACCAAGACAAAATTGGTCGCATGACCCAAAAACTCAAAAATGCTAGGGGGCACCCTAGCCTAGTGATGCTCATGATAGCACGTCACGGCCTGTGCAATCATGCGCAAGAGACGAGTCCATCGTCTAGGCACACCAGTAGTATGTCACTGCAACTGTAAAGGTAACTCGTCGATCCGTACATCCGGAATACCGAGAGTAAGGCTCTCAACTTGCTCCTGCACAGCTGTAAGGGTCTCGGCCACGTCAAGGTCGTGAAGAATAACCCTCCCAGCAGCCTCCCCTGCTGGGGCAACGACTGGCGCTCTCGGGCGAACTGCTGGACGAACAGGACCAACATCTGCATGCACACATGAGTTTGATTAAAGTATTGATAGAATAAAGCACAAGGACATTATAAATGAAAGCAGTAAACAGTGATATGGTCGAAGATTTTACCAATAGCGCCCCACTGTTCGCCATCCGGTAGTACCAAATCTGGATCACCTCGGAAATCCATGCCAACATATGGATACTCGGAATAGACCATCTCCTGACGCTCGAACCACCTGAAGAAGATATCAGTGAAAGAAATCTCAGATTGACCAGCATGCCTAGACATGTGATCAACCCATCTCTGCATGCGTGGCTCGGTAGGAGAAGGCAAGTCGAGTGCAATATACTGAGGCTGCATCAGTGGTATCTTCTCCAAGGCAAAGGCAGTCAAAATAGAACCAAATCCAAAGTTCTTCAGCTTCCCGTCCTTTACCTTGGTCAACTGACTTTTCATCTGAAGAAGTACTGCATCACACCAGTTGAATACTTTCGGTTGGAGACACTCCAAGGCGTGCTGCACATAAGATCTGTTGGCAACATGAAGAGATGCACTACTGGCCATCCTACCAATAGTATACAGAATGGACCTGAGAGACCTGTCAGTAATCTCACGGATAACGACCTTGCCGTCTCTGCTCGGCTGAGATCCTTCCCTACAATACTGGCGGACATAATCTCTCACGGAGTCATTCCCTCGGGCCGAACCTGACAAAGAAATGGGGGCACCCCGCCTTGACAACCTAGTCAAGAAGTAAATGTCTACTATGGTCAAGGGGATGGATTTGCCCCTAATCTGGAATAATTGGTTGATAGGATCCCAAGCATCAAGCATATACTGCAGTAAGGAGATCTGTGCTCTCATACTAGAGATACGGAAGAACTTCAGCAGGCCACAGTTCCGCAGCGCGTTTACAGTGATAGGATCATGGAGGGCAATCATGTCCTCTTCTTCATGTTCTCATTCTCGCCATGTAAGGGTCATTTTGCTCAAAGGTCCCTGCAAAACAAACAAGAGAAAGAGTAAGATCCTGGATTTGATGAGAAACTGGCAAAATTTTCATCAAAAACTGTGCAACAAAACCAATTTTTTGTGCCCAACGCAACTAGCCAGTGTTCCACCTGCATTGAAGGTCAAACTGCCTTAAGGCAGCTTGACATTCAGCGCAAGTTTCGAGTGAACCAGCTGCGCTGATGGCAGAGCGCCCTAACAAAACCCCAGGTGCTCAGGGAGACAGGAAAACAGGCACAGAATGGAAAAATAAAACCATGAAAAGAAAGAGCTAGGGTTTAGCTCCTACCTGGTCCAGACGACGCTGAGAATCGTCCACAGAATCTCCCGAAATCAGCTGGTGAAAATCAAGGGGGAAGAGGCACCTCCAAAGCTCCAACAAACCAAGTTCAAATGAAATGGTAAAATGAGAGGTAAAAACACTTTTTAATTGCTTTTTACATAGTTCAAAGCGAAATATTAGGGTTTTAATCTCATTTTCAAATAAATGTTATTCATTTCTAACTAAGTTTGATGCAGCAATTGAGAATGCAGTATTATCTTTGAAAAGGGCAAAGCTAGTTATGGTAAAAAATCAAAGTTTGACCATATAATCGAGCAGTTTTAGCACATAGTTCATGCTCGTTAAAAAATAAACGCAAGATTCAAGCAGTTTTAGCACACAGTTCATGCTTGTTAAAAAATAAACGCAAGATCTGAGAAGTTTTAGTGCATAGTTCATGCTCGTTAAAAAATAAACATAAGATTGAGCAGTGTTTTTCCGCGTTCAAGATCGTTAAAAAATGAACTATCTTCCGGTAAATAACCACTGTGAATGTAACCTTATCTGCCATTAAAGCCTTAGTCGTGTTTGCACCATCACCTCCACTTTTCATTTGGCCGATCGTTCACCTCCATATGATTGTTTACCCATTTTGAGGAACAGCTGTGAAGAGTGATTTCACCTAGCCATCCTTGTGACACTGCCGTGATTGGAAAATTCCAACCTGTACCTGGAATCAGCTGCTAACCCTGTTTATCACTCGTTCCTCAAAAGACGAGTCTTCTTTAAGCTCTTTTCAACTGACTCGTAAAATATGAAAAGATTGCTGAGTCCTTGGCCTTCCAGCTCGTTAAAGGGACAGGAAGAGCTATCCCTCCTCTAGATTTTAATCTTTTTAGACTTGAGGGATTATTGCACAAAAATATCGAGCGCTTGTTTTGTTCGGCTCGTTAAAACTATCAAAAACTCATCCCTTCTGTATTGTTTTATACTTTTTCGGACTAAAGGGATTAGATGACGAAAAGGGACTTTTGGAGTTAACTTTATGTACCTTTTCAGACTCTCTAAAAATGAAAAGGACCGAGTTATCTTTATCGTTAGACTCGTTAAAATCACTAAATAGCGACAAACTTGTCTTTAGACGAGAACGAGTTTCACTATCGCTAGGCTCGTTAAAACATAGCGATGGGCTTGCCCGAAGGGCAGGTTATAGAACAAGGATATGTTATCCTCCTCAAGCTTGACAAAAATAAAGAGGTACTGGTCAGCAATGACTGGGGAAAAATTGGGAGAAACTAAAGAAAACTTTGCTGGTAGCAAGTCGCTATTGAACATGACACTTTTCCTTCGTACCACAATCGGGTTGGGTTGTTTCATTCACCGGTGACATCACCATGGTCTCGCCATACCATCCATATTTGGGGTAATGCTACCAATCCATCGCATCAGTGTCGCCATATGTTCAAGAGAAGTCGTTCAGAAAAGTCAACCGTGTCCCATCCACTGCCATACATTATCCTTCATCCTTTCATGACCGCCACCCTAAATCATATGTCACAGATCGTTTTCACCTCCATCAAAATCATTAGCTCCGTTCTGTGTCACTGATGTGGGATTCATTAAGGCCCTCCTTTGACGGATCGCTTCTTGTCGACATCAGCTCATTATCCAAGAAGTGGATCTAGGAACAACCCCTTCAGTACTTTGAAGCTTGCATGCCTCAATGGAAATTTTCTCACTTTCGGCGACAGGTATACATCAATGACCTTCGACCGAAAGATTTTGCGTGGTGTTCGACGCCAAGTCCTTTATTCACACCACGTGAATTGTACTGCAGTACCTTGAGGGTCATTATCATTATCGGTGATTCCTCTCGCGCTTGTTAACGGTTTACCTCATTGACCGGTAATCAAGTGATGTCTTTCCATGTTCGACTTCAGAACATTTCTCACATGGATCAACTTGTACTTAGAGTGAAGATCGAACGAGTTTGAAGACCCCGGATCTAGTTTCATCCATCCGGGCTGCGATATATATTCAGGAAAGATAAAGACATTGACATGTACATCATTGCAGCAGATAATCATCCTACTCAAAGGATGATAATTTCATCAAAATTATCAGTCTACCATCAGACGATTGTCTATTCTATGTACAGAAAAATGAATTTATAAAGCTGAGCATGGGAATGCCCGCCTCAGCTAGATCATGAAAGCAGTATGAAAAATAATGTATTGTATTGTATCGTATTACAGGTCTCCTCCCAGCATTGGATGAACTTCGGATCCTCTTGGATAAACCATTTCACCCGATAAACGGCCTCATACTTTAGGGGTCAACTGTTATAGACATTTTTGTGCCTTACAACATTGAGCATGAAATGTCCATAATCTAAGGGATCCAAAGTCCCTAAACATGTTGTTCCTACCCCTAGAGGAACAAGGCTAAAAAACCACAGCAATTCACAGAAGTTCTCCACCAGAAACTGCTCAAAAACAAGTCAATTCAGGATCATGTCAATGGCTCCATTGGTTGTATGCACTGAATGTCAAAGCCAACACTGGCTACCTGCGCTGAGCGAGAGTGGACATGTGGCAAGCTCATTTCTCAAGGTGTCAAAACCCAGGAAGCTTCCAAAATGACACTTGCCTCAGGGAATTCGACTATGATGAGTAAGAGGTTCCAAATCTCCAAGTGGAAGCAAGAACCTCCAAGTGGAATCAAGAACTGACAGAGGGAGAGGACACTAGTCAGATCTCAAGCTGACTCATCCTCTCTCCAAACATCTATATATGGATCTATCCTCCATGAGATCTAGAGGCTGGAATTTTGTTATTGCAAAGAATTGCTGTTGGTTTGAGATTGAAATCATTGGGTGCTTAATGCTTTGAAGGGAGGTGAAGATAGGAATTCCATTTTGCTGGGAAGGAGATGCTGGATTGGAGCCCTCTGGGTTGTATCTCTTCCTGAACCTTGTTATTCATCAATAAAGCTATCTTGGTTTCTCCTATATACTGATGTATCTTTGATGTCTGATTGCATTAGTATGTTTAGTTTACTTCTAATCCTGAACTAGTTATGATTATGAATCTATGTCTTTGTGTAGTGTTCTTCTCTTGTAATATTGCAGAGACCTGTTGAAGCTGGGCGAGCGAGAAGACAAGTAGCTGTGAACTCCCAAAGAGAAGAGAAACTGGATCGAGGGACAAACGGAAGACACCGGTTAGTCCATCCATCTCTCTTCATTCTAATTCATAAAGAAAGAATACTAGAATAGTTGTCTCTGTTTGTTGCTAAGGCACTGTCACACCTTAGGTGGATAGGATCGTCCTGCATAGGCATTTTTCCCCACAATAGATATATATACCCCTCATTTGTAGATGCAAAAGACTTTTCACCTTGTCTCCTCCCACATCGCCTTGAGATTCTGTAGTCTTTTCTTTGAGGAGTGAGTAGTGGCTTTGATGCCCTACTAATGGGGTTAGTGATGTAATGGTGTATAGATGTGTCTTGGAACTTTCTCTTAATTCAGAAGTGTTGGGTTGTGTTATATTCTTTCCATGACTACCCTTCCTAGTTAACCGAGGGGGTTAGAGGGGCGGTGGAGCCCCCCCTTTGTTGCACAATGGGGGGGTCACAGGGGCGGTGGCAAACCCCCTTGTCTAGTGGGTTTGAGGGGGGCGGGTAGGTCCCCTCTACGGGGTCTGGGGCAGCACCCTGGGTAAAAAAAATTTGGACCCTATATTGGGTGGGGTGAACCTACCTATGGTTTTGTGCATGGTTTTCGCACATGGTTTTGGGCACAATGGTTTTCGGTCCATGGTATTGGATGCTTCGACATGTATATATATGTATTGCAACATTGAAAGGAGCATAATGAAAAATCAATTCGATAGTCCTGGTTTTGGGATCTAGGGGAAAATATTTGTGTATAGGTGTTTTATGTGTTATGCTCTCGCATTGTTTATCTTATGTGTTTTAGAATTCATATGTAGGTAATTTTTGTACGGGCTTAAAACCTACAAGAAAAATGTTAACATGGCAACACGTTTTCACACATGTATTGTATTCGTTTGTAAGACTATTCTTTGGATGCTTGTAATGCATGTTTCTTTAACCTGTATTAAGAAAGTTGAACTATTTCAGTTGTTTTAGTACATATGTTGTTGGAAATGTGTTGTATCGGTTACTAATATTGTCTCGTCTGTGTGGACTATTCTGCCAGACACTCGACAGGTTCATCCTCGTAAACTTGTGATAACGACCGTCGTGCTTGTGTGGATAAATTCGTTGGGTGTTGTACGTGCTATCTCTTCACTTTGTGTTGTGACTTCTGCATCTGTGTGGACTACTCCGCCGGAAGCTGTGCATGTCCTACTGTGTTGTGTGTCTCTAATAGAGTTGGGACTATTCCCTTTCGACTTGAGACTCACTCTCACCCTCTCCCTCTACAGTGAAAGAAATTTGACATAAGCGACACTAAGCACTCACCAAGCACACAGACCTCGTTGTTTGAAGACCAAGTATACCACTCTCATGTTCTAACAAGTAAGAGCTAAGACATATCTTTAAGATAGTGGCAACTAGGCCATCATACCGGATGGGACTTATACAACAAATAGTGTGAGGTCTAGTTGGGACTTCATATCGAGGAAATCCTTTGAATGTTGGTAGGTCCAACACCGTCAACTTTTTCAGCACTAGAAGGAGGGCTAGATGACAAGCTAAGCCCATTAAATCTGGTTTGAATCTCCTACCAAATTGATCATACACAATTCGTGCTCCTGGGGTGTTTCTCTCATTTCTCCCTTAATAAAATATCAATCCCTGATGAGCTTCTCAATCACTTGTCCTTGTTAAAGTTTGATGATGAGGAAAGAACATCTGTAACCAAGCACATTTTTGATTTTCTTCATTTCTGTAAATATCATGAAAATGATAGTGAAGATATTGTTTGTGTAGTTTTATTCCTCGCACTTGAAGCTCATGCTAATCGGTGGTGTCATACCCTGCCACCTTCTTCTGTCCATTCCCTTCTCACTCTCCTCAAGGAGCTCCATCAAGCCTTCGATAAATGTAACCACCAAGATGTCTATGAAAGAATCTATCATTTAAGAATGAAGCATGGTGAATCAATTTAGTACTTTTATACCCACACCCTTAACCTCTGTAATGAAATTCCTAAATGGTTTGTGGACCTTGACTTCATGAGACAAGAGTTGAAACTCTTGGTTCATGTTTTTCGAGACGGTGAACCCCTTGATTGCCCTTCTACCTCGACTCTTGAGGATCATAAGGCCCCTTAGTTTGTAGAGGAGGAGCCCAACACCCTATTTGTTCCTTGTCCTCCTCCCTTTCCAGTCTCAAAGTAGGTGCCCCTTTGTAGTGGTCACAAATCTAAGAAATCTGCACGACGAATATCCCCTTGCAGCAGTCGTAAAGCTCAGGAATCCACGTAGAGTGTTCCCAACTCATCTTTTGATTCATCTCCTGCTGCAATGGAGGAAATTCCAGAATGGCTCGGAAACTCTATGGTGAAGACTCATTCCTCTATTCCATAAGAGGACATCACCGTTCATAACCTAAGTTTCGAGTTTGATTTGCATCTCTACCATCCTCCACCGTCTACAAGCCATGACTCCTTATACCATGAGTCACTTGATCAATCCACTTCACAAGCTAGCTGTGTGCATTCTCTTGATTCTCAAGTTGTTGGCTCAAATTGCATTCATGTGCAAGGCAGTCTCATTACATAGGCGAAGGAGCAAGAAGGTGAAGACACAATCAATTCTTTTTCTATGTTTCAAAATGGTTCACATCAAGACAATGAGCTTCCATTCTTGACTGATTAACAATCTGCTAATCTTGGTGAAACATCTTGCATAAATAATTCTTTCGATCAACCTCCTGTATTGGGCTATCATCACTCCCATGCTTCCGTATGTGGTGATGAATGCCCAAACACATCATTTGATCTATTGTTCTCTCATGTACACTCTAACTCAGATTTGGAATGTGCACTGGTCAAAGTAGACAACCATATTGAAACTTCCTCTTCACCCCACTTTCTGTTGTGTCCTACCATCCATAGCACATTAACATGTGGCGAAGATACACCACGTTCTCTTGTTTCCTCATTTGATGAGTTATCTCCTCGATCGACACAACGCAGTGACATTGTCCATGATGAAAACAATCCCAACGCACAGGACTCTTTCTGCTCGTCATCCTCTTCTGTGTTGCATGAAGAAAACGTGTAAAGTCAACCTGATGAAATTGAAAAATTTGTTGAAGAATATGATAGAGATGGTTTCCATCCTAAGAGTAGTTTTGAAATAAGCAACAACAACCATCCTCAAGCCATGGATGATCTGGTTAACATCTCAAAATGGAAATTTTTAATTTTTGAAAGTCCGGGACATCCTAAGGAATAAAGGCACTTCAACGTTCATTGATGGTTATGTCAAGACCTCGCGACTCTAGTAAGCCCCTCGAACCAAAATAGATCTCGTTTCTCATGCACAATCTGTCTATCTTCATGGTTGCACTCAATGTGGATCCCCATGTAAAAAATATTTACTATTCCGGGTGTGATATTTCAAAATTTCAAATTTTCACTAATGACCAAATCCACGAGTCTTTTGTAGCATGTCCCTCTTCATGCACTTATCTTACATCTAATTCAGGCTGGGAGTGTCTGTCTATTATTCAATCATGGAACTGTGAAGTTGATCATCTCAAAGACTATATTTGTCTGGAATCATAGTTATTGGATGTTTTCTCTTGTGATCAATGCCTTGGACTTCTTGTGAATCTTGCACTTCAAATCTCCCCATGTGATGACGAGTGCATAAGCTATCACGCGAATCAAGTTCTCCTCATTTCACCCCACCCCAATTGTCTTCACACGTTCACAGTGCTGACATCCTTTCTACATTCCTGTGATGACCATGATGCCTACGCAATTTTTCACCATTTGTAGGCAGGTGTTCTATCAAACCTAGCGCACAACAAACTTGGTTCCATCATTCAGAGTGTTTGCAAGATTGTTCAAAGATATTCTTTGATCATGTCCAACTTGGAATCTGGCATGTTGACCAACACATATGATATTTATTCTATCTCGAGTGATTGTCATGCAGTTTATCATTTTCCCAATAGTAAATCCAATGAAATTGGCTTCGTTCACTATGATCTTCGCTGTGTAACATCTTTCTCCTCATAATTCTGTCAAGCAGGTTAGGCTCTTTGGCCTGTGATGATGACTATGGCAAGTCCTCAATGTCTTGACATGATTGACGAGAATGATCAGATCTGTCTCATTGTACTAGATTCCCATCGTGATCCCCTCTCTCGAATCAAGAATCCATATTCTCAAAGATCACAAGTCTTTCAAAACAACCATCACAAATTTTATGATTCGATCGCTGAATGACTGACAATATTACTTGGCGAGTCCTTCCTTGCCCTCGCTAATAAACTTGGTGCATATGAACACACACTTGCAAGAGGCTTATGAGGTTTGTTGAAAACAAATAGTCATCATAGAGGTAAGCATGTGTGTTGGGTGGTTGTGACACATCTTTCTTCCCACAGACAAGACCTTCTCTCTCGTGTGCAAGATTGTCAATTGTTTGTATTTTCTGTCGAAAACTATTTTGTATTTGTTTTAATCGCTTGTACCTTTGTGATTGCAGGTTGGGTATGTGATGGGCCTCTAAATTAGACATAAATTAACGCCCATGACTCTAAATTAAATATAAATTAAGGCCTATGACCATCCTTCAACACATTAAACCTCTCTTCTTGCATTAGATAATGTATTTTTAACTTTAATATATTCATTAGGAAGGTTTATGAATAATTGCATATTTGTGCCTAATATTATTTATTTTTGTGGAATATTATGAGAATATTGGGAAGATTATGGAGATTTCGAGGAGGAGATAGTTTAGGGACTTTCTCCCTACTACAAGAAGATCAATAATAAATAATAAATCAACAAGATATTATGGAATTATGGCACATATTTTGGAACTCCAATGACTAAGAAAATCTAGGAATGTGTTCCTTGCCATTTAATGTAGATTTCTAGTATTGGGGACCAGATCCACTAATCAAGGGATTTTGGTGGGAAAGCTTCCTCCATTCATGAGGAATAATTCCTAATAATTTTGTATAAGTACCAAGTCGAATTTGCCTCTAGGGATAAATTTTCATTAATGTTCTTGTGGAGAGAACTCATATTTTTGCAAATCCATTGTATTTTCTTGCAGGGATGTAATTGTATTGATGAAATAATGATTATTGGTGTCATGTTAAGCTTCTAAATCTTGTTCTCCTCCATAGGTATCTAATTTTCCTTGGGCTTGGCCATCCCAGGAGCCTCAAAGCCCTTTTGTATCATTTTCTGTCCTTCTTTTCACTTCTTTTTTTTTCCCTTGGAAAAAGTAATAATTTCTATTAATGGTGAGAAATTACATTCTATATATGCCATAGCATATGCATATTGAGGCTAGTTGCCTCCCAAAAAAAAACCATACAACAAGCATATAAGTTTTGCAACAATCTTTGCACAGGGAGGTTGTGAAAGTATCAAAACTATTGTAACCGACAAGGTAAGTAACTGTACCAAAATATCCTGTGTTCTTCACGTAGGGAGAGCATGAAGGTCTGAAAAAGTAAAGTCACTAAAATATTCTTTGCTATATGATTGTCAAAAAAATTTCTAAGAGAGTTTTTAACACCATATATACTGAACTATAAACAACATTGACAAAACTAGTAAAGGAGCCAAAAAAGATAACCAGAAGTGTATAAAGAAAGACAGTGTGATTATGTCTCCTGATGTAAATGTAGATCTATGAATGGTCTGTGGTAGTATTGATGGAAGGTTCCATCAACTTCTTCCTGAATCAACCAGTCCTCTTCCTGCCTACGCGCTGCCTCCTTTGATAGGTAGTCTGCCCCTGTGTTGCGCTCCCTGTAAATGTGATGACAGACAAAGTTATCAAAAGATGCCATAAGTTTGTGAGCCTCATCCAATATATGTCTCAATGTAAAAGCAGTGCAATGAGAAGTTATGTTGAGCCAATTGTAAACAAGTTTGGAATCCCCAAACAATTGGAGATGTGAGCAGTCTTTCTCTAGAGCAAAGTGGATGAGATGTTTGGCAGTGGTTAGCTTAGCAAAGTTGTTTGTGCCTCTTCCCAGGTTCATTTGGATCTTGAAACAGTGGGATTCCCTTAGGTAGAGTATGGTGCTCCCCCCCCCCACAGCCCTCTTCTTGGGCTGAGCCATCAAAATAGGCCCAAGGATATGCTTTATCTATGAGCTCAGGTTGAATGTTTCTAGAGGGAGTCTGAGAGGTGTCTTCAGGCAGTGAGTCAAAGTCTGCGAGGATACGAGATCTAATGGAGAGCCAAAGGGGATCCTTATGGTAAAAAATGGCCTGGTTCCTTGTCGTCCAAAAATCCCAGCACATCAGAAGGGGAAGATTTCTGCCTCTACCCCTGTGCCTCTCTAGCTAATCCAGCCAGGCCTCCATGATAGATCTTCCTTGCCAACGCTAAAGGGAAGTGGAGGGGCCTATAATAAGGTTCCATTGCTCAGAGATAATAGGGCAGTGCAGGAATAAGTGTTCAGTGCTTTCCTCATTGTTCCTGCATAGGTGACACCAAAAAGGACCATGGAAGGATCACTTCATTAAGTTTGAGCCGGTGGGGATTTTGTTGAAAAGGATGGTCCACATGAGCAATCGCGTTCTAGGGGATGCTTTAAGCTTCCAAAGGGCTTTCCACCAGGGCTGTACATTCTCTGGTTTAACGATCTCCATGAGTTTCAGATACCCTTCCTTGGGCGAGTATCTCCCATTTTTTGCATATGCCCACACAATTTCATCCTCTCCTTCCATTATCCTGATGTGAGCTTGAGTAAGAGCCTCGGTGAATCCCTCCCAAGCCTGATGCCAATGGGCTGGAAGGTGGAGGTCTTGTGCTGACTTCCAGGCCTGCTGAAAAAGAGTGGTATTTGCCAGATCAGCAATATGGCATAGATGAGTATGTCCTTGTTTCGCTAGGAGTTCTATCACCTCTGCTGGGAGCCTGTGAGCATTCCCACATCCGATCCAGGGGTCCACACCTATACAGACTGCATTCCCCTCATGAATCCTCCAAGTTAATCCTTCCCGTATAAGGGGGAGGGAGTTTAGCACCACTTTCCAGATAATGGACAGGTTACTGCTAGCCCTATGATCCCTCTGAATCCAGTCCATAGTGTTTTCAGGGGAGATGTACTTAGCATAAGCTACTTTTGTCCATAGGCTTTGCATGGTGATAAGTTGCCAACCCAATTTTGCAGCCAAAGCTTTGGCGAAGAGGTCCAACGTTTTTATGCCCCAACCCCCCCATCTCTTGGGCTTAGCAATTGTGTCCCATTTTACCCAGGCGAAGAGATTTCCCTGCTTATTGCCTTTCCATAGAAACCTACTGCATATTTTTTGTAGCTTGGCTAGAATTCCCCTTGGGATCTAGGCCAGAGTCATCCAGTATACCGGTGTCACTTCTAGCACAACTTTTATGAGAATGAGCCTACCTGCTCGA